>WEKY01042368.1:0-55833 GCA_013390045.1 Picathartes gymnocephalus | reverse complement strand
TAAATGATGATCCCAGGCTAAAGATGCCGTGATTGCTAACACATCAGATTAGTGTTCACTTTTGCTATGTTACAAACACTAAATCTGTCTGTATTGTTGAAGTCAGTTGCTGTGCTTCGTTTGAGATGTGGCTGAAGAATTTGCCACTTACCTTTTTTTTACCAACCCTCATGAACATTTCCTTCCCATCTGAGCACATACTCTAGCAAGTGAACTCCACCAGGTTGCCTTTGTCTTTGAGCAGACAAGAAAGCTCTCCCACTGCCATTTATAAAATGTGAGGGACCTAGGAAATCTCTTCTTTAAGATCTCAGACATAATTACTATCTCACAATAAAGACCTGATAATTAGCTCCACTCATGCTAGTTCTCCACCCTGTCTTTTTAGGCATAAAGCTCAGGCTATTGACAGAAGCCTATCAAACCTCCTATACTACACTGTATCACACATTTCTACAGCAGAGGCTATGGGTTGCAGATGTAAGATATTTCAGGGCTTTGACAGACACTGAATCACATAATAACAGGATGGCAGAGATTGGCAGGAATTTCTGGAGACTATCTGGTCCAACCCACTGTTGAAGCAGGGCTATCTAGAGCTGGTTGCCTGTTCAGATGGCTTTTGGGTGTGTCCAGTATGGGAGAATCCACAAGCTCCCTGGGTATGTTTGAGGACGCTTTCCCAGCGAGTTCTTCATGGATCTGCCAACTGAATGTCAGTTAGTGGGTCACCAGGTTTTCTTCTTGGTCCTGTTTAAGGAAAGATCTCTGTTACAAACCATTTCTTAAAAAGCTGTAGATACTTCCAGGATGATAGAATCTCAGTAATTTTCCCGGTCTGTATTTCAGTGAAAGAGTAGTCTAATTTTCCTATGGTCATGCTCCTATTGAGGTCACTATTTATCCTTAAGCCTACAACAGTGGCAATAAGACCACTGTAAGAATTTCTGATATTACCAACTATTTTTAGGATGTACTAGTGTTTTTTTATTGGAATTCAGTTACAAAAAAGGTACTGTATGGACTCTAGTACAATAAGACAGGGCCATAATTTGAAATTATGTAAGGACTCATAACAAAAGGAATTTGTGTAGCAGTAAAAAGCCTTAATTTACTTGTATTCAGTAAAAGGCAGGCAAGGACTGGTAGATTCAGAGAGTAAGACGACTAATGATCTGATTTTTGTTTTGCAATCTTTTCCTGTAAATTATATATATATTCAATTTGTGGAGTTAGAAACACTATATTTGGGTTTTTTTCTGCAGATCGTATTATCACATGAACTTCTAGAAAGACCTCAACTACTAGACAAAAGTGAGTGTGAAGATGCAAAAACATACCATGTGTGAAAATACACAGAAATGACTGAAAAAATTCCCAAACAAATAAAAAAGCAAGGTTCATGCCTACAGGAGTCTTCAATTTTTCTGTTATATACAGTAATTTAAACAAAGCATATTGGACACTTAACTTTGAAAAAAATGAGCTTTGTGATTAAAATGCCTTTTTTTATCAGAAGATTATCTAGGTCACTACAGTAAAAAAGTGCATCAGCAAGAAGGAGTATTTGCTGTGTTGATAGTCCTCTGAGCTTCTTCAATGAATGCCTGACTGGAGAATGAGAAACTGTTCTCTTGCCAGTTTTCAGTAACCATATGTTGTGTGTCTCCTGAATACTGACTGCAGAGAGGTGTTTTGGATCTTCTAGACACCAGTGAAAGAAAATATTTTTTAGTTTCAAGAGAAAAAAGAGAAGAGAGTAGACCTTTCTTGTCATGCTTAATTGCTCTGTTCCAGAAAAACCTGTTGGATGCTGAATCTAGCGTCTTCTTGTATCCTTGGTAAAAATCAGTCTTTTTTTTAATTAACATCTCTTTCTTCGATGATAATCAGATAAGAATTTTATTACAGTTGTAGCATTTCTGTGTGTCTTGGATGTCTTGAATAGGTCTTTTGTCCTAAATCCCAATCATACTCACGTTTCTTTATGTGGGTTGGTGTGTTTGCCCTGATGTATCTGTTCCACCTGGTCTTGAGATTCAGTGGATAGTCAATAAGGACAAGCTCCAAATTTTTTTTAATTCCTTTAATCAGAGTGGTCAAAAACATGTATTTTAACATGACGTTTTATTATTAGATTGCACTGAACAGAAGAAAAAATTTCAAGTGTCTCCAGTCTTGGGAAATAAAAAAAAATTCTAAAAAGCTTGCAACAAATACTCTTTTTATTGCAGTTGTTGAATTTTGAGGAGTTATTCTTACTGAATTTGATGAGGTATTAGAACAGACCTCACATTAAAATGTAAGGGCTGGAATTTTCTGGGCATGAAGCTTGATTTGTCACACTGGTGGTGGCCCCAAATGGCAATAATCAAGGGATGTGAAATAACTAAAACTGTAGCTGTAGCTTGTGGATCAGGAGATATAAAACTAACCTCAAATGGTTCAAAGTCAGGACAAGCTAGCATCTGTTGTAATCCTTTACTGAAAGCTGCTATTTCTCACTGGAGAAAAATGGCACATGTTTATGCTTGGGTCCAATTAACTTTCACTTTTAAGAAAATCATTCTTTGAAGGAAGTAATAAATTTCAATGTATTTGAAATTTGTTTGTGAGAGTCCTGTGGGTGGGATATGTGAATAGATGGATACCTACACAAACAGATTAAAAATTTTGTATAAAAATATATATTTAGATACCCTTCTTTTTAATTACATTTTTTTGAAACACAACAGAATTTTTTTTTCTCTGTCCTAGAAGCACTAGAAAAATGTTAAGAGATCTGTAATGTAGCCCAGGAGCAAATCAGTAGAGAGGTCTCTCATATGTCTTTAAAGTTGTCCAGATGTCTCCTCTGATGACTTGGTTCTCTATATTGGACTTTGATTGTTAAAGTTCTCATATTCTCCTTCTAATTACATTGCTCTAGAAAATACAGTTAAACAGAAAAGTTAAGAAAGATAGTCATAACTTGCTTATTTACAATGTAAGAGATCTCTTCACAGATGCTGTCTAAGAAACTTTAGCACAGTGAGAGATAGCTTAAAGGCTTCTAGGGGATATGGCAATTAAAAAAAATGTAGGAAAGAGTGTTTTACTATTTATGTCACAGAAATACAGGGCAAAAGCTAATTTGTGAATGTACATTATTTTTTTAGAATACCAAGACAGTATATTTTCTGTTCACTGAAATATGTTCAGTGTTCATGAGTAAGGAGTACACAATAATCTAGGTACCACAGCTGTGGAAGGACATCTTAGCTGTAATCATTCAAAGCAAGTATTGGGCTCTATTTCTTTAGGTGATGAATCTCCTAACCCCTCTGCCAAATAGTAGCATAGCAAAACTTATACTGAAAAGACAGAGTGAGACTTCTAAAGAAGAAACTCCTGCTTTGGGCTCTGGAAGTCCAGCATCACTGTTGTCAAAGCATCAAGTGCTGACACTGAAAATGGCACTGAATCCACATAGCTGGTGAAGCAACTTGCAAGGTTAAAAGTTATGTTAGATGGAATTTTCACACTGGAGATTAAAAGCCACATATATGAATCAGTTAAAAGTTTTTCACATCACTTTAATAAAGCAGAGGGAATGGATAGTGGTACAACTCATCACAGCAAAATTTCTCCAGACTGAGACTTCGTATCTAGCCCAAAGTGAAGTTTTTGTCCTATTGCTTCACTTTGTGACCTCTGCTCGGAAGAATACTGTGATTTTGGTAAGATAAAAAGGACAAAACAACTTTCTACTGCCCTTTTGTACTCCCTTGCATGATTCCATGAGCATAGGATAGTAGCCAGCTGGCAGAGTCTTAAACAGTATTGAAATAACAGGCTAAAGAAAACCAAAAGTGCCTGCAACACAGCACGACAAATACAGGCTCTGTTGCTGCGCTAGTTTAAAAAAGATGGAAATCCGAGTCAAAATGGACCACAGAGGAATGAAAAGTTACAAAAGCTGACTCCAGTGTTGTAAAGCTGAGTTTCCCACATTCCCTCTGTAGCCAGAAGGGTCCTCTAAGGTGCAGTTCAGAGCAGGTATTTAAGCATCTATGAATCTCTCCTTACAAGAGATTTTGTTCTCAAGGAGTTGCTTAGGAAAGTCAAAGATTGGGTTAACTTGCTAAAGGTGAAGTTTTTGTGAGCACTTTCAGTCAATGTGTCTCCTAGGTGTGTAATCCCTACCCTGTGTGCTGCATGACAATTAGTTTTAATTTGGGCTCCAATACAGAGCAGACAAAATTATTTCCCATTGGGGACACGTTGGACTGGGATATGTGCTATAGCACATCATCATTTGGCCTTTATACAGAAACTAGATTTGAACTGTGACAAAAGTGACCTACCCCACTTCATCACCCCCAGCCCCAAACCCCCCATCCAACCCTGCAACACCTACTTTTCTGGTGTACCCCAACAGGCCTGGTAGCCACAGATATCCTCCATAACTTCATGTCCTGTTCTGTATAATGCACTCTTGGCACAAGAGTACAAAAAATATTGTGAAAAGGCTTGAAACAATCCACTTCCTAAAATGCATGCAGCTTGGAGAAGGGTATGGCTCAGGTGCAGAAAAGTATGACCTAAGGCTTGGAAGAAGGAAGAGCTCCAGGCAACATTTCCATATTTGTGGCTTTGTCCTTGGGAAGATCACTCAGTCTTATGACAAAATTACCAAGCATGTGCATTAGAAGAAAAGTAGATTTTGGAATCCACGTTTGTATGTAAGGCAGCCAGTCTCCCCAGCACGTATAAACTTTATTTGGAGCTGTGTGGGAGCACCACCTGCTCACACTGCTCCAAGAAATTCCACTTAGAACATTCAGAAGCAGCTGGGATGTGAATATTTGATTCATCTCATCAGAAGCTGAAATTAGGATTGAAAACATAGATCATGCATTCTACTAACATTCCAAGAAAATATTTATTTCTTAATATTTTTGTTCATTGAAATATCACAAACAGCTTATCATTTCAAGCTTGTTTATGCTATGGGTTGATGAAGTTTATATTAAACTTTGTTAATGACTTGAAGGTGGCAAAATTCCCATGATTCAAGCCAGCTGACCTGCAGCTAAAATACAAAGTTCAGCTGGAATCAGTTGTTTCCATTGCGACCATCAGTTGTGCAGCATATAATCCTCTCCAGCATGGTGTGCATGGGAAGCAATGGCCTGGGGTTTATGGCTGTATTAGTCCTCTACTCCTGTAATTTTAGAAAGCATAATGTTACAAAGAAAATTCAACGTGCTCCAGGAGGGAGTAGAGTGAGGACTCTGCAGCTGATAGCCCTAAGTCCACTGAATACATTCTTCAGTGGCTGAACTAGTGGCATATTTTTCTTTATACCGTCATAAAGGAAGCAAGATTCAACACACAGCAAATTTTCCTCAGCTGCAAAGAGCTAGAATGCCTTGACGCTTCTTTTGATGTCTCTCAGTTTCTTGAAAAAATTTGTTCTTGTTCTGTTCTAAACCCTTTTACCTTTTTCTAGTTGTGTTATATACCTTGCACTATTACTTATTTTCGAGTCATAAATTTAAAGGCTGACTCTAGCAATGATCTTTGGATCATTTTACTGAAATATCTGATCAGGTAGGGGTAGATTCCCATTACATCACTTAGGAAAATTTATTTTATTCCTATTTGGATGGTACAAAAAAAATACCACACCTCCTATAACTACTATCTGTGTATTTGGACACACATCTAGTTTTGGACCAAAATGGTTTGTTAGTTTTTTTGAAGTGACAATAGCAAGCAGAAAATCCAGATCACAAAAGCACAAAAGCCCCTTCTTCAGTAGTTCATCTGAGCAGGTCAAGCTGCTGTTGTGAAACCAGATTCTCTCCAGAAATATTCATTTACTAATTCCTGTGTAGATAGGTATCATTGGTTTGAGTATGTCATTAGAGTAAGCACCTCAAAACTGTTACTTCTTCTCACTGGTTTAAAAATGTCTAACAAGAGATGTAAAATTAATTTGAGATTTCACCTCTCCTTCCTTTTTTCCTACATTCCTTCTCCACATGCCTATGTATAAAAATTTCCACCCAGAACATCCAGGCCAGAGCTAGAATGACAATATTTGGAGAGGAAAACTTATGGCTGAGAAAGCATGTGACTTTTAGCCAAAATCAAATTTTTTGAGCAATCTAGTCTACCCAACAGGCAATGTTGACAATACCAGGTCATTTGTTTACCTTGTTATTAGCTGAGACATTCAGTTTCTTGCATAAATGTTTTCTATTTTGCATACGCGGATCAATTTTATGCTACACCATCACCCTGTTCTTGGCACCTTATGTAGTCCCCTTGCAGTACTTGATGACCATTTACTCTACAATGTACTTGTCTTCCTGTTACCTTTGAGCAAAAGTGTCATTTTTCATATTTTATCTGTGGGACACTAAATGCAGGGGAACACCAATTCCCAAAAAATACCAGTGGTGTAGCAGGGATTGGTTCTTGTTCCATGTGCCCTACATTTTTAGTGTTTATGAAAGGGTAAAGGTGAGGGTGGAAGGCCTCAAAGTCTGTCTATGCTTTTGCATAGAAGAGAAGGAGCTTTTTGTGATTATATACCTGCCCTGCCCTGCTTTTTTGTAGTTATTTTTCCAGGGCGTTTCCAGAGGCAAGGTGGTGAAGATGAATTATGTAACACAGACTGTAAACTAGAGGCATGGACACTTGGACAATTTCATGCCTACCTTCTGGAATTTGCCTTGTGCCCATGTGTCTTCAGTTCCCTGTTTGTGTGTGGCAATAACTAATACCATAGGCTGACTTTCCGTATTAAAATTGAAATAATCTTCACAGACTCAGAGATCTTGCAGTGTTTAAGAACTCTTTGGCACTGGACACTTCTTAAAACATTTGAATATCAGAAACCCAACAACAACAAAAAACCCGGTAACTTTCCTCCTTGATAATTATCAGTAAATTGTGACTATTATTAAAACAGCATAAATCCATCAAGAGTTGGAAGTTGCCAGATCTCCTCCAGCCAGAATTTGAATGTGGGTTCCAGGCCTCCTGTATGGAAAGACTACATGTGTAGTGTGTGAGCATTCACTTCTTGAGCTCTTTTAATCAAGAGAAAAATGGATAATAGAATAGCAGAATTTTGAGAAAGAATGCAAATTGCTGTGCATTGCAATGAAATGTTTCCCCTTAGGATTAGAGTGCCTACTATGACTCCTCAGCATGAGCTGGAGCTGATATATGAAGCTTTTGCTTGCATAAAGGCAGACAGGTTAGAGCTCAGCTGGGCCAACCATAGGGCCTGGTTCTTCAGCACTTAATCAGGCAAAGCACCTGCAGAAGTCAGAGAGGTTTGCCCCTTAATGAGAATTACCCAGCTAAATCTCCCTCTGCAGGGCTGGCAGTGTAATCCTGCTGCAGGAAAATGATACATAGGGGTCCCCTAATATAAGTATTAATTTGCTTTGACCACTGCCAGCATTTTAGGTCCACAATGGCCTTGGAAGTTATCAGTTGTGCTTTGTTGGCCAGCACATAATGTTCAGAGATAATTCCTCTTCAGAGCTCTCTGTTTAAACCCACTTATGTCCTTTCTGCTGCATGCAGCCTTCTTTCAACTCTGTAACTCCTGTGGGGATGAAAGGGTCTGGAACTGCCTGCCTCTTCCTTTTCTTCTTCCCATGGAAGTAATAATAGCAAAAAAAATGTAATACTTATTTACCAAGAAAGATTAAATCATGGTAAAAATTAAAGAGAAATATATATTACAAAAATACAATTAAGGACTCGGACACTTGATCAAGGGTACTGCATGGCAGAAAGAGCTAATGTGGCAGCTCAACCACAGTAGCTTTGTGAGCTCTCTCAGTCTTCAAAAAAGGTGAGAAAATGTGTTCTAGAGAAACCCCAAGTGAAAAGTTAAGTTTCATTTTTTCACATTCTCCTTATATTTAAAAGATGATATTACCATGGCTCACCTGATGGTTGGTAAAAAACCAGTAACTGACCACAAGGCTGATACATATAAACAGTGTGAGGAACACTGTTGAGAGCACCTCGTATGGCTTGCAAGTGGGAATATATTAGCTCACATCTCCCAAATGTTTTTCTTCTGCTTTAATTTTCTGTTCTGCTAAGCCATCACTGAGATATCTTACTGGTTCAGAAAAAAAAGAGCAGTGAGTAAGATAGATGATCTGTTAAAGCAAGGGCTGCATTTTTAATAGCTATAACAACAGAACTAGGGGAAGCAATAGCTAAGTAGTTCATTCCTTCACAAACCTGTCAGGACACACTCTCTACAGCTGCCAAAACAATTGCAGTAATGCAGAGAGGTGCTTAATATTGTTAAGTCTGAAATACAGATGCAACAAAAAATTATCAATATTAGTACATAACCCTACCTAGCTAGGCCTCCTGGAAAATCTACTTTTATCAGATTTCCACCACTAACACCAACAGATAATGGTGGAGAAAATCTTTTCCAGCCCACTAAAAATGAACTAGCCAGAATGCAATGCAAATAGAGGACTCCAGCAGGAAGAAACAAACTCGATGCCAATGAGTAAACTGAGATGAAGTATGAGTGAAGCAAAGGAAACAGCACTGACTGATCTGTGAAAACTAGTAAGACCTCCAAGAATTGCTTGAGCTCCACCCAGATGTGATGCTGCTCATGTTAAAGAACAAGTATATCTCCATTCCTTCCTGTGACTGCCATGTGCCAGGTGATCCAACCCGCATGCTCTTTGGCACAGGATGCCTACTCCTCTCAAGTAAGTGACAATCGTCTTTATAGGGACATTAGGACTTCTTTGGACAGCTATTTCTATACAGGAGTACTTTAAAAATAGCAAATAAAGCTAGCCATGAATGTCAATTAAGTAGCACTTGGCATACTTTTTGCTATAAAGTGGGTAGCATAGCAATCTTTCTAGTGTTTATCACAGAGATTTGAAAGAGGACACAGAGTTAGGATTTTAATTCATAAGTGTAATGATTCAGAAAGAAATGCATTTACCTGTGTTGATTTTAAAATAAGTATTTAGAAAAGCAAAACTCCTCTTGTTCATGGGGAAGGAACACCAGTTTTCAGGGCTCCAAATTTAGGGATCATTCCTCACATCTATTGCTCTGCTGTCAAAAACTTGGATTTATTTTATAAGCACAGACTGTATTAGCAAATAAAGATGCTAAGCTTAAATCCAGTGAATTTTTATCCCTCTTTATCCTGTCCCCCTGTACATCAAAATCCTTGCTCCAGCTTCTGAAGTTCACCTGCATGTTTCCAAACACTGGAAATGCAGAGGAAACTGAAAAAAGGATTCAACAACAACAACAAAAAAGGTAATCTTATATATATAAATTGGTTTATGTATGTAATTATAATGCTAATCTCCTGAGTTCTTTCTTGAGGATACTCTGTTACCTGCAGGGGTCACTGTGACTTCCTCAGGCCTCTACTACAACTGAAATAAAAAAGAACCGACAAAAAATTATCTAAATATAAGAAAGCAGATTTTTTTTTTTTTCTTATAAAATTACTATCCCACCCTCAGAGTTTGTTATCAGGACTTTGACAAAATAAAGTAGTAATTTTTTTTCTGGTTTGGTGTATGGGGCAACTACATGATTTACCAGCAAACCTAAAATCCGGCCCTCTCCACTTACCCCATGCTTTGCCTGTGGGTTTCAACAAAGAGGTCTTCAATGTATTTCAAAATAATCCTGGAGAGAAGTATCTGAGTAACCTAGGGGATGCCCAAAGCCTCTGCCTTCCCCCCCACTCTGGTGCTTGGGCAAGCAGTGCCCGTCAGACGCTTGCAGGCTGATTGCATATGTTACCTTCCCGTATGCTGGCTCTCCTTCCACTACTTTTGTGCAGTAATAGTACAATAAGTTTCCTGTACAGTGACTCTCTGTGTCCATAAAAAGAAGGGGTTGGGTTTTTCTCTGAAGATCACATCCCAAAGTCTTTGCTCAGCCTCCACCCTTGCAAAATCTCATTCAAATCAATGGATATTTGCATGAGAAAGCGATCACTTAAAATTAGACCTGAGTGAAATAGGGCTTGGTGAGGGAAAGGGGGAGGTAGTGGTGGGGGGTAATAGGTGCTTTCATTTCATGCAAGACAACATCTGATGTGGTTTGTTATGATTTGTTGAATCAGATTATTTAAATTTTTAGATTATTTGCCTGTTGAGGTAAATTGAACTCTTAAGAATTTTGTTATATGTTTTCTACTTTCTTGAGACTCTGCTTGCAAGATCAATATCTCTTGTTAATAAAATATAAATAAAATCAAGATAAACGCAATCAAGCAGGATAGATCATTCAGCCAGAAAACAAACAGATATGATCCAATTGCCCACTCCAGGTCAACACAGTTCTCTGTTACTGAAGGTGCTGGACATTTGGCTTGACAATGAATGATCCAGCTGATGAGAATATACCAGTAAGGACTAAATTAAAAATCTAGGAGGGAGAGGGGGGAGAAAGGAGAGAGAGGTAAAAAAAAAAATCACCTAAAAGTTTAGGTCCAACACTCTCTGCTACCTCATAAATGTTTATTTGTTGTTGAAACGTGCAAGAACCCAATATTTACCGCTGACATTTAACAAGAGGTAATAACTTGATGCTGCCCTCACCATGTTGTGCGAGTGACAAGGGATGACAATGAAGACAATTTATGTAGGGACCAAGGAAGTCCGTGCTGTAGCTCTTTTTCTGGTTGAAGATCATGTATTTTATTCCTTATCCACATAAAGCTTCCTGTTTATGCTTTATGCTGATGGAGTGAATTTCATCCTTCATAATTTCGCCTACCCTAGCTCAAGTCACTTAGGAAGCCTTTATGTAGATTTTACACTTAATTAACATAACCTCATCAGACTTGATATTTTCTGGAATTTACATGAACTGGATATCTTAAGAAACCCTGGCTGCAGACGAAGTGGTAAGGATTGCTTTGCTGAGAAAGAGGAAGAAAAATATTGTATACAGCAAAAAGGCGAAGAAAAACTTGGATTAGAAGATGGATTTAGTGGGTTAAGAAGTCACAGAACTTTGACAAAGCACAACTTTACTAATACAAATAAGAACCTCGAGCTGCATTTGAATTCACATCACACCACACCTGGTAAGAATTAGTCTAGCACAGCATCATCAATCATAGTGTGGTTGTCAGTTTTGACATCCTTTAAGTCTACGTTGTATGCTTAATGACTACATTACAGAAAATGTAAACAGACACCAAACATACAGGTATGCCCTATATTTTTTTAAAAGTTGCTGTATGTTTAAAAATAAAAATAAAACAGCACCAACAGTGCTTTATAGAGTGAATTAGTAACCTGTAAAACAAGCTACCATAAAATAATCATAAAAAATTTTCTTAAAACAAAAAAAAAAAAAACCCCCAAAAACAAAAACAAACAAAAAACCCCCAACCCCCCCCCCCCCCAAAAAAAAAAAAAGCCAAAAAACCTCCTCACAAACCAAAAAGATTTGAAATATTAAGGAATTTTGATTAATCCAATTTGGGAAAACAACAATTAATATTTAGAGGAAACAGACACTCTCTTGTATTTTGCTATTGTATATTTTTTCTCTCTCAAATATCATTAAATATTATCTTTACTATACATCCTGTGAATTTTTCAGTTTTATATTGTGACCATGATTTACTAATAAGGACTCTGGAGTCACTTGTGAGCCCATTACAAGCCTTGTATTAATAATTCATAAGGGTAAAACATGCTGAAGAAGTGCTTGGGATCATGACCTAAGTGAAATGCCTGAGTTCAAACTAAAAATTTCCCAAATTCCGTTTTTATTATTAGCAGATTTCTAGAATTACAACACTTACAAGAAAGCTTTCAGTTCTGCAGCTCAGAAGGTTGACCAGGTATTATGACTATAAGGCCCCTTGTCTCATTTGCTTGTGTGATTTGTGATTAAAACTTCCACAGACTTCAGCGAGTGCAGGATCAGGTCCCTCAACAATTCATTCAGGGGGAAGCTTAATTTGAGATTTTAGTGAGTGTTTATTTTCTGGCTCAACTGCAGTATATTTTGGAAGTGGGAAAAATGTATGCAAAGAAGGGTCAGAATCCAGATGTAAGAATGAATAGCAAGAATACATTCAAAGGGTACAGGAGGAGTGAGAACTGTAAATACATCTGTGATTTAGGTCTGTGAAAGGTAATGCTATCTCTTTACTGAAACTGCATTGTATGTTCCTGTGGTATGTATGTAACTGCCTCTGCAGAGAAATCCAACAGGTTTTAAAATAAAAAACCTAACTTTTTCCTTGTAAATTAGTTTCATTAAGTTTCCAAAGTAAAAAAAAAAGAGCCAGAAAACAATGTTTTATTTTAATTCATTTGAATAATCTTCCTCATTTCTGTGATCTATCACTCACAGATAAGAAGCACCTTGTGAATGTTATTATTTCTACAAAATAGATCTTATTCAATTAGCAACTGTCACTGAAAAAAATAGACAATAAACCTCCAGATCTGATTAAAATGGAAAGAAACTTTGAGTGAAATGCATGATATTGGAAGCTGTTATATTTGTTTGAAAATGAGCATTCTTACAGAAATTACTTTCAAAGTTTTTACTGAGCATGAATCAAAGACCCAATTTGGTTTAATTTTAGTCATCAATAGCAAAATTTGAATTGAGAACTGCCTCAGATATCTGTACTTTTAATTTAGCTATTTGTTTTAGGAATAATAATGTTTCAAAGCTTTGAGTGAATTCACGTCTTTTTAGAATTTTCATTTATTTCTTTAGGAGCCCATTCATTTCTAGAACAAGAAAAAAAAAAGAAAAAGAAGCACCCTTTACACATGTCCCAACTTTATTAAAACAAATCAGGTCAGAGAAAGAAACTTCACAATTTCCTGTATCTCAGTTTGTAAATGAGAATTTTATTATTACAACAGAAATTATATAAATAATACAATTAAAATACTTCTACATAGTTGATTACCACAGGTCTGGATTATTATTTAAAAGTTGAGATACTTTCACAAATATGTGTGTGGGTGGCACAGTAACAAAGTTTTGAATATTAATTACTATTTTTGTAAAGCAATTCTCATAAGTCTTTGGTCTAAGCCAACAGTCCTTACTCAAGCAAAACAACTTGAATGCTATGGGAGTTTTACCTAGCTCAGTACTTCAATCTCCTTTGAGATCAATAAATAATTAAAAATTTTATCTTACGAGCCACCGTGTTTTAAAATTGACTTCTTTTAAATTAATCTTTGTTTTTCTTGTTGAAGAAATGGTAGAGAATTTCTCCCCTGCCTTTGTGCCTGCACCCCCTTAGAAAAGTCTGTGCAGGCAGCATCCTGCAATGCTATATCCAGCCCTAGCTTCGTTCTGAAACAGTCCCATTTTTGGATTGCTTTTCCTTTTACAACCTGATTACACTGCACGATTTACTTCCACAGTTCCAGAGCTCCTCATTACTAATTCCAATAGCAAAAACTTGCCAGAACCCCTGAGAAGCAAACCTTCAAATCTAGAATTAAATAACAGAATATATTACACATTGGACATTTTCAGGGAAACTTTACTTGAGGGAAAATAAATACAAACATCTTGTTCTGTGATCTGTAAGTAAACTACTTTAACTGCTGTGCTGCTCCTAGAAAAGCTTCTGACAATTATGTCTTTTAAGCCAAAGTTTTAACAGTGTGTTTCTGAGGCAGGCATACATACTTCATACAGTATTAATAAAGGGTTCCTGAATTAATGAAAATGTGCTGTATTCACATATAATGAATAAGCACCTAATTAAAAGCGCAGTAAAACCAGGAGCACAGATATTGGTGGTTGTTGCCTTTTTTTTTTTTAAATATATTAATATCTATTGTATTACTTTAGCCTTTAATGTGAGCCTCTTCAGCTGACTGATGCCCAAAGGGGAGCTAACAAATCGCTCAGCTGGTGGCTGACACTGGTCCTGAAGAAAGCTAGTAAGGAACACTTTGCAGTCTTTCAGAGCCTCTACACCAGCTGTCACCCAGCTATGGGTGCTGAAAAGCTCCTGTCACTTCATCCAAAGGGATTTACTTGGTCAGAAGGAAAATTTAAATACAAAGCATGCAGCTAAGAAGCTAGTGAAAAGGATTATGAGTGCACAAGAGCACATGTGTATAAGACACTAATACATCTTTAGGAAATTTCAGATCCCCAAAGCCAGGATTACTGCCAGAGGCAGGGTGGTATACGTATGCAGGGACCTTTACCATTAGAGTTATTATCTCCCAACTATTCAACTTTATAGGTCTTTCATCATGTGTGTGTGTGCGTGTGTCTGTATGGAGAGGGGGACGGTCTCGGTGATTGTGAGGAAGAGGAGGTTGTTTTAAAAACCGCTCCCCTTATCTTCAAAAGGGGAGCAAGAAAAGACATTACTGACCTATTATTCTGTAGAATTCACCTGCATTTAAAACACTTTATAGCTTTTACTTATCATCTGCTGTTAAATGCGTGTGTGTGTGTGTGTGTGCACCGCTGCGCAAATGAACCCAAATGTCCAGCTTAATTGTTCAATCATGACTAAAGCAAACAAAGCATGGCGTCGTTCGCTCACCACCAGAACTGCTGAGTGGAGGAGTCGAACATGCAGGAGAGGTGCATGGCAGGAGCTACCGGCCCAGACAGGGGAAGGTTGATCTGTGTGATCTGGCCATCTTTGCAAACTGGCCCTCAAGAAAATGGCACACTAGACCTGCTAGATGAGCTTGAAGGGGAATGACAGTGGGAAGAATGCGGTGCTACAGAGAGTTGGAAATGCTTTGCCGGAAAGAGTTGAGGGAGGGCAGTTGAATCTCAACTCTAGCCTTCCCTTCTTGTTCCTTTTATTTTTTTAAAATTTTCTCTCATAAATGTAATTTTAAAAATCACCGAAGGGAAAAAGAAAGGAATAGAACATGTGAAACAGAAGAGTAATGTCTATAAAAACTTACATTTTTTAGCCAGCTTAACAGTGCAGTCACACTCGACTCGGAGCAGCACCCATGCTGGCTGGCCTGTGGCGAGGTACTGCTATTCTGTTAATAAAGCCCCTGGCCTGGCCTGCTGGATGCGGGGAAGTTGATGATAATGCCAAGTTGTTTAGAGGAGGGACGGAAGGCGAGACCACAGCACGAGATGCCGGCTAGCTCTGGCGAGCCCCGGCGAGGGTCACGCTGGCGGTGGCTGCTCTGGGCTGGGGCGTGCAGCCCCGGCCGGCCCCCACAGCCCGTTCTGGCCCCCGCAGCCCGTTCTGGCCCCCACAACCCGTTCTGGCCCCCGCAGCCCGTTCTGGCCCCCGCAGCCCGTTCTGGCCCCCACAACCGGTTCTGGCCCCCGCAGCCCGTTCTGGCCCCCGCAGCCCTTTCTGGCCCCCGCAGGCCGGGCCGGTCCCGCACAGGCGGCAGCGGGACCGAAACGGGGGGAGAGCAAGGCAGGAGGGCGAGGGGCTGAGGGGAGGAGGGGATGCAGGCAGGCAGGAGGGCTGGGGTGCGGGGTTCACCTGCAGCTTCTGCGGACATTGGGGAGGAGTGGGAAGGTGGCAATGAAACGTGGGAGGTTTAATGGAGAAATCGTATTTTTAGGGAAATTCTCCGCGTAGAGCCTTTAGGAACATTAGCATTATATGCCTTACAAAGCAGGAGGTTTAACAAAAAGTGCTACATAGCGAGAACCAGCTGCCTTTAGAGGTCACTAGAACATCACTACAGTATTTACAAATTTTCCATGAAGGATTAGAAGTTAGTCTAAAGCCCTATATACACTATATACAGTTCCAGTGGATGCTGTATACTATTATCTAAATTTCTTCACATAGACTATCATGTATCTGCCCCAGCAAAGCTGATTAGTGAAGCAGCTTGACTCTGACATATCCTTTATGCCAGCCACAAGCTGCCTTGCACAGCCACCTTATTCACTGTGGAGACAGGCCTGAAGCAAGATTGTAACACAACAAATGCAAATGAGATGAGCCTCACACCACTTAAACTGAGATGGCTATAATATGTAACAGCTTAATGTGCCCACAGAAGTGATTGATGCCCCCTCCATATCTCTAAAGAGCTTCAGTTTTGATGCACCCTGTTTTTAACTAATATTACTCCTCTTCCTGGCAATGTCTTTCTCTTTTTCCTCAGCACAGGGAAAGCAGGAAGGAAGCAAAATGCCACACAACTTATCAAAGCTGGTTGTCTCTCTCAAGATCCTGACTTATGAAAACAAAAATTTGAAGGATGCCTTAATCAGCTCTTAGCAGTTTGTTTAGATTATTCCAGCAGAAGTTTGGTCCTTCGTAAATCTGTTATCCCTGAAATTAAGCAGGAAAGAAGCAAGGAAAGATATTAACTGCAAAAAGCAAAGTTTGTAACCTGACAAACCATTTGTCATGGGGCAACACAGTCTGAGGGTCTCAATGAGCTATTGCCATTAATCCAAAAAGACCACAGCCCCACAGTCACTCTGCCTGACTAGCAGATAGCCATGAATTTTAGGAAAATTTCAGACAAATCTAACAACCTCTACTAACCTAGCTGGCTATACATTTCTAATCAGAATTCATTCCCTGTCCTTAAAATAAACAGAAAACAGATTTCTCCATTTCCCCTAAAATCAATCTTTTACTCTGTCAGTTGCTTTCTCCCAATTAGTATTCCAAATTCATTTATTTTTGTCATAAATTAGGTTTTTTTTGCGCACCTTGGCACGAGTTTTTCATTCAATACTTGTGAGTAATGTGACAGACTTAAGTTGTGTTGCTTAGCAGTAACAACAATAATAAAAAAAAGTAACTTTGTTAATGAATTGCAATGAATCAAAAATGCCTTATTAATTATTGCTTGCCTAGTAGGCTAAGCTTTGGCTCATCACCTCACTGGCCCAGAGAACATTCCTTGCCTTTGGCCATGTCGGAGGGGCTCATTAAAACATCTCTTGGGAGCAGATAGAAATTGTTAGTGAAAAGCAATGGTCAGTGCCTCAGCTAGAACCCAGAAGGGAAGGGAATCCCTCATCACTGAGAGCTAACAAGGCTGTATGTATTACACCTGTAATCAAACTGCTCCGAAAATGCCAGGAGACCACTGAGCTCTCCTTGTGATTGGTGAAGTTATCTGAAAATGCTGAATCCAATCCATAATTGATGTGCACACATACAATTACAAGCCTCCAGATATCAGTTAAAATGTTGCAGTTGCAAGCCTTAAGGAGTGGTAAACCTTAACATGCATGGCATAAAATAAGGTGTTTGACATAATAGTAGTGAACCTGTTTTGCTTCCATGCACTGCCAGTTAAATTTTAATTGAATTTGCTACATTTGTTAACAGATGTAATTATAGAAAACCTTACTCAAAAACAATGATATATGGATGGGCTTGGGTATCTCGTAGATATTTTGTGAATTAGGGCTGGGGTATCTTTTCACATTCACATTTTGTGAATTAATTTGTGTGTTTAAATAAAGATCTACATCCCTGCTTTGCCTAAGGTAAGTAAAATTTGCTATGGCATGCAATGTGACCTTGGGATATTGAAGTTTGAGAATTTTACATGTCCTAAGGTGAAAAACTGGTACCTCTTGAAAACTTAAATTTATATCTGTCCTCCCTCTGATCTCCTAGAATAGTCAGAATTGCAAATTGTTTTCAAGACTTGGCTCCCAAGTAAGTCACCCTCTAGTAGATGACACACTGAAATGTGAGATGAAAGATGGCTTAAAATGAATTCAACAGATAAATTTATAAGTCAGTGGCATAAAATTCTCCAAAATATTATATATACCTACTCAGCTCATTCAGGCAGCCTCAGAATTAGTGTTTTCCTTTAATTTTTATATTTGTTTACTTCTTGGTAATTGTATGAGAAAGAAATCATCTTCTCATGCAATGTATAAGCAGATAAGCTTCTAGAGAAGCTGAAGATTGTAATCCCTCTGGGGAGAGGATGGCAGGACAGTGAGGAGGCTGTGTAATGATAAAACAGGAAAAAAGCAAGTGGAGAAGAGATGATGTAGAATCACCCAACTATCGACCATAAATATTTTTGGAGTGCACCCAGGAGTTTAAGATGGGACAAGTACCATGAGTTTAAGATAGGACAATTATCATTGCTGTTCAAGAGGGCTTCCCTATTTTGCAAAGTACTTTGGTGTAAAAAACAGATAGATAGATAGATAGATAGATAGATAGACAGATACATAGACAGACAGACCCTTGGATCAATAGCATTGAAAATGGACTACAGCATGAAGAACGTGGTCTACTTCTCTCTATCTGGTGATACTGTTTATGCTACATCTGACTCTAGGGTGTTCTAAACAGTTACAAAAATAAATTAAAATATATTGGACATTAATGAAGAGGAATTGCAGAATGCCTCTTTCCATTGCATCTGTCAATGTCTGGAAAATTCTCTCTTAGCCGTGATGGGGAGGCTTTCCACTGCCCAGCCTTAACTGCTTCAAGACATACTGCCCTAAGTCAGGTGGACAGGCTACCTCCTATAGATGCTGGGAAGAGACAGCCATGCAAATTGTCCCACCTGTCTTAGAGGGGCACATTTGTACTTCCAAGTCAGAGGGAGTCCAGTTGAGACAAGAAGGCAAAGGCTTAGGAGAGATGAATCCTGCCTAAAGTGGCTTGTCTTGTTTTGGGGCTTTTGGGGTTTCTTTTTGTTTGTTTGTTTAGATTTAATTTGTAATCTTACTACAGCCCTCATTAAAATGTTTTTCTGTCTGGATTTTTGTTTTGGCAAGGCTTCATTTCACATTATCTTTTAATTGTACCTTTTTAAGTACTGCAGTGAACGGGGACGTGAGAGAAGAAAAATTGCTGATCAAATACCATCTAAAAGGACTGGATTGAGAGATGTAGACAGTTCAAATACCTACTAACATTTATTTAAAGGCACATTTAGTTTTCTATTTTATTTTTATATGCAAGATAGAAAAGGGAGAAATATACAAAACTACAGACGCTGGGAATTTTTTAAATAGGAAAAGCCCCTTTTTTCTTATTATTCTTAAACTGTAAGGAAGGTAGATGATATCTGAATGATTTTCAAACTGATGTCACTCTGGAATGTCATCCAACCACCCGTATTACAGCATAAAGGCCTGCTTGTTGAGACGATTGCATCTTTTACTAGAAGCACTATTTCAGTGGTAGAAGTCCTTTCTACTGGCTTCTGTAGAAACAGAAAACAAGACAGTCACCATCTTCTAAGAGTAAATTGTTTCAATAACTTCACTAAGTTTGTGACAAGATATCTGCGGCCTGGTTTGCAGCCCTGTACTCTTACTAAGAGAATATAGATACCGCACCAAATTCATCCTCCAGAGGGTTATGTTCAGATCACATGAGATGTGAATTTGACCCACGGACTGTGGTGATGTAAATGGCAAATGGTGAGGAAATGCAGAAAAGCAGATTTTCCTCACCTTTGCGTTGTGGGCATTTCAGGGCTGACAGTGGCTCGTCTGTAAAATTCAGAACACCTCAAGGCTGCTCTAAGCTCCACTGGCTTGTAGCATCCTCCAAGGTGGTTTTGTGCCACTGAGAGTGTTACCAGCACATATGGACTCTGGCCATGGGCCCTGCAGTGGGGTGGAGTAGAAAACATTTGCAAGGTACTTCTGTCCATTCTCTGTTGGCCAAATTTTGCCTGGGGATGACCTTACTGTTGGAAATATTGCCATATATATATATATATGTAATACATGGAATCATTTAGAAAAACCTGCTGTGTATACTACCTGTGTGTACACCTGCTGTGTATATATATATGTATGTAATACATGGGATCATTTAGAAAAACTTGCATCTACTAAGTCTTTTAATCACATAAGGGATCAGCAATATCAGTAATTAGTGACTACTGGTATGTCAGTGCACAAATTATAAACAAAGCAGCAGTGACATGGTAGGAAAAAAACTGACAGATGTCAATAATTACCTTGAACTCAGTGATTGTGGACGCCTCTACATGTAATGCGTATGCAAGTGCATGTAACAGGGTACATGCAGCTCTTGTATGTCCAGGTGCAACAACCCTTATATACATAATGACATACATACATGGTACAGTTTCCAATCAGAACAAATAGAGCCCCAAAGTGACCATTTAAACTGCAAGCAAATGATGCTTCCAGCCTGTGGTCCCTGCTCTGAATACAAGCAGGTGAGGAATGGTGCTAAATGCTTTTGATGTTGCCAGCTCCCATTTGCCACCCAACTTTTTTCTCCTCCAAAACCTCTTAACAAACTTCAAAGGCCTCCTTGCTTCTTGCCTTAATCCAGTGCACTGAGACCTCTAGTTCAAAGAACTTTCCTTAAACCCTCTTCTTAAACTGCAACCAAAACTTTTTCTTTCCTTTCCACAAAGTAGCAATTACAGCTCTGTTGCGTGGCAATTGGGCTTGGGCCGATCAGCTCCTGCTATTAATTAATCTCACAAAGGGGGCTCATTTCCTGGCATTCAAATTGACAAGAGAGCAGAGAACAGAAAGCCCTTTCAAAGCAGTTCCAGTTAACTGAGGGAAGAGGTATCAGAAGAAAGAGCCCCACAGTATTTGAGGTAGAGGGCACATTTGATACTACCTATGCTTGCTAGTGATTGAGTGATTTTGTTAAGGAGAGCTCTTTACTAATCTTTTACCTGCAAAAAGCTCAAGAGCAAGTAAATGCAGCACAATTATTACTAAATTGTGGCAAAGAGGCTTCACAGGCCAGGCTTTTGGTTTCACTCTCCCAGTGCATCTTCTGCAGCATTACACTTACTTAAAACAGAAAGTGTTCACTTTACCAACACAGAAAAGCTCTTGGAAGAAGGGGGAGGGGGGCAGAGGAGGTGGGGGGAGATGAAGAGGCAAGAAAGAAGAATAGCAGACAAGAGATTAAAGCTTTTTATTCAGTATCTCTTTCGTATTCAAATTGTGCTAAGGGCTCTGTGAAAGTTAGAAGCAAGCTTGTTCAGGAGGGCTTCTAAAGTGTGTACATGGATTTCATGGGAATAGAAAAGAAGCCACGGACTGGGTAATGAAAGAAAGATAAGATGTTCTATATAAAACAACTCAAGAGTGGTTCAATTACTTCAGCAAACCATCAAGCAAGCTTTGAAGATTTGAGAAAACACTGTTAAAATGTAACAAAAAACTCATGTTGCAGGTTTTGTACCATTACATGTTTGTATACTCTGTGAATTACTTAAACTATATTCCCTCTGTAAACGTTGTTTACCTCTTTGGGGTTTTTATTATCATTTTTCTGGAAGAGCTATGTTTGTCTGGAAGAGTTATGGAAAATGAAACATTCATGTTTGATCTTTATATCTCTGTGAAAAGGAGTGTGCAATAAAAAAATGGCATCATTGTTTACAAAAATAAGCCTGGGAATTAAAGGTCTGTGGCTGACAGTTTCACATATTTCTCTTTGCAGTTAAAATAGCCCTCCTGACGCAGGCTAAATTGTATAAGAAATAACGAACTCTGTTCACCCTGGGAAACGTCTAAACTGAGGAATATACCTGCTATAAAAATAAAAGCATGCAGTTTAGAAAATACCTATTTTTAATTGCAGCTCTCTCTTTCTGTCTCCTTCCCCTCCCCAGTTCTCCGTGTCTGAGACTTGACAAGTAACATCAAACATGGCCCAAGAACAAAGCTAACCAACCATGGCCTGCAGCGTCCTTCAACCAGAAGTCATCTTTAGTCAAGCTTTGCTATCTAATTTGTAGTGTTTCTGTTTGTACTCTTCAAGCAGAAGTCCTAAAACTCTTGTGGTATAAAGCTTTCCTGGTTTCTGTCTGGTAAGATACAATGAGAGCACTGGAATGCTTTAGCTCTTGTAGCAAACATCAGCCACCACTACCCTGGTGCTCTGACTTCAGAAACCTGGAGCTGAGACCGCTACTTTATTCATTCTGAGTTTATGTCATGTTTTTTATTGTGTTTTGAATAATATATCTGTAAAACTCCAAATTTAAGGTGCAACTCAATCCCCTTCTGTGCCAAATGTCCTTAAACCAGGCTAAATTTGCTTCATAGGTTAATGCTTTTTTTATTTAGTTGGATCAAATAGATGGCAATGCTATATCACATGAAGAGAAAGACAACAGTTTTTCTTGAGTCAAAGCAAACAAAAACAGTTTACAGGTCCTTTTCTCACAAGAGAAAAAAGGAATGTCACCAGCAAAACTCATCAACTTGTGGAGACAATGAAAACAAGGAAAAAATGAAACCTAGAAAACAAAGAAAATCTGCATTTTCCAGCCCATGATCAAGGAAAGTCTTATAAACTAATTCAAAACCAATTTTTTTTTAGATGGATTTAGACATCCCATGCTTCTCTAAAAACTCAGGGAATTAATGGGAGGCCTCAGTCATTAAAATGCAGCTCTGCTCACTTTAGTATCTGGCAGTTCTGTTGCCTTCACAGACACTCAGAGAAAGGTTATATAAATTGTGTTTTGCTCTTTAGTGATTTAAACTCTGAATGCCTCATGATCAAACCACCTGCAGTAATCAATTCCATTCATCCACAGAGTGTCTGAATGGCATGGGGATGCAGTGGTGCTGGTGCCCCACCCGCTGGATCCTGAGATGTTCCTCAAAAGACTGGCTCCTGAGAGGGACTGTGAAGAGAACTAAGAGAACTGACATATTTGGTATTTCAATAAACAAATGTGGAAAACACTTTGATACCCAAAGGCAAGCACTAGTCACACTTGGAACATCATTTAAAAGCAGCTTTACTTAAGATAAAAGTTAACACAGAAATCAAAATCATATCCAAGCATTTTCCAAAATGTTTGAATGAACCATATGATTTTAAGAAAAAAAAGTTTTTATATTTTTTTAGAAAACACCAAAAATCCTGAAAACCTATAAGAAAGAAGCATCTCAGTTTAGACATGCCAGAAAAAAAATAGTATTTCGGATGAACTAGAATGATAATAACTTAGGACTCATGAATTTGACACCATCTACTCTTCTCCATCCGAAAAGGAAGTCCTGTCAGCCACAGGGAGAGGACAGGGAAGAAATTAAGGGAAAGGACAATTTCTATGTTGTAATGAACTTTCTTTTTTCCCTAATTTTTATGATGGTCATTACAATATGCAGGTAAATACAGAAGCAATTAGGACCGTTTTGCTACTTTCTTTGTTCAATTGCCCCTATTCCAAGTGAAATTTTCTGTCTTTCCTTCTCAGTATGTTTGTCTCTATACTTTATTCTCCAGTAACTTAGGTCCTAGCAGAATTACATTAGTTCACCCTTAATAGAATATCTGTTTTATCATTCAAACAGTGACAATATCTATCAAACCTATCAACTTGGTAGATTTCATATACATGCATTTTATATACGTTGACAGACACGAATCTTTTCATGGTCTGTTTGGAGTTCTGCTCCATATATTACCTTTTTCAATGGAGCAACATTTTGAGTGTACTTTCAATGTTGCAGCAAGTAAGAAAACTACAGCAAACTCTAGGCAAACTAAGACTTCACCTACAGTTGCATGCCACTTGTTTTGAATGTCTTCGTAATACCTGTCAGTACCTCTATCACCTCCTCTGAAGAAGTGAAAGATACCCTTTAGTTACACTTACAAGAGAATTGTGTTCCCCTGGCTTCTATTGTCCTTGTGTACTCTTCACGTCCTACTCCTTCTTTCTCTGTGCTTTTTCTTTACCTGACTAATTTAGACTGCATGCTTGTTGAAGCATGACTCCTGTTATTTATGGGTTCCGCTTAGCTAGATAAGAAGATAAGATAGATAGCATATATAAACTCCAGTCAACTTGGATTCCTATGTGTGCACATACAGGTGGCATGTAACTCCAGAATATACCTGTCTGCTTCCAAAGAGTTGAAGTATGGAAGTGTTCAGAAATCAAGGTTCTTTCAAAACCCTCACCAGAAATGTGCCTTTCCTGAATTCCAATAAAGTTAATAACAAGTTTTCCACTGACATTTATGTGACTTAAATTAGGTATCAAACATAATGGATTTTTTTAATAAAATACAAAAGCCTATATGGAAAGGACCCCTTGAGTCCTCTTGTTTTAGACATGCCAGAAAGCAAAGTAACACTCAGATTGTCTGAAATCCTTTCTGATTTCTGGAAAAAAAAAAAAAAAATCACAGGAAATAAATAAAAAAGCTTCTGATTATATGATCATCAAAGCAAAAGTCCTTCTCTCTTCCTAAAATGAGCAGTTCTTTATCAGCTTAATAAAATTGTCTGGGGCAATTTTACTGGTTCTGAACTTGATATAAAGACAAATACCATTCTTGAGAGACTATAAAGCATACCTTTAGATCAATAGAGCATAGGAAATCCTCCAGAGATACAGTCTTGTTTATGGTCAGAGAAGCCTTTTTGGGGGTGGAAAGGGAGAGTTTCACACTATTCAGGCTCATTAGAGTAAGTATCAGCCTAGAGGAGCCCTAATTTCTTTGAGACTGCAAAAGAGATTCAATTGAAACCTAAGCCCTTTTTCAATTGTGGTACTGGAATAATAGATTCTATGGCAAGTATCTTGGAGACGGTGGAAACGGCTGCTCCTTTTTTTATGCATAGTTCACTGATTAACATCTGCCTGATTGAACCCTTATAAACTTGGAATGGACTGAAATTTTATTGAGTAGGCTTGCTGAAAGGTCTCTGAAATACACGTACGCGATGCCTGTGGGCATATGGATGGGCAAATAAGTGGGACTTCATCAGGCATTCTGCTATCTGAGGACTGTACACAGAATTTACAGTAAAAGCTAGTCAGTAATGGTATCAGGTGGTAGGTGTCCCTCAGTTCATTTGCTATCCCTTGCACTTGGACAGCAAAACTGACTTCAGAGATTACAGAAGCAATAAACCTGTGACAGTTATCATTGGAGATTTTCTGAGCTTTTACAGAGGGCAAAAAATATTTTAAACTTGGAAAGTCTATATAAGTCCTTTTTGAGACAAGAAGGAGGGGAGAAATGGATATATGAGTGAAAGTTTTTAGAACAATACATTAAAAAAATGTTCTAGTAATTCAACTATAGTTAAAGCTGAGTTACTCTATTTAATGGTGTAACTACTTGCCATGTTCTGCTCTACAGCACCTTTAAAGAAAGCTCACTAGTAGCACTGTATGGGATTCCAATGCCTTTATTCAAACTGACTGGTGTCCTACTGAATTCCAGCGGGCCATCATAAATGAAGCGAGCAACAACTTTTAGAGTGTAAAGAGAGTTAGACTCTGCTCCCCTCTCCTGTTGAGGTCCTCATGGGGACCACTCAGGAAAGCTAAAAGCAGGTAGTACCAGGACTTCACTCAGCAGGATACAGATGCTCACTGGGATGCTCAGCAGGGTAAGTGGGTGTGTGCACATGCTTGCCTGATCCAAATTCTTCAGTCTGACTAAACAGAAATCTTCAGGTTTAGATCAAATTAACCACACCACGATGTGTCAATGAAGGTAAAATGCGCCCATGGAGGTCATCTGGCTCGGGGGAGATATCTGGAGAGTGGGAGAGAGAACAGAGATGATGCATATATAAAATGAGACAATGTAGCTAGCTGAATGGGAGGGAAAACATGAAGTAACTAAGAGCATCTGAGAAATGAGGTTGTGACCTGGCTTGTTTTCTTATTGTCACCCATTATATAAATACTGCATCATCATCACAACTGGACTAGAAACTGGATGGTGATTACTAAATATTGAGAACATTATCAGTGCGTGGTAATTAGAGAAGAACCTATGCAGGATATATATGTGATGGCATACAAAAGTTCAATAGCCCTTAAAATTTCTCTATTTTTCCTAGTGATGGAGACGTCTATGTTATTCATGTATAGTGAAGTATATAGCACAAGCATATATGTGTGCTTCTGTTTACTTATGTAGTAAGATTCAACACTTTGTTCAACAGCACACAATGATTTTTGTCTCTTTACTACTATTTGAATAACTCGTATATCTCATTTATTACAATCATAACAGCACATGAGTAGACGTTGAGCATGTAGGAACGTGGTAGTGACTTTCTTTTGAGGTATAGCCAATATATCCCTCTGGGAAATAATTTTACTATGACTGTAAAATTAGAGCTAAAGTACTTGTTGGATAATATATCTAACTCATCTTAGAAAAGGGAAGTTCATTACTTAAATCTGAAACAATACTTACTCGTGATATCTGGAGGGGGATTCTTCACAGACTTGGACTATAAATACTGATTTTCTAGGGGGGAAAAAAAAACATACAACACCTAGAGAAGAGGTGTCCATGTTATAATTATTTACAAAACCACAAAGAAAAATGCACTGAAAACTACACTGTTTTGAAGTTCCCTAGGCAAAAATGTTTTATTATACATGGTGTAGGCAACTTATGCTGACAACTAAGACTGCTGAGAGTAGAAGTGTTCAATGTTTATAAAGGCACATTTATTGACCCACTTCTAGAAGGGTAGTAAATAAATCGAAGCAGGAAGTTAAGACCTTTAAAAAAGGGAAAGCAAACACTCTGACCCAGAGATTAAAGAGTTTACACTGCCTAATTGTTGTTGTGATGTTTTGTTTTGTTCACTCTGCCTATATATTACTAGGATTTACCGCTAGGATTTTGTCTGGTTGTAAGGTATCAACCTCAGAGTGTGGTATTGGGTGTCTGCCTTGCACACCTTGGTTTTACTCATCCCCCTGGCCTGAAACAAGGCAATAAGCTGAGTGGAAGTGATGGCACCACTTATCTACCTAACTCCATCAAGGAAGAAGCATAGGGAATATGGGAGAAGCTCGTGAGGTCTGTGACACTTAATTCAATGGCAGTGCTGTTTAAACGTGTACTGTATTAGGAGTTTACTCTAGAAAAGCAAATTGCCTACATAGCTGTTTAGTTCTAGGTTACTCTGGTCTGGAGAATCTTTGTAAGTTCAATGATACTTATTGTGTATGATGATGCATATGACACAAACAATGTGATGTTGCATATGACACAAACAATGTGATGACACACAGTGACGCATGCAAGTGGTAGAGTAAATTCACTCAGTTTAGTCCAGTGAGGATGACAAAGTTGCTGGAAAAATGTGTATAAGCTTCATGACTTGATTTTCCAGTCTCACAGGTATTGTTTGTACATAATGTTCAAGAGATTGAAGAGGAAAACACAGTTTGGAGCCAACTGAGTCTGTTTCTAGTACTACTGAGAAGCCTTCAGCAATTTTTATATTTAAAGAATTATAAGTTATTACTAAATGTAATGCACAAAAAAACCCCCCACGAACAAAAGCAATCTAGAAGAAAACAAGCCTTCCAATGGTTTGCTGTAGAAGACTGCCCAACAGACACCAGCATAAAATAATGAAAGGAGTACACATAATTTAAAACTAAATAAATACAATACTTGAAATAATGATAATAATAAAAAAATATTTCTAGTTCAGCAATCTATATGTGGTCTCTGAGGTCTCGTGCTGGATACACACTAGTCACAAATAATGAGTGTGCACTATAGTAAACAGACACTGAGAAGAAAATATCTTGGAGAGAAATGGTTTCAGGTCTATTTTTCTTTCTGTCTGTGTTATGCAGTAGAAAATTCTGATGGACTGTCCCTAATGTGAAAATCTTTGAAATAAGTGGTGGGTAATAAATTAAAAGTGAACAACTAAGCTATTAAAAGATAAATACATCTATCATTTGGTATGCCATTCTATTTAAATTCTAGTTTTCCTAAGAGTTCTACATAATGATTCAACTCTTTATTACGTTTAGAATGGTGAAAAGATATACAGTATTCTGCAATATACACATTTCTAAGGTACAGCAAGACATCCTCCTCAGAAAGGGGTTACAGCATAAATCAACCTCAAACTCATAAAAGCACTAACTTACACGTATTTTATTTCTGTAGGCACATTTATTAGTATTAAAATTTTACAGTACCATAATACCCCTACTGGCTCATCTTAAAGTATTAAAGTGATAGGAACACTGTATTAATAAATACAGATCTTGCAGTAAGTATTTTCAAAAAAATATGACTTTGAACCCCATGAAGAATTTTAGCTGCAGTTCAGTAGTCATTCCTAAGTCACAGACAAAACTACAGCAAACAGGTATTGCTTACACACGTAACTTCAGTGTTGCTGATGATGACTAAATATTTTTACCATTTTTCCTTCAGAAAGACATCCTTCAGCAAAACAGAAAATCTGTATAACATTGGTTCCCTCCTTGCAACTGATTATTCTGAAACATACCCATTCATGTTCTGAAAAAATATTTTTGGCCATATATTCTTTTCACCATGTTATTTTAAGTGCATATTCGAATTAAAATTTTTTTTGTCAGTATTTCAGGCATTGGGTCTTGAATATTTCTAATCATCATGTCTACTGTCACAGAAATATTGGATATTACTGGAACTTTAACAAAAATAGCTAAGTTTTCAGGGTTTCTCAACTGCAGAATTAATAGTCTGGAATTTGGCAGCTTTCTTTTACTTTCCCTCTTTAGTTATTTCCATCTTTTTTTATTTTGCTGTTAGCAATTCTAGCTCATTGAATTGCATTCAGCTCTATCAAACCTCCATCAAATCCTCTGTAGAACACTCCAGATGTTCTTCACCTTTATGTAACATGCACTTTTCCAGCTGTTCGTTATAGGTCTTCATGACTTCTTTTTGGCAATTACACATAAAGTAAAGGGCTCTTCAGGGGGGATGTGTGATATTAAACTACAGCAGTCGTCAACTTAATATGTTTTGGGATATTTTGATACCCTTTGTTTATCTAATACATCACCATGGGTGGGATTCATCTCACCTAACTTCTAGTCATTCAGTCATGCCATGGTCTTCTAAAGACTAATGAGCACATTTAGATCATCAATCACTTGACAAAATTGTACTTTGGGAGGAGATGAACCATGCCCCAAAAATTCCTATACTATCCACTCACTGATTATAAAGGCTAAGGTGATTAACTCAGATACGGATGTCGGATTTGAAAACATATACATTTCATCTCCATGTCTTGTGGAGATATATGAAATTCTAAGGCTCCTGTGTAGATATTTTGGGATTAGCATGTCTGGAGTGTGAAGTGGTGCTGACATAAGGAAGAAAAACAGCAGAACAATCTGAACAGTGACACGGCTCAAAATTTTTGGGGGCATTTATTTGGCTAAAGTAATTTCAAGTGTTTTGTGAAATGTTGACGTTTGTTCTTATGGATGGGAAGACCGTCTGTTACATTTGCATGTGCCAGTGCAAATGCACTGCTGCTTGACTGGGGTTTGCCATTTTGAGGGCAAGAGAAGAGTCAGCAAGCAGGGATACAGGAGCCTCACTCTTCCTGGCAAGGCCAACCTCCTCAAGGTAACAGGCCACCCTCTGTGTAAATTGGCACAGAGGTCCAGAGTCCAATCTCCACTGGTCTCCTGAACAACCAGCCTTAAGTTACAGAATATCAGCCTTCAGGTTCGTCTTGCAAGCTTGTCTGCTCTGCAAATATCTTTCCAGAGGATCTGCTGTAATGATGGCATTCTGCACCTCTGGCCACATCTTAGCACTGCTGAAGTCCTCTTGCCACCATCTCCCTCTTTGCTGTAGAAGAGAGCTCTCTATTGGAATGGAAATTATGGCGAGGCAACTTCTAAGTGAAAATAAAATGCAAATATATGATACTGTGAGCATTATCTAGTGAGTATACAAATAAGCATCACCATCTGTGATAGTTTTTTCAAATGTGATTTTTAGGATCTGTTTTATTTTTTGTTTGGAGAGAAGCACAAAAACTGAAAGTTGTAGGGAAATCTGGCCTGAAGTATTTGCCACTGGTATATACGTTTCTTCTTTATAAACAACATTCACTTATATTTCATTTGAGCACTTTCCTCTTCCCATTCCCTTTGTCAAAGAAAATCAGTTGATTGGAGGGAAAGGGTGCTTACTGTGAGAACAAATTGCCATGCTATTTTGCAGATCAATATTTATTTTTCTTATTCAATGCATATTTTATTGTTAATTGGATGTTGGGCTGTTCCTGTTTGGAAATATGCAAATATTTCTGAACTTTTTACAGAGAAATAATAATAAAACCTAATTTTAAAAAATTCATTTCAATATATGTAGAAAAACAAATCTAGTTTAGACTTTGGACAGATGGTCTGATTTGGTGAAGCTGAAAAATAGCACAATTAAAACCTAAATATTGTATGTTTCCACACTGCATGAGTCAGAGGTCAAATGTAGGCATTTATTTTTAATTTTTCCAGAAGATCCTGTCTAGTGCACCATATAGAGCAAAACTAAAGAAGATTAATGCATATTCCTGACTAAGTATGATTGGAACTTTCTGCTGGCATTTATACATAGGTTTAAATTCATTAAAATATAACTATCTAATATTTGTTTTATATGACCGATTTAATTGCATTTGTAAATGTTAACACTCAATGACAGGTCTACACAAATCACCTCATTAAAATACAAGTACACTGTGTGCCTGAACTCTTAATTTTAACTCATTTTCAGATAACACCAACATAACTGCTGATGTTAAAAACATTAGCCTATTCAGAAGTGTACTTATTATTTCCTGTATATCCTTTGTTACCAATAAAGGAATTATTAAAGAAACAAGACAACAAACTGGCTGGACTTTGAATGACAGATAGCAGCAGTAGAAGAATGTCAAGATATAGTTTGGTAAATAATTTCTCTTGTCCTAATTGAGAAAAGAATGAATACAACATGCAGAAATATAAAGGTTTTCAAGATGGCAAAAGTTATCAGGGAAAAAGATGATCATCTTTCTGTTCACTCTTTTATGATCATTAGACCAAAGAAAGATATTCTAAAGCAGGACTTAGTTACTATGACATTTTGGTGGCAGCACTTTTTATGAGACACCCTCTTTCTGTGCTTGCAGGTGATTCTCAGTTTTCTACTTTACTGCCTTCCTAAGCCACGTTTCTGTTGCACAGTCTGGCATGTATAAACTACCCTCAACTTGGCTGGTTTGTTGGTTTCCCCCTCCTTTTTTTCCATCAAAGGTATCAAAAAAATCCCCAAATCCCACCACTCCTTAAATCTCAGTGTTGTTTCCAACTTTATGACTTTCTGATTATCCTAGAATTTCAGAGGAGAAACTGTTTTCTTCAAGTATATTAATCTTTTGTCTAGAAAAATATACAATTGATTCTAAAATACAATTGATTCTGTGTCTCCTGAGGCAGGTTTGGTAAAAGTATCAATAAGCCTTCTTTCCCCATGTGAGTGGTATTTACCAGTTAGGCAGATGATCACATGCTCTGAATAAACACAGAAGACAAGCTGGGTATTTAGGTTAGCAAAGGGAGAACAGTAAGACTCAGATTCAAAATTATTAGCCAAGCCCTCCTTCTTAAAGGAAATGCCCAGGGAATTGTAATGCTTGAGAGGTACATGCAAACAGATTTCCAATTGCTAATTCCTGCTCCAAAGACAACCACACTTTTATTGCTTGAGACTCAAAATACCTAGCTTGAAACTTTGAAAATGCTGAGCTGCTTTGGGGCTTCAGACTTTACGGTATTGTTATTTCTGACCTTATACTTGGATTTTACAAGCCAGATACTTTGCATCATGTCCTCTGATAATATTAAACAAATACACTTTAAATGATATGTATGAAGTGTGATGTAGAGAAAGCAGTTATAGTTCATTATTACTCTTTCACAGCTTTGCTTTAAAGCTAAATAGGTCAGTGTAGACAATGTGCTAATTTAGATTCTACCTACATATCTACAAAACTGCTTAAAATTTGCAGTATGCTTGCTTGTTTTATTTATAAAATTTTCCTGTCTAAGGAAATCTCTTTGATCAGCTGGAAAAATGGAATAAAAGATTCAAAAAAATGATTTATGGACACAAAATTTTCAAAGAATCACTGTGTCATTAATTTACATAAAATTTCAGATTCATGTAGAAAAAAATGACAAATCAATGCTGAAAGCATGTTTGGTTAAACTATTCAAAAACCAACTGAGATAGATGCAAAGATCAAAACTGGTGTGTTGCAAATAAAAAAAATTCCAGACATATTCTTAATAGGGCAAAGATGCAAAGTTATCTTCATATACTATTTGTTTTAAACTGTAATATCTGGCATTATTATTTATGTAATTCTTACACACTCCACCAAATCTTTGTTTAGATACACTTTTCCTTTGCTTGTGAAGCCGAAAATGTGAACTGGAATTTTGCAATGGTCCATGGAAAGCAGACAAAATCTTTGATGCCTGTGATTGTGCAAAGCATCAAACTCTATGTCATACATGATTTTCATGAAAGATTATGAGTGATCAGCTTTGAAAATCTAGTGTTCCACACAAATAGTGGGAACTCTAGAATTATTTAATAGGTTCCTATTTTTTAGAATCACCTCTGAATGTTTTCAAGTGTTATACAGAATCCTGAATGTGAAGTCTCTTCAGAAATGTTTGGAGAGGCAAAATTAAAAACAAAACAAAACAAACCCAGACAAACAAACAAAACAAACAAACAAAACCCCCTAAAACCAAAAAACCAAAACAACAAAACAAAACAAAAAAACCCAAACAAAACACATAACAAGCCCAAGGACAAAACTTGTCAAATGTATATCTGCAGGGAGAAAAAGACCTACATCCATTGCATATTGTAATGTTGGCAACATATCCCTACTTCCTAACAATTTAATGATGTCAAAAGAAAAATAAGTAATTTAGCTTTCCTGTACTGCCATGTGTTAGTTAATGTACAGTATTGCTTTCAGAACAGACTCTTTATATTAACTTATTAGTTTTCCCAGATTACAACCAAAGGGATATATATGAGAGAAATAACCTTTCATGAAGCATTGTGGCATTTTCAGTTAATATTAAGAAGTTAAAAAGACATACACAAATGTAAAGATATTTTTCTATTTATGCAGAATTATTTTGATCCATTTTGAAGCTGAAATACTTTTTAGTTTATCTCAGTCAGTTAATTCATGCCTATTATGCTAATTTTTCCTTCTGAGTACTTATTTACATTTGGACCACTAGGGCACATAAACCAGATTTGTGATTGTTTTCCTTTAAGAGATGGTTCATTTCAGCTTTACTGCATATGTTTACATTCTGAATTCACTGTAGGAAATCAAAGAAATCTGAAGAATTTGGTTTTTTCATAAGAAGTGATGAGTTGTTGACTGATATCCTAAAAAATAATCTGCATTTTTGGGGCATGTTTTGTAATCAACTCTGTGGAATAGAGCAATGGTTTCAAGTGGTGACATGTAAGACATGTCTCATTAGGGTCATGAGATTACCTAATATCAAGAATAACTCATTTTTTCTTTTTAAACACTATAGACACGTTAAAGAATTAATTAATTTCCCCGGAACCTTGTAAGACTACTCTGTATTTCATTCCCCATTTTCCTGAAAACAAAAGCTGCATCACCAGTGTTGAAAAGATTGATTTTCAATGTGAAAGAGCTATCACGGAAGTGTTCCCCCATTCTAAGTCATTTCTAAAAGAAAATGTGAAAACCTCAAACCATTATCTGGTAACAATATAAGAAGGTGATCACTGTGTGAGATGAGCATGTAGACAGCTGAGTCCAAGACAAGTTTTTTACTTGCTTGGTCTGTTCTTTAACTATGTTACCTGTGTGCTGGTCATATTGTAGATGGTGTTCTGGGCATGCTTTCTGACTGACAGACTTAAAACTGCTCATGACTGTCAATATGGATGTAACGTGTGAAATATAAGATCAGAGAAAGCATGTATTTTGTTTTCCTAAAAATTTTCTCCCAACCTCCAAAAACTTGCAGTTTAAACAACTCCTAGAGTCACAAGCGGGTCTCTTCAATTGCTAATAAGATCATATCTTTAAATTATGTTTTGTCTTTCACCTGAAAGAATCCTACTGTACCATGCTAAATTAAAAAATCCTGCCACTGGCCAAAGCTGGGCCTGTCAGCAGCACTGGTAGCAGCTCTGTGGTAACATATGCAAAAGGATAAAAACTGCTGCACAGCAACTGTGAGAGAGGACTGAGAGAGTGTGAGAGAAACAACCCCTCAGACACCAGGGTCAGTGGAGAAGGACAAGGAGGACTCCTTTATGTGCTGGAGCAGAGGTTCTCTTGCAGCCTGTGGAGCAGATATCCTGCAGGTTGTGGAGGGCCCCATGCCAGAGCCGATGGGTGTGACCTGAGGAAAGATGCAGACCGTGAAGAGGAACCCATGCAGGAGCAGTTTTTCTGACAGCATCTGTGACCCCAAGAGCAATTCACATTGCAGCCATCGGTGTCTAAGGACTGCACCCTGTGGAAAGGTCTCACACTGTAGCAGTTCCTCAGGAACTGCAGCCCACAGGAATCACCCATATTGGAGAAGGTGGCCAAGGACTGTCTCCCATAGGGGGGATTCCATGCTGGAGCATGAGAAGACCATGAGGAAGAAAGAGCAGCAGACACAAAGCATTCTGAATTGATCACAACCTCTCTTCTTCACCCTCCTGCACCACTCAGAGGAACGAGGGGGTAGAAGAGTTGGGAGTGAAGTTGAGCCTGGGAAGAAGGGAGTAATCAACAAGCAAACTCCCTGTCCTTTTCTTGACCTATCTGCTTTATGTAGCTTTTCCTCCCCTTGTCCTGTTGAGGAGTGATAGATTGGCTTGATGAGCACCTGATTTCTATTCAAAGTTAATTGATCACAAGCCTCTTCCCTTGCTTCATTGTCTCCATGTTAAATAACAGATGTTTTCTAGATGGTGTTATAGAAGCAGGGAAAAAGAAGAAACTCAAGAAATTGTTTGCAAAACCTTCTGAATACAGTATCCATGTTGCTTCTGTGAGACTTAGACTTCATGGGGTTTTACAGAAATAGCAAAGTAGTGGGGTGAGGAGGCAATGCAAACTCTTTGAGCTTGAAGATCCTTGGCTCTGGAGCAGAATGACAGACACCACTACTTACAATTCAAGTAATCATGTATGAGAAATGAAATGTTAGTGGGCATTGTTTCTTTCATGCTTGCTTGAAAAAAAATGGCAGGATGGGGTTTCTGCCTGGAGTTTAACTCCTGACTTGTATGTATCTGGAATGTGCAGAGGTCTTATGAGACCATTGACTTCCTGCCTCTAGAAAATCCCAGGCCAAACATTGGATTCATGTTTTTAAATGTGTTAGAGGTGAAAAGCACTGCATGAGACTTGTGGTGGGACATAGGAGAAGACTAAAGTTTGTGCAGACCTATTGCTTGCACCCTGGGAGAGAGTCCAACTGACCAAGACACACAAGAGTGATGATCTATGTGTTTCTGCATAGCCCTAAATGTAAAGTACCATAGGGCCAGAGAATGAAAGAATAAGATGAAACTTCTTCTCTAGTCTAATAGTGAGTATCCACAGCTCACAGCCTTTTCTTTGAGGTTCTGGTCTTTGTCTTAGAAGTGTTCATATATTTCTGTGTGTACTAATACACACAGTAACTGGATGAAAGTAAAAGCAGTCCAATAACCATAATCATCTCTCTTTGAGCTTAAAGAAAACCAAAAGAGGCTCCTTCGCACTTGTGCTCCAGCTGAGGCCAGTAGTCTGTGCTTCAGGCTTAGCCACATTTGCCATGGCTATCCCAGCATGTTTCCTGTATGCAGCCCTGGTTTGCAGACTGTCATATGTGAAAGCTCACTGAGTGAATCCAGCTAAATCCTATAAGTATCGCTAGTATCACAGCAGGCTTTATGCAAGAGGTGTATGGATGAGATATGCCCTACACAAACTATTTAAAGATGCTTTACAGAACATTATCATACTGTAGAAGTGATCCAGTACTGACAGTAGAAATTATTACAAGTCACAATTGTTCTACTCCTTTGTTGCCAGTTCTTTTGGGGACATATTAGGAAGATGCTCTTATCTAGAAGAGGTACAGCCTGAAATCTTACTGCCACCAAAAATTTATGTTCTACATGGCTGCAATCTTTACTGAGGTAAGCAGCTTAAATCAGTACCTCTTCCTGTAAGTCATGATCAAGCCATACCCATACTCTATGAAGAGGCAATCTGTCAGAAAAAATATGTGAATAACATATATTAACTTTATTTTCCAAACATTCCTCATATTCTTTAAATGTTCAAACCTAAAATAAACACCATGGCACCACTTTTCAGTTTGCTACTTCAAGGAACAGCCCTAATTGCAGTGACAAAACACCACATCAGAAAGCATAAGATATGTTAAGGAAAAAACATAAATTCCCATTTTATTGTCTCTTCTGATAGCAACTCTAATAGAAGTCCTGGAGAAATTCTTAAAGCACCTAAATTTTATGTGTACTCCAATAGCTTTTCTCTTCCCCCAGGGAGGAAAAACTACCTCAGTAAGAGATAGTTGTCTGTCTTGAGACTTATTGTTAGGTCAAATATAAATCACCTTTTTTTATATGACATGAGAAATCAACTTCTAGTCATTCCTATACATGAAGTTTTGAATTTGATAAGTGCACAAACCAGAGTCCAAGGGTATTTTATAAACTCTTACTTTAATAAGTTGAATAAATTGCTTTATACTTTTAAACCAGTAGAGACTTTTGATGTATCAAATACGTACTCTATCCTTCTTTTTCACCTCATCATTGCTTTCCTTCCTGAGTATTACGGTTTCTGTTGTCTTTAGTACACCAGTATTTGCTGGTGTACTCAAATTAACAGTATTTTGGTAAGGGTATATTTTTCAATAAGCAAGCATAATCACCTCACATGTTTATTTTTACCTGCAGCTCACAAAATATCTGTGACAGGCTTATCTGTATATAGTTTTGCTGGAAAGTTGAACATTAGTCAGCAGTGCCCGGGCAGCCAGGAGGGCCAACCCTGTCCTGGGGGGCATCAGGGACAGCATCGCCAGCCGGGCAAGGGAGGGGAGTGTCCTGCTCTGCTCTGTTCTGCACTGGGGCAGCCTCACCTCGAGTGCTGGGGGCAGTTCTGGGTGACACAATATAAAAAAGACACAAAGTTATTAGAGAGTGTCCAAAGGAGGGACACAAACATGGTGGAGTCTAGAAGGGAAGGCTTATGAGGAGCGGCTGAGGTCACCTGGTCTGTTCAGCCTGGAGGAGACTGAGGGGGAACCTCATTGCAGTTACAACTTCCTTGTGAGGGGAAGAGGAGGGGCAGGCACTGATCCCTTCTGTCTGCTGACCAGTGGCAGGACTCAAGAGAATGGCATGAAGCCAGAGGAGGTTTAGGTTGGACATTAGGAGTATCAGTGTTGCTGGTATTAGGAAGAAGTTCTTTACCAGAGTTTAGGCATTGAAACGGGCTACCCAGGGAAGTGATCACAGCACCAAGCCTGACAGAGTTCAGGAAGTGTTTGGACAATTCTCTTGGGCACATGTTGTGATTCTTGAGGATGGTCCTGTGCAGGGCCAAGGATTGGACTTAGTTATCCTTTTGGCTCTGTTCCCACTCAGAATATTCTATGATTCTATGATTGTACTCACTTAAATATTAGGGAACATGTCATCCTTAGTAATACAGATTATACTAAAATGAAGAGGAATCCTTGTCTTCTGTTTGGTTTTGGTTGTTAAGGTGTTTTTTCATATTTCCACCTCATTTCAGGAGCAGAGAGTAATATTCTTCCCTTTCCCTTTCGTGGATACTGAATCCAGATATATTTGATTTCAGTCAAGGAAATGGATATTATCATGGCTATGGAATGGTCCCATGGCCATTGCAGATAGTAGCAGAATCAGGCTGCTGTCACTGTGGAGGGAAGTCAGGATCTGACTCGCAGAAGCAGTAGAAGCAGCAGACCCAAATTTTCACAGCTCACCAGTCCTTCTCTTCCCCTTCTACGCATATCACTCTTTTTCTTCTTCCATGCTCCTTCTTATGGCAGATGCAATTTCACTCCAGCCCCAGACTGCCTCTTTATCCTTGTGTTATCACAGTTTACCAACACCACCAAAACTCTCAGAAGCAACTCTGGCAAACACAGCAACACATTCTATTAATCCTGAAATGGACAACGAGTGGAGATGAAGAAGATACCTTCTCAATGCTGCAGACACAGTGCTGTACCTCCAAAGTAATGCACCCACTCAGCACAGCTCTGTGCTCAGTTTGGGTCCTACAAAGTCAGATTGTACTTGCATACCTGAAGGAAATGAACCTTTCCTGTCAGACAGTACTATTTTGCCTCAGCTATACAGATCTGAGTAAGAAACCTTTGTGGCTTACCATTCTCTCCTGCCATTACATGGTGCAAGGGCAGAGTGGCTGACAAGTATCATAACATGGTGAATGTCAGAGTGCTTGTAGATGGCACTACAAGGACAGGGATAATAAGGCCCTTGGACTCCTACAAAATTCCCTATTCCACAACCATGATCCTCTCCCTTCACAGTGTAAGTGGTTTTAGCTGATACTACCTGTAACATGAGCCCCCTGAAGGAGGCTGATGAAGGACAGGCAACCAGACAGCAGAACAGCCAAAGAGAAAGTACTGTGGGAAGTTCTCCTTGTCAGGATCCTTTGCGTTTTATTTCTGGAAGATGCCTGATTCACTTGACAGTCAGCCACAGCCATGGCTGACACTTGAATACAGCCCTCTGTGTTTGTCTGTGCTTCCAAGGAGTAATCTGACATTCCTGTGTGGGGATGTACGGGTGGAGGTGGGATAAACATTCAGAAAATGTGAAGCTCTACATCGCTCTTCAACCAATCTTCCTCTATTTCTCTTGAAGACGAAAAACAAGTAAAAATAAAATAAAATAAAATAAAATAAGGTTTTTTTTTTCTCAGATGACTAAATTTTCTGACATTCCCAAGTCAAGACAAAGTGGCTACCTAAGTGTGATTTACTTTCTCCATGCAGCCAGGGACCTCAACCCTGACCTGCAAAGACCACTCTTCACAAAAGCAAAAGTATAATTATACTTCCATGCTACTTCGGTCACAGACTCTTTCGGAGGCTGTCACCTTTGTAGACGTGTGTTTATTTTGACATTGTATTTTTGTGATCTTGTCTGCTATGTAGTTGGAAAGAAGGAAAAAAAGGTTAAAAAAAATAGAAGTTTCAGTTCAGTTTATTCAACTGCCACAACAAAGTATCTTGAAAAGCTTGTCGTGGCTCTAAGGTTTCCTATGAATCCTATGTTGTCAGTAACCTTGCTTCTACGCTTTGAGATATGGAATAATATACACGAATTGTGAACTTAAGGTGTTGTAAACAAGTGATAAACAGTTTAAATGAAGGGAGTAAAGATGGCACACACATTCTGCCCTTTGCAAATGTGGAAAATATTGCACCCCAAACTAGATCTGCCAGTCAGTGGCTCTAAGTCACTTGGTAAATCTGCAGCCTAAATATACCTGCACTTGGGCCACTTTTGCTGTGACCCTGTCAAATCTTATTATTTATAAATTTAAATGGTTAAATGTACAGGTGCACATTGGGCTTTGGAACTCTCTTCTGCAATTAAAGACATAAATAAGTAAAAGACTTAAAAAAGTTCTTTAGAAGCTACTACATTTCTATGTATTTTTCATTTTCAGGTCATTGCAAGATTGCAATTATCTTTAGCAGTTCTGGAACAACTGGGCAGTCTGACATCAGCTGCTGTAATACATGACTGGAGATAGATGATAACAATCTCCAAATAATGAAATCAACTAATACCAAGACAAATTTAAAATTTTACTGACTTACTTATTTTCTTTAGAAAGCAGATTCTTACAGGAAAAGGTTTTGCAGACTTCTTTCCAATCCTTGCTACAAAAGATTCCAGGCAGTTCTTCATTTGAAGCAAGATACCCACCTAATCACAACCTAAAAAGTACTGCATAGATTCACTGGTATGCTGAGCTGGCTTTTTGCCATTTCAATAAAAATCACTTTTGTGGAAGAAAATCTCTTCCAATAGGATTTTTATTAAGATCTTCTAGAACTGGAGAGCATAGTTCACTCTAAAGTATGATCTGTAAACATCCTGCTCCCTGCTCCAAACTGAGCAGAGGATGTGTGTATGGTAGGAGCCCATGGTGAGTGGGAATTTCTTCCTAGTTAGGGAAACAGCTGCCAAGCAGATAGAGCATTTTAGAAGGTGACTGAATTTAGAGATTTTGACCTGCGCACAAACAGCTGAAACACAGGTGAGTTGATTGGCTGAAAGCCGTTGTTATTATTTGGCTGTATTACAGCTGTTACGGTATGTAAAACAGTTTTGGCAGGTCCAAATTAGTTCCTAATACAAAATGTTACCTTACAGGAACTAACAGTAATGTTGCTCAGTTGACACCATGCTACTTGTTGGCAGTAACTTCAGAGAGATGAAAGATGGAAGAGAGAAGGTAAATTCAATGTGGTCTTTATTTTTGTTTATTTACTTTTAATCAAAAGGTGCTTAGTCCTCCTGGTCAGTGCTGAGGAAAGCTGAAATGTACATCTGGGAAATTCTGGGGACCTAACATATTTCATAAGCTCGCCTCTGAACTGATCATTGACTGAGTTTTTATACTGTCCTCATAGCCGTCCTTTCATATATGTTCTATGTCTGGCAAATTAATGAGTATTCTTATTTTTTATTCCCACCTAATCTCTGCTGCAACTCTTTCCTGTTAACATGCAAAATGAGTAATTTTCGGTGATACCTTAGTATACAAAGATTGTAATGACACATATTTTAACTTATAACTTTATGCTGTAATTTCAAAATCATTGCTTTGCTTGCTATTCTTTCATAGCTCCTGTATTATTTGTACTACTATTGTGACTGACAATTTTCGGTTGAACATAATTATTAGTTAATGTTCATATACTCAATGAGTGAAAATACTTAGTCCTACATATTCTTATATAAAGTATTTTCATTGCTGCAGTAAGTTTTTAGTTTTTAAAATGGGACTTTTATTACATATGTGTGATTCAATTAGAGACTCATTCTGGCAAGAAGGAAGCTGATGGTGGCAAAGACTAAAGAATTAAAGTAGCCCCAGAAATCAAAGATAGAAAATCACAAACTCTTTAGCTTTGAAGCAAATTGGAAAACATAGTACACACTACCTCATGATGTTCAAGCAGATTGGATGCACCTGTGAGTGATACTAAGAAAGATGTATTTCTCTATTGACTAATGCTCTGCACCATGCCTACCTTGAAATCCAAACTATTCCACTTAAACCTGGGATGTCAAACTCATTTGAGAGGGAGATTAATTCCATTTTTATATTAGACACATGGGCTTTGAAATGGATATGCTTTATATGCTGTTTGTATTTATGTTAAAGTTGGGATAAAATATTTTATTTGTAGCTGCAATTAAGTTATTTTCAACATGTTATTGCTTAGGACAGTGTTGTTACTCTTAGTAAAAAGCAACAAGGAAGAGTTCCTCTGGATAACAACCGCATTTCTGGCCTTTTTATTTCCTTCCCTCATTTTCCATTTTCTATCTTCTCTTCTTCTTCTTTGGACTTTTATGTCTCCCATTTATTTCTTTGGCATTTACCAAAAAATTTTCATATTTTCCTACTTGCTAATCACTTACGTAACCCTGAAAGCCTTGTTTATATTGTCAGTGTAAATGTAGTAGAGAGGGATCATTTTGTCTAACTTCACATAAGTTGGTGTAAAGAAATTTATAAGAGTAAAATTGTCCTTTTCTACTCAGCAAATTCCCATTATAATCAATGGACAGAATAGGGCACTGTCCTGGTTTGAAGGACAGGTCTCTGCTAGGGAAGGCAGGAGCCTCCCTCGGAATGAAGAATGTGAACCCCTCCCCTCCGAATTATTGTAATTTTGAAATTAAGGGGGTCTCAGGCAAAGATATGGGAGTAGGAATAACAGTTCTTTACTAGGATTTATAACAGAGCAAACAAACAACAACTTTTATGGCACTAACAACAAAACAGAACCAAGAACCCGGTCCCGACCTCCTGGCCTGAAGGCACTTCCACCCCCCTCAGTGCAGTGATGGTCACAGCCGGCAGGGAGCACGTGCTATGGTGGTTCAGTCAGCAGGGGAAAACAAAACGGAAGAGAGGTTTTGCTTCACAAACCTCCTTGGAGCAGTCGATTCCAGTGCCCCAGCAGGATTCTTGGAAAGCAGCAAACTGGGAGGGCAGGACGTCTCGGCAGGCGGGGGAGCGGGGCTGCAGCGCAGTGAAACCCAGAGCAGTGCCGAAGGAGCGGTGGGGGCGGGGGGCAGCAGCCGCCCGGCTCCTAGCCCAGCGAGGAGAGGCGAGCTCAGGGATTCCGGGCACCCGAGCAGATGACAACAGGCTCAGCGGCTGCTCTCACAAGCAGAGGCTCACCCCAAGAGGCAGAAGAAAACAGCTCCAAGCCAGGGCTCCAGCAGCAGCAGCGAAAAAAAACTTCTCTCTCGCAGAGCTGTCTCTTCCCGTGTCCTCCTCCGAAAGCCAGTCCCGCTCCGCCCCTGCCCTCTCCTTTTACCAGTCCCCAATTCTCGAGATATTCCTCCACCCCCCACCCCCTTCGAGAGAAAAAACTCCCCGACAGAACAGTAAACATAGATGGGCCTTTTCTTTAGGCCTAGGTATAGCCTTTGTTTTTCTTAAGTACTCAGTAATTAAGGCTATTTAGCAACTGAATGGAAAAAAATTCTACACTGTTAAAAGGAAACAAAAGGAAAGACAACCCAACCCCCAACAGGCACATTTAGGAAATTACAAGTGCAGTTTAGTTGCCTGAACATAGGTGCCTGTTGCCAGACTGATAGAAATACTGAGACCTGCACCCTACTGTAGGCACAACATGAGCATGAAAAGCTATGCCTAGGCATTTGAATTAGCCTAATTCTGTTCATCCTACAGTAAAAATCTAAAATTAAGACAGGTGTACCCTGTGCCCCAGGTATCCCACACAAATGTCTGTGCGTGAGTTAGTTGCCAGGATACTTTTACAGTCCATTGAAACCTAAGTCAACCCATTCAGAACATTATGGGGAGTTAGCCAGCTCACCTTCAAGTAGGTGTGTATGCTTGGACAGCCAAATCACTCCAGAAACTCTCCAGGATGAATTAACAAGACTGAAGATAACTATAATCTGACTTCAATTTGCTACATTTAGGCTTTCGAAATTGCTCATTTGCAGTACAGAGGACTTGTCCAGCATTACACTTAACTGAATCCCATCCTTGACTTTAAGCATTTCAGCCAGGTGAGATAAATCACACCCTACTCCATCGTGGGCAGCAATGGAGTCAGGGGAGGTGCATAAAAGGTAAAGATATTCACATCTTTCAGAACAATTGATTCAGTCTTCTCCAGACCAGGAAGACAACATTGCATCAGTAACAGTTGATTCAATAAAGGAATTTGTCTTCAAAATCATAGAATCATAGAAAAGTTTGAGTTGGAAGGGATCTTAAAGATCATCTAGTTCCAAACGCCCTCGACCAAAAGCAGAGAGGCTGTGCTGTTTCTTTTGAAATGACAACACGTTTGACAGTATTGTGACCCAGACACATCATACACAAGGGCTTCAAAGGTCTAGGTGTAACTAACAAGAGGGAGCTTTGTCAGCAACTAGCACTGTGCTCCCATTTTATGATTATCTAGGTTAGTCTGAAGAAGGTGTTGAATCAGTGAAATTTAGACACGGAAAGAAGTTCACGGGGTTTTCTTGTTCAACGTAAAACAGATCAAGTTTTCCTTGGACATTCCTGATTTGTGTTGACTCAAAAACCTCCAAAGCGAGGGATTAATGAAACTTCATGGGAAGCCTTCTCTAGGACTTTTTCACAATAACAAGCTTTTCCCTAATATCTAGACTGATTTTTCTTTTAAAAATAAGCCTTTTTGCTCTACTTTTTTCCCACAATAAGGAAGAAAGTATCTTTATACCCATCTTTTATATGGTAGAGCATGGCTGTCATATTCTGCCTCACTCTCTCTTTTTTTCTAGACTAAATTAATTCTCTCAACCTTTTCTCGCAGGTCAGGTCTTCTAAACCTTATCTCATTTTTCATGCTTTCCTCTGGGTTTCTTCCATTTATCTTTCTTAAAGTGTGGTGTTCAAAAGCAGACACAGAACTCCAGCCTCACCAGGGTAGGCTGGACAGAATTATGTTCTGTATTTCGTGTGTGACAACCCTGCTAATCCCCCCACAAAATAAGAATACTTTGGGTAAGAAAATTGTGTTATCAATTTACATTTAATTTTCAACTCACTATGAGCCCCATATTTCTGTCCTACTTCTGCATGGGCAGTCATTCCTCACTTTATAAGTGCACATAAAATTTTAGATTAAAAAGAAAAAAGTCCTTCCAAATCTCCAGACTTCAACTGATTTCAGAAATGAGTGGGCAGATATCCCCACAGCGTGCAAAATTTGCAAGCTTCCATTAAAAAAAAGTTTTTCACTTTTCAGTAAGAAGAAGAAGGGACCAAAGATCAAAAGACAAATTCCACTTACTACGACCTCTTTTTCATCATGTAACATTTTCCAGCATGCTAAACTACTTTCGGACTTATAATTAGTTCTGGAAAGAAAAGATGGGACAGAATGGGATCATTTGACCACCTTAGGGACAACAAGTTTAAAGAATTACTGTGGAGCACCCATTAAGACACTAAAAATGGTGTCTTCCACTTCATACTGCTTTTCTTTTTTTTTCCGATATGGATCAAAATAGCAGCATGCTATTCCAGAGCTCACCTGGATAGGCAACTGCTGGAAAAGACTATTGGCTGATAACAGAGGCACTGAGCCTAATAATAAAATGTATGTGAAAAGAACAATAGGAGGTAGTGATGGGAAAGACAATATTCTAGATCATCCACTTTCATTAATAAAAAATCACAGATCTGAATATGGAGTGAAATTTCCAGACTTGCCCTTATTTTTCAGAATTCTGCATGTTTAACTATTAAAGAACCCTCTTAAGGTTCATTAGATATCCTGTGTGCACCAAAGTCAATGACATTTTTTCAATTGACTTGAGGAGAAATAAGATTTTACTTCCTGATCCACAGCCCTGAGGCTGCACAAGGCTTTTTCCATTACAGGAACTTTACTAGAATTATAAAGGTCACTGCCTTTCTGTCATGCTGACAGTTTCCTAAACCCTGTGGAACCCTCTCTCTTCCCATTCTTTTTCTCTCCTATCTTCTTTCTCTCAGCATCCTTCCTCCTTCCAACAGTCATCATCTCAGAATAAAAAGACAAGGTCAGATAGCTTTTGAAAACAAAAGAAAAACCAGTGAAAGGGAAGGTGGGGGGGAGATGAGGTAATTATTTTCCTGCATTAACACCACACCCTTAATGTGCAGCATGTAGTCAATAAGTGGATGTTTGGGCTTTGATTTTGAAGCCCCTTTCCTCTGAGACACCTAGATCAACTTAAATCAACAAAAGATTGCTTTGAAACAGCAGAATTCTTCTGTCTCAGGATGAAGGAATGAAAGGTCTGAGGAGTGATTTTGTACTGGCATTTTACATTATATTGTGGCTCATTCTTCCCGCAGTTGAATACTATGAATTTCTCTCAAGTTGTGGATTTAGCTTGCTTATTTTAAATGCAGAGGACAAAGCTGAAGTGCAGGAGCAAGGACCTTTCCAAGCTTCACTGGTGCAGAATTGGGAAGAGCGGTGGGAAGTGTAACACAGATCAGTTGTCTCTGAGTTACTCCTCTGTGTTTTTAACCAGAAGGACCAGTCTCATGCCAGTGCTCCAAAGCTACTTCCACTGCCAGAATTAGCAGGTAAGCTGCCTCTTCTCCTGAATAGTCTGCAACACTAGCAGCTATTAAAAGAAATATGGAAATTAGCAGTTAAAGTCAATGAAGTTGATAGCTCCTACTTACCAACTTGGTGCCTCAGTGATCAGCTCTAACGAGGAAAAGCTGTACTCAACTCCTTATCAACAGCTTCAGACTTGGCAGAGCTGGATTTTGAAGTGAAACCAAAAATCATGAGAAAAGTGACACATAGTTTAGTGTGACTTTACTTGTACTTTAACCTGAATAGGGCTGAAAATAAGTTGATGATTCAGTCACATTGTGGTCCTATTACTTCATACCCAAAGATGGTTTTTCAGTATAAAACACTGATAGGCTGGAGCCTAATACCAAGCTGCATTTAAAAATTGTTTCCTTGTATGTGTGTTTGTGCATGAGGGTTCACAAGAATTTATTGTCATTCCATCATTCACAGTGACAGGCATTGTAGCTTGCTGTCATGCCATGGCACCTTACAATGATGTGAACTTTAATTTTTTATTAAGATAGTAAGTTACAGTCAGTTAAAGATAAATGCCTTAGCTTAGTCAGAAATGGAATAAAGGCTGAGATGCATGCAGTTCTAACAGGTTAGCAGGGTTGATAAGAGCCTTTTAGGGTAATTCTCCATTATCACTGATAAAGTTTCCCTGGTGGAAGTGCTCTTGCCCTCCTGTTACTTTGTCTAAAGCTAAGTGATATTAAGGATATTAAGAATTGAGAAAAAAAAAAAGGTTCATTATAAAGCAGGAATTCAATCCAGATTAATGCAGATATTTCAAATTTGGATATCTAGGTCTGCCCTTGTCATATGCACCTGTCTTTTGTGATATCTTTCTGAATTACTATTGAAGAATAATGCATTATAATTACAAAGATGCATAATAATTTCAATGTAGAATGAATTGAGTGCATTGCATACTGGAATTTCTTGTTTTTCTCTGTTCAATATAAAAGGGAATCTATGTTGAACCAATTCAGGCTTAAATGTCTAACTTTCAAAAAGCTAAGTAGATGAGTGGCATTTTCACATCTTAATAGAAGAATGTTCATTTTTTCACCATTTTTTTTCTCCATGTCTTGAGCTCTTGGGTTCATAGTCCCTTACATTTAACTGTTCCTAAGCAGATGATCTAGGGTGGAAAACAGATCCTTAGACCCCAGACGCACTCTAAAGGAAAATGTTTTTGTACACAAGAAATTTATTCACTCAATCTTTATTGCAACCCAGCTTCTTTTTTTTTCCTGTTTAGAAGCATCTTCATTTCTCTAAATACACTGTCCTTTACATTAGAAATAGGGTATGTAGCTATTTCTTCACAAATGGTCCTCATAAAAAATTCTAAAAATCCCACGTTCCTAACTGAAATGCAAACTCAGCATTACTTAGGACAACAACACCAGCAGTAAATGCAAGCATGTGAAGCAGGGGAGGGAAAAAAAAGTAAAAAAGAAAAAAAAAAAACCTGAAAGAAAATAACCAACTGAAAAACCAACTCCCTTTTCTATAAATCAACCTCAGATTCAATATGAACTATAAAATTTAATATTGCCATGATCAGTATTCATGGAAAAAAAAATGATGCCAAATATGCTTTAAGAAAAAAGAAATCTGTTTAAATGGTATTAATGGTAAGGCATACTACAGCAAGGTGAACAACACTGATAATATTAAATTAACCCAAGAGGCTCCCTAATCAGGATCCCTATGCAGAAATCTGCTTGCCAACTGTCGTTCTTTTTCCCATTGGTTTAGTTAAGGGTTGAAGTTCTTCTTGAAGTTTCTTTTTTAATCATTAGATCCCGACCTTACAGTTTTCTCTGACTACTTTCCTTCAGGCTGTCTTTGCTCCTGTCAATTTAGGATTTCCAGGGAATTATTCTTCTTTGAAATGCATATTCCAGGCTTGAAATACTGGCATATGTACACTGTAGAGTAATTGTGGAGGCCAAATGTTTAATTACACATGACAGCTGGAGCTGTAGGAGTCCGAGGCATGCTTGAAAACAACTTATGCCCTATGCAGTCTTAACGAAAAGGAACAAAATAATATATATTTAGGTTTTGTGCCACATGGTAGCCGCTGTTCTCTCTCTTTTCACAACTGAGGGTGGTTTGCAAGAAGTTCAGCTGCTTTCACTTCTGTGTACCGTCTCTCTGAATATATACTTTTTTTTTTCCTTCATACAATCTAGGCACAAACTTTTAGACCATGCGATCCTGCAAGAAATGTTTGGAATTTTTGTTTCATTTTTTCCTGGGTGACAGAAAAACACTTTTCAGGAGCTTTTCTAATACAGTGTTCTTGATACAGTTTCACAAAACTACATTACTAGAAATGCCAGAATAAATTATAATTTTAATTATAAAAGATAAAAGCAGTGTTTGTATTTTACCCTTAATACATGTGACTTAGAAATGAAGCAAAAGGAATAACCTGATTTCTAAGGCTTCAGAAAATATTTATTTCGACCAGCATAAATATTTGTCCACATTTATAGACATTTAAAGGCACATGAAAACATTTAATTCTGATGCCAGAAATTTTCTGTTCTTAATAAAACAGAAGTAAAAGTTATTTCCTATTATCAATATATCTGTTCTCAATGTTCAGCCCTTCATTTGACAAAAATTGATCTAGTTCTATTGAAAAAATTCCTATGGTGGTTTAACGCAATTGGGAGGTCTGATTCAATATTTGACACACCTTTTTCTATATATACACACATTTTAAATTATTATTACATTGAATTATTATTGTACTTACGGTGCAAAAGTGGCCAAAATTTGATTTTGAAATTTTGGCAAATAAGATTTTCTTTGTGCATTGTGTGACATAAGCACATCTTCATTAAATTATAACATATTATGAAAGGGATATCCTTTTTATTTATTTATTTTCTTACTCTATTCCTCTTTTATAGAGGACCGAGGTAATATTTAATTCAGTGGTGTTGCTGTTAGTGTTTGACAGCAAAACAGCAAGTTCATTTCCATGGTGAGAAAAATGTATCACCAGTGCCCAGTTGAAAAAGATATTTCACTCCTTGCAAGGAGGAATTAATGAATATCTATAACACTTAGATGTACAAACAAGCAAACAAAGAACATTACTATATTTTCACAATGTCTTTTATGAAAGAAGAGTAATGAGATTGAATTGACAAATTAACTTTAAAGAAATAGTGTTCAGTGGTGTTTGGAATGAACTGCTCTCTATGGTAGGTTAAGAATGAACAAGGTTGTAACTGAGGAAGTAAAAATGAAACTCCCACCAGCAAACAATTGAGCACTTGACTTCATTGCCATGAGTCAGCAAGGTAACCAAACTTCTCTTAACAATGTGAAGCAGAATTTCTGTTTTAAACTACTTTGTATTTCTTGAAAAAAGAAGGCTTTCTTTGAGATGAGCCTGTGTACTTAAAATGTGAACCATTAAGCATCACATAACTTGTTTTTGGTTTTTTAAAATTATTTGTTTGTCCCCTGCAGTTCTTGTACCCTTATTCTGAGAACTTGAAACAAAGCAATTTTGTCAAATTGTGTTAAAATTATTTCAGGTTTTCATGGTCTTTTAGAAAATGAGATGGAAGATTTGGCTCTGAAATTCCCAATTTGATAAGGAGAAAATTAGAAATACAGCCAACAGTGTCGCCCACTACTTGAAAGCCCCAAAATGAGATATATAAAAATTGGACTGTAAAGCCTAAAAGTCAGCTGAGGGAGGGAGACAGAGAAGGGTACCATGGTAAGCCAGAAAAATCATATTGTGAAAATGGCTGCTCCCAACCCTCTGCAAATGCAGACGCAGGGACATTTGTGAGTCAGTAGTTTACATTTAGCAGGCAAAGCCATGGTCAGGCTCACCTGTACCTGCAGATCAGGAGACCTGCATAGGTGAATATACACACTTATTTACACTCATAAATACCACAGCTTGTATGGTTTCCAAAATTGCTGAGTGACCTGAGGAGCATCAAAGGGCACCAAAGTACACCTCAGAACAAAACTGTTCTCTCTGATCATGACTGATCTCTTAAAGCTCTATACAAGAAGCACTGAAGATGAGTGATCTTATTTCTTGTCCTTTCTGCACCATTTCTGTAAGTAAACTCCCCACTATTTATGCTTCAGAAACACCCATTTTACTAAGACTGCCCTTGTCCTACTTGCTGCAGTGTGACTATTTTATTTTACTTATGTAGGAGGCTGTTACTTGTTGGAGCTCTGTCTTGTATAGCTGAAAGATTTGAATCATGATCAAACAACAGTTTGACATATTAATACAGTAAGGTCACATAATAGAGAATGCATGGTGTCAGACCAGAGTCTTTTCTCTCTTCAGGAAACTTGAATTTGTAGCTAATTAGTTACAATAAAAAGTAATAATTTTTAGCTAGATTTTTGTGCTCTTTTAAGTTTTCACTTAATGGAGAATAACCTCAAGAATGTTGTAGGGTACAGAGAAAAATATCCAAGGCTGAAAACAAGGGAGATGGGGAATACTACTTTCAAAGTTTGATAGAGGGAAAAATGCTTATATTGTTAGTGTTGGGAGGGGAAGGGAGGATGTGGCTGCATGTGATTGATAAATACATTTGTATCAATTGGGCTGGTTTTCCATAGATACTTATTTCACTGCAATCTTCTAAACTTCATGAATAAAATGTATTCATCTGTAATACTCATTTTTCCACTTTTGTAGATAATTTGAATGCTATTTTAAGTTTCCTATTTTAAGAATTAAGAGCCACTTATTGATGTAAACAAAGCTCCTTGGGAAATACATGACAGCATAAAGACATTGTGAAATGTTTTACTTCTAATAGGTAACGTTATCTGGAGTTTGGGAGCCAGCAGCTCTAAACTGGCTTTTAATTCAAACCAGGTGTAAGAGTACATGTGTTGACCTATGGGCTTTGCCAGAACCAAATAAGAACAGAGGAAGTGATGACTAGAAAGTGAGCTCGAACACCTGTACAGGTCACTGTTGGTCCACCATGCTTAACTAATTTTCCCCTGCCCTCTGACCCAGTTTTCCACAGTGCCATCGAGATTTATATCTTTCATCCTGAAAACCCTATAGCTGCCTGCAATTAATGAAACAAGCCTTAACTTTCTCATCTGATAAACTGGAGGAACAATTGTTTTATTATTGTATTGACAAATTATCCTATTAATGAGTGGCTACTGTGAAAATCAATTAAAATCTCAGCTGAAATACTTGAATATCACTGAAGAAGATACAAGGGGGAATTAACTAGTGAGTCCATTAACTGTTATACTATACAGTTCATAAATTAGGTGTGACCAGCACAAAATCTGTGATTTGTTTGATAATTAGGACACAAAATTATTGGCTGGAATATAGTGTGGCATGATACGGGTTTAATTTTTTATTTTATAAGGCCTATGCCTATGTGAGTTACTTGTAATGCGTTTGAGATACGTTTCACTAGTTTCTCCTTCTTTTGGTGTCTTGCAGATATTTTCATGCATTTTGGATGGAAATGACAGCCTCTCATCCTTCAGACTCTGTGAGAAAGCAGGAGTGGTATCTTGCATAGCCAGGATGGTTTGCCTGAGTATATACTAAACCGGGACCAGCTTGTTACAGACTTCCTGCATGAACTGACCTTAAACAAGCCTGCCTTTTTCAGAAATGTAAATTTTATTTTAAAAGGAGAGCTGAAGATTGGAACAATTTCTGAAATAAGGTCCTGTGACCATGTGTTACTTGTCTTCAAGAGTAAAAAAGTCTGAACTGCAGGCTTCTTGGGTTATTAACAAGAGAGCTTGCCATTATGTTAGGGTTAGTTAAGACATTTTGAAGAGAGCAACACAAGTTTTTTTTGATGCAAGCAAGGACTTGCTGTTATACCCAGGGAAAAAGACCCAACATATTTTGTTATAAGAAGAAAATATATCTTTTTGAAGCTCTCTCAGTTGATAATCACTGGTACAATGTCTTGGGATTTAGTTCTGCCCTCTTGACACCCCTCACAGAGTATAATTTAAGAAAAAGTAAGTAAAATTTTATGTACTATAAAGTATATATTCTATTTCAAATATTCTTAAACTACACCTTAAACTGTGCTTTGGGGAAGCATAATCAGAAAAAGCAGCACCAGACAATGAGAGACTTCTAGGGTAAATCTATACTTTCCTCAAATATTATACTTAATGGAGTTAAAGGCTTCTAAAACCTTTAAGTGAAATCTTTGGAAAGAAAGATTTTACTTTGTCACTGAGCTACTGCACTTGAAGGTAGTGTAAGAAGGCATATGTTTGGGTTATTTGGGGGAAGGAGAGAATGGGAGAGAGGGAAGAAAATCTCCTCAGACAAATTTGGACAGCTGAGATGTTTTTAAAGCTTGTTTCTCTTGGAGGGTAGTGCGGGTAGCAGAAGCTGGGATTTGCTACTCTATATGGAGTGAGAGAGAGTTAGATACACACATATATATATTTATATGTATGTATACATATACACACACATGTACACACATTTTTCTACACATATAAATACACATGCAATGGTCGAAAAAAACATACTGAATAAATTTTTTCCTGTTCTCCTATCTCAATTAAACAACAAAGACTGTTTCCTTACGAAAAAAGGAACAAAGCAGTCCTGGCACTGGAATGTCAGAAAATGAAAATGTTGAGAGACTGTAAACAGAAAGAAGACATTAGAGTTATCATGCACCAGTGAATCATTATAAGTCTCTCAGCTGCTCTTTGGCAATGGTTGCTGCAGGGAACTCTACATGAACATGTCTCATTCACCACCAACAGCTTATGGGGGCTAACACTACAAAGAAAGCAAGGGAGATGGGTGGGTGGAAAAATCTGCTGACTGACAATGCTCACCGTACGAATGACAAGCTTCTCCACCTCGAAGTGACAGTCGTCCTCAATGTCACAGGGCCATGGAGCCTGGATAGTTGCAAAGTATTTTATACTCAGATGTCTGCTACTCACAAGATATTGTACCGTAAAAGGTTTTTAGACAATTTGTGTACTGCAGCTCTTATTATCATCACTTTAAAAGTGTGGCTACAACCAGAAGCTCCAATTAAAACCAAGTGCCACTCTGCTAGGTGGTATCAAAATGAACATAAGTCCTTTTTTTGAAGGTCTTGGAAAATTCTGTATTTCTTTCAGGTTTAAGGTAATATGTGTAATTCATAAAAAAGCCAATGTCTTTCCTGCTTTTATTGAATGCTTTTCCTAAGAAGACTGTTATTTGAAAACTCATATATAAAATCTGTGCTAGACTGTAGTGATCTTTTCAGGCAAATGTAATCTGCAATGGTGTGGAAAATTGGCACAATAATGTGTCCTGAAAATGAAAGGATGAAAGAAACTTCTGAAGCTAATACAGGGTAAGAAACATTTGAGCCTAGAGAACAACATGGACAGAAAGTCAACTGACATAAATCATGGTAGCTGCAGTCAGTTGCAATAATCCTCTGCATAAGGTCCTTCAGTTTGATCTCAGGAGCTTAGTAAAATCTCCTGACCAAACCAGTGCAGTGCAGCTACTATTAAATATATATATTTCACTGTGGTGGTGAGCCATACAGATTTATAAAGAGCTGGTGTTCTTTTATAAAGTATGGAGAAATATTGTCTTCTTGCAGAGGATTTTGTACATTTGCATAAATCTGGTATGATCCTATGGACATTGCTTCTGTAATTGATCAAGTAATTGCCTCCCAGCACCATTTTATTTTTTTTTTTAATGTACTTTTTAAGAATTAGTGAGAAAGTGGAAGTTGTTTTGCACAGAGAGAAGTGGAAGCCGCATACATTTTTTCTGCAAGGTTGTTGTTATCTTTGACTGGTAGTAGAAATAATGAACAGTTGAAATTGTAGAGAGCAGTTTTGTTTACTATCGACATGTCTGAAGTAATTTGGAATATGCACAAGCCCCCCAGTAAAGGATTGATTGGATAGTTACACTCAGTGCTGCAGTCAACAGCTCGATGTCCAAGTGGACACCAGTGATGAATGACATTCCTCAGGGATCAGCATTGGAACCAACACTGTTTAACATCTGTGTCAGCAACACGGACATTGGGACTGAGTTCACCGTCAGTAAATTGGCCAATGATATCAAGCTGTGTGGTGCTGTTTGTCATGCTGGAGGGAAGGGGTGCCATACACATGTGGCCCTATAAACCTTGTGAAGTTCAACAAGGCTGAGTGCAATGTCCGGCACCTGGGGTGGGGCAATCCCAAAAAAAATATAGGCTGGGTGAAGAATGGATTGAGATCAGCCCTGAGGAGAAACTAGGGAGTGGTGGTTGATACGAAGCTTGACAAGGCCCAGCAGTGTGCAATCCAGAAAACTAGCTGTGTCCTGGGCTGGATCCAAAACAGCATGGCTGGAAGGGCAATACCCTGCTCTCATGAGACCCCCCATTGGAGCACTGCATCCAGCTCTGGGGCTTCCAACATAAGAAGAATGTGGATCTGCTCCAGCAGGTCCAGAGAGGGATTGCCAAGATGATCAGAGGGCTGCAGCATCTCTACCTTGAAGACAGGTGGGGAGACCTAGGGTTGTTCATTCTGGAGAAGAGACAGCTCTGGAGAGATCTTAGAGCAGCATTTCAATGCCTAAAGGGACCTACAGGAAAGCTGGAGAGGAACTTTTTAAAAGGACATGTAGTGATAGGACATAGGGCAATGGCTTCAAACTGAAAGGGTATAAATTTGGATTCATTATAAGGAAAAAATTCTTTACTGTAAGGATGGTGAAACACTGGAACAGGCTGCCCTGAGAAGTCGTAGTTGTTCCTTTACTGAAAATATTCAAGTCAGGCTGGATGGGGCTTGACGTAGCCAGATCCAGTGAAAGATGTCCCTTGCCCGTGGGAGGCGGTTTGGAATGATGATCTTTAAGGTCCCTTCCAACCTAAAACATACTATAATTCTGTGATTCTATGCTTATCTCTCTGATTGGAATTGTCTGGCTAAGAACTTTTTATAATATCTTTGGAGGAAAATGAACATATTATTGTATTGGCCCATATGTTTACATGTGTTCCTCCGTGGCTCTCCTTGTGCAGTCAGAGTGTACTTTATCATATGGATGCTAAAGAAGACATTTTATCCTTCATTACAATGCATTTAGGTTTTCACAGTTGGAGGCTGATCTAATCTTTTGCTTTTGAGTCGTAATGAAAAAAATCTTCTTTCATCTCTTTAACCTAAGACTAGTGTGGTATTGTTACTGTTGAGTTCACAGGAAATAACAAGGGGACTGTAACAGAGCAGAGCAGGCAATAATAATTAAAAGTAACTTATATATACATTTGCAAATGCATGAAATGATTTTGCTTTATCCACTGTTTCATAATAGACATTTCACATTAGTATCCAGGCAGCAGAAAGTTAATTCAAGAAAAACTTTACAGATCTGTAGATTCTTCCACCATGCTCATAAGCAGATGGACTAGCAGTGTCATTCTTTGTTTTGCTCAAGGTACTTAATGCTTATCCTTCTCCTTTCTCTGTTTCCAAAAGGTATCTCCCCCAGTCAGAGACTGAAAAAATATTTGTAAACCTAATGTGTTCCTAAACACACAATTTAGTGAAGAGGACGACTGCAAATCCCTCCTAGATGTTAGTGGAGGATGCAATCCACTTTGTGATGGTAACTACAGAGAGGTTTTTGTACTTGCTTTACTCTGAAAAATACTGGTACAGAGGTACATTTGTGGATGCAACTAGGAAGTAATTAGTGTAAGTTTTGGCCTCACACTTTCTGAAAGCATGTGCAAATATATCAAGAGAAATTAAAATTAACCATTAAAAAAAAATCAAGACAAATACTAAAAGTACTGGAAAATTAATTTATACCTTTAATTAAACATTTCTTCAGGCTGTCTCAGATGAGGTGTATTATTTATTAGTTTCTTCTTTGTGCCCTGTGTATGCAGGAAGAATCACCCTATGCCTGTGTATTGGTCTGCAGATGCATTGCAAGTCAGATGACTTTGTCCAATACAGAGATCCAACTGCAATTTGTGGTTCAGGT
>WEKY01042365.1:0-187859 GCA_013390045.1 Picathartes gymnocephalus | reverse complement strand
TTTCCCCCACAAGGAAGCAGCATATGTCTTATCATGCTTCCCAGTGCTTCTTTCAGACACCTTTGCTGGTCTCTGCCAAGGGCTTGGATGCTCCTAGTCATTTTGTAGGGACTGGTGTAGAAATGGGGTGTATGGTGTTGTCTGTTGTTACTCTTAAGGCTGACTTCCTGTCCTCATGGATAGAGGAATATGCTGCAACTGGCCCTCAAGGTTAAAGTTCTCAGATAAACTCATAGCAGTTTTGTATTTTATAACTTTGCAAAACAAAGTGCATGTAAGGTATGCTGTACACTGAAAATGTAATTCCATTCAGAGTAACTATGGAAGGTCTGTCTTTTTTTTTCCTTTTTTTTTTTTTTAACTTCAGTGATGTTTTTTAACCTATTGCAGTGAATCTCCGTTGTTTAAAGAGTCATCTGTCTGTGAAAAGGTTGTTTTGTAGAACACGGTAGTGCTGATAATCTCATTGTAATCAAGCCAAACTGACTTGCTTTGGAAGAAAAAGAACAACAGTGTTTGTTTCTGGTTTTAGCAGATGATTCTAGTCTAACCTTTGTTTTGGAGTAGACTGCTGCAGATGCTGAAGGAGTAGTTGTGGTATTCCTTATCTGTAGATTATATTGGATTGCACATTTCTCTTTCAAAACCTGACAGGAATGCTCAGGAAAGACACTTCCAGCATTTATGTTTACTTTGTTGCTATTAGTTTTGTTGTCAGTTATTGATTTCACATTCTCTTCATTCTTCTAGCTCACTCAATGAACACCAATATCTACAGTTATTGTAGGTAGAGTGCTGATCAGGTATATCTGGTTTATACTGAAACTGACATTATTAACCATGTTGTACCTTTAAACTCAACTTGGTTCCACCCTTACACCAGAAATCATCTGGAATGCTGAGATGGAAAACTTGTAATTATTTCAATTAACTTCATCCTCTGCCTGGTTTGTCTGTTTCCTTGCTCTGAGTAATTTCTCACACATGCTGAGTGTTTGAGGTCTGTGTGGTAGCCTTTGTAGTGAGAATTACTACAATATTAATGCCTTTTACAAGCTTTGGTGAAATAGTATCTTCTGATGGTGGTTTTTTTTGTATGTTTGGGTTTTTTTCCTCTTTTTGCTGTTGTTGTTTTGTTTTTCTTTCTCCTTTACAGTATAAGTTATGTTTGCTTGTGCATTTTATGTTGGATTTTTTTTGTCCTTGAGGAGTAAGGGCTGTTTCTTGGAAAGCAGACTGCAGTGCTCTGTGGTGCATTTGCATTTCTAAATGCAGTTGGTGAACAGCTGCTGATGGAACTGTCTTTAGTCTAAGTAAATTAGATTGCTGTTGCCTTTGTGTTTTATGGTAACTTCCCATGGCTGATTTTTCTCTGACAAGATGGAGATTAGAATTAGGGAAAGATTCTGAAATCGATAAGGTATGGCTTGCTTTAGTTCTTTTCAGGGACTTTAGAAATACTGGACTGACAGTGCACCTGTAAAATTAAGGGCATACAGAAAAAAGAAATTAATTCATTTAGTATATTGTGAAAAATAGTTATTTGTAACTGAGAAGAGGTTACACGTTCTGGATAGTGTTACTAAATCAGAAAAGATATCTGAAAAATAACAAGTCATGTAGAATTTTTCTTGCAGAAGACTTAAAATTGTGCTTCTTAACAAAACTTAAAATCAGAAAAATGTTAGTGCACATACAATTTGTTAAGAACTTATTGGTAAATGTAAGGACGAGCTACACCTCTGCTTTGTAATGTATTTCGTGATTAGTGCTTCAGTACATCAGCATGTCTTTTATATGATACTATTTTATACGATAGTTGTCACATTTTAGGTGGCAGCACATAGGTTTGCTGGGAGCCATTTCTGTAACTAGTCAAAATTTAAGAGTAATAAGTTAAAAATTTCCTTTCATTTTCTGACCTCTCTATCAAATGGATCTATCTTAAACATAGTATTTCACTCTAATGGTGCAGCTTTGCTGGTTTAAACTTCATAAACTTAGGTCTCTGTATTGGTGGGAAGCTTAATTTTGCGTATTGGGGTCTGCCTGCATTGGATTTGGACTCAAGACCCTGGAAGAAGTAGAAAGGATAAAGTAGCGTGGGCAGTATCTTTCTTTGGTTCCAGGGTAGAGTTAGCGTTGTGAGCGTGCTGTGGGTGAGACTAGCTTTAGAATAAATAAAGCATTTCTGCCTCAGAAAGCTGTGTCATTAGGGATGAAAATGTAATCTGGCAGGTATCTGACTCCCAGAAGAAGAGAACCTAGGCTGGGACTCTGGTGGGCCACAGTCACTCTGCAAAGATGTTCACAAGGTACTCACAAGGGCACAGCTGCCAGTGAGTGCTCAAGTGCTGCAGCACAGCTGCTTTCCTTGCACCTTCTTGGCAGCTGTCCTGGCCCAGGTATTTAAGGGGGTTTATTCTGTGTTGGACTGGGGATCTGTGTTACTCTCCTTGCTGAGTTATTTTTAAGCAGGATGAGTTTCCTGAGCTGGTTCACCAGCCTGCCCCAGTCTAATGATACAATTAGGTTGCTTAAGATAGTGGTTCCCAGGATCTTGCTGTTGAACATGCTTTTCTGACAAAAGATTTCTGTTCAGCCGCAGCCAAAGTGGTGTCTGAGGTACGAAAAGAAATTAAGAGATTGCACCATTTTACTCATCAACACTTCAACGTGATGGGGAGGGAGATAAGTAGATGCAGGGTGATGTGTAAACACAAGATTACAAGGCAGTTTGGAGGTGTGCACATCCCTTTTGTATTCTCTTGATAAAAATGAATCATGGACCTCACCTAATACAAGCTTGAAGAGAAAGTGGAAAATTCAAAGGAAGGTTGAAATAGGTTTCTAGAAAACCTGTAAACACAAATGTAATGGCAGTCTGTGGGTAGCAATGTGAGCAAGATCAGACCCACGTTGTTTTTGGAGAGAAATGGTTCTCATCACCCCTTTCCTGTCTCACTCCCCTGGTTTGGTTTCCATGAGGATGTTGGATACCATGACCTGTCTTGACTCGTGTTTTTTAGTGTTAACATTTTTATGTGTGTGTTTTCTCTTGAGTTGTTGAAGTAATGGCTTCCTTATTTCTGTCAGTGATTTTGAGTGGCAGTAGCAGAGTTATTCTCACTTATCTTTTAATTGAATTTGTAATAGACTTCTACTAAAGTATCTTTGCCTATATGGTATATTTAAACTATAATTCTAGAGGAATACAGAACCCATTGGGTAAAATGTGCATACTTTAAAAGCTGTAAAAGGGCTGCTGAGACTATAATCATAGCTGCTGTGAGATTTCACTGTTTTTTGAATGCAGTATGAAACAGGTGCATGAAATTAGGATTTATTTTTCAGACACCATCAAAAGTCCATGAAAAATCTTCTTTCCCTTTTAATTAGTCATTACATAATTCTGTTGCTTTCCTCTGCTTAGATAACTGTATTGAAGTCGCAATGTGAGGATTTATTATTATTTTAATAGTAACTAATTATTCTGTAATTTGGTAAGCTGGTACTGCTTGAGATGAGAAAATATTTCAATTTTATGTAGTCTGTTTTTTTTAGACTACAAATTAGAATTAACATCTGTTTCAAATTTAGTGGAATTCTTGTTTTTTATGTAGATTTTATTGAAGGCCTAGCACACTGTCCCCCTTCCCTGCACACCAAGAGAGAACATAATTCTGTTGTAGAAAACTCCTTATATAGAGTCACCATATCTGATTTTAATTTTTCCCTGGGATGGTGGAGGATTAGAGTAGATTATAGTGTTGGGATAATGTCTGACTCCTTGTGTTCCATTTAGTCATAAATAAACCCCTGAGAAATCTGAATGTTGCTATGGTGATGTTAGTAAAAGCCTGGGATATGGAGTAAGTGAGCCGCTTAGCAGCATAATGTCACTTAGAGTAATGAGCGCGCCGTCATTAGGACAGTGATGGGTTTACCTGGTGCTCTGTAGCTTTGGTAGCCCGTGCCAGATTCTGAAGGCGAGTAAGTAAAAGCAATTCAGATATAATATACTCTGTTTGGTAACTTGCAGCTACAAACCTTTTAACAAATGGAAATTTGTGTTTTGTCTGTTTACTTTCTAGTTTTAATCTGTTGAAGTGTCACAGAGAAACAAGCAAAAACTTAGTCTTTCTATTCTGCCTTTCACAGGATGATCTGGTGTAATTAAAACAGCAAAAAATCAATTTATAGCAACTTGTTTTAAACTGTGTAAATGCACACTTTCCTTCTTAAAATGTGAAATATAAAAAGTAAGATGGTATTAAAATGTGGTTTTTTGGGTTTTTTTTAGTCTTTATAACCTGGCTTCACTGGAACTGAGAGAAAATTTGCTGACATATTTACCTGAGTAAGTCACATTGCATGTGTTTCATTATATTAACATAAAATGTTCTTATTCTTAAAATCTGTTAACATATGACACTGAATGACAGCTAGAAAAAATATTCAAAGCCAATTGACAACATGAGATACAGCCTTCTTATAGCAACATCTACTTACATCCATTACTTTAGTTGTACTTGATTAATAGCAGGAGCCTGCAATCCTCATGGATTGGCTTTGTTCTATAGAAAAGTATTCTGTATGTAATACAGCAGCACCAAACACATCCTGAACACATTGAACAAGCCCATCTGAAGTGGGAGTGGTGGTTTGGGTTGTTCTAATGATGAAATTTTGTAACTGTGAAAGTAGGGCAGTACCATCTCTGAGATTTTCACTCTAGACCTTTATAGCGTATGTGATTGTGTTCAGGGCTGAGTAGCCAAATGCTTCTAAAACCTAGAGATGAAACCCTTGGTAGCAATCCAGGCCTATTGATGTCTGAAGTATGACTTTACCCGCTGTGATTTTTGGAGAAAAAAGTTATCTAGATGTCTCTGTACTGTCTGTATTGTGGCAGAGGAATTGGCGGTCTTTTGTTATCTTATTTGTTATCTCAATTTGGTATCTTACACTTCGGGGATCTTTTTTGGCTGCCTAGAAGCAGCCTCTTCCTTCTCTAGTGAAGGAGTTTTCTTCCTTCCCTATCTGGGTGCTTCTTGCAAGAGTTTAGGTGACTCATGTTCTGCTTGTTTAGATAATCTAATAGATACTGTAAAAGATTTAACCTGTTTTAATCAGAATCCCTTCCCCAGTTGCTTTGGGGTCATTTTTTCCTGTCTGTCTACCCAGTGCCTTGGTTATATGTGGCTTGGTTATATGTGGCTCATAGCAGTGAGCCACAAGAGACTTTAATGTCAGTGGTCAGAAGACAGGAATTGCTAGCTAAGCTTGGCCATGCAGTGCCGGAATGGAGCTGTCACAAATGTTGACAGGTTTATTGCTCCTGGAATATTCTGACTGTCAGTAACGTAGCTGACAGTTCTCCCTGGTTTTTGTGCTACTGCAGCTTTGGGGAAAGTAAGCAAGAGCTCTATGATAGCCTAATTTTGAAGGATGGCCCTCTTTTGTCAGTCGGTTTGAACTTCTTTTACATCCTTTTGCACTTTCCTCTGTTTGCAGTCTCAAAAACGGAAGTATTTCAGAAGCTGATGGATCGTGTTGAGAACATAAATGATGGATATTGAGTCTTGAGTCACACAGTTATGAGATCACTATGGGGAGTTTTCGTCCAGTTGCATAACTGTAAATTTCCCCTAAAAATAAATCTAACTAACTGTACTAAAGTATGTGGCATTTGCTACCCCAGGGGACTTACTGTTAAAATAAAAAAAAGAGTAATGATTTGATTGCCTATACTAAGTTTTAAGTTTCAAGGGCATACAGTTACACTGACAAACAAAATTAGTTTTTCAGTAAGATATTACTGCAAACAGTCTGTGCCTGGTAGAATAACTGTCTGCATACAGTACATTGTAATTTGAAATTCAAGTTTCAGTAAAATGACCTTATTTGAATACATGGGGTTTCTGTTGCTTTAGTCTAATGTGGTTTTGTTTTGATTTATCTCATCTCACAGATCACTTGCCCAGCTGCAGCGACTAGAAGAACTTGATTTAGGAAACAATGAACTTTATCATTTGGTAAGAGAACATACCACTGAAACTGCACATTGGTCTTGTTTTATGCATCATTTAGATTAAATAGGTTGTAGGATATCCAAAATTGAAGACAGAAAAATGCATAGAAGGTGAGTTTTTTTATAGGTACAGATGAATTTTGACAATGAGCTGGTGCTTTGATATCTGCTTAGTCTTGTTCAGTACAGTATCACTTTACTCAAAAAACTCCAGCTGATCTCTAGAAAATCAGAGCGTGGCACAGCTTTTTTTATGGAAATAAAAAGGAGTGGAGGGACACAAACTCTTTTCTGTGCTTGCAGTTACAGTGGACCACATGGACTTGTGTCAGGAGCTGGATGGGCTAAGCACAGATGAAAGCTCAATTTGCAGGGTGAGAGTAGGAATCTTTGGGAAAGGGCTGAGGGAAAACTGTTGAGAGTTGAAAGGTCCTACATTGTTGCAGATCTATCTACCAGAAATATGTCTGTCATCTCCCTTAAGGGAGTTCAGGTGAATGTTGGATGGATTTTCAGTAGATCACGGGTGTGCATGTAATTTGTCAGTGCATGCCGGGTAAAGAACGGTAGCTTATTAAGCTATAGCAATTAATTTGTATGATGGAGTTCCCAAATGCTTACAATTACCCTTTCTACTTCTAATCAAGGTACCTCTAAATTGGTTTACTTAGACTTTAATTGTGGGGTAGCTGTTTGTTTTTTACTTGAAGCTCCTATCCTACTTAATTTACTGCTTTTTATGTTGTAGCCAGAAACAATTGGTGCACTTTTCAATCTTAAAGACCTTTGGTTGGATGGAAATCAATTAGCTGAAATACCTCAGGTAAGAAAATGAGCTCTACTGATACTGTTTTGAAGATGCTTTTGAAAGAAGACCTTTTCATTCATTCCTAAAGGGAAGTACTTTAAAATGGAATGTTTTTCTCAGTCTACTTTGCCTGTGTTTGGTTTTGGGTGTGTAAGGGTTTTCTCTTAGTAAGTTCCTCTGCAAGGGATTGGCCATGATACCGTATGTTGTCAGAAATTTTCTTTTAAGCATTTTGACAAAGGAATTGTTTCCTAATAGGCACATTATTCAGTTTGTAGGATGACACATCCTTGTGTATAGTTCTTGCCCAGAGACCAGGGAGCCATTAGTTGTCTGAGCTCACGCTCACCTTGTGTATCTATCTGAATTGCAGTTTTAAAAGTTTGGAGTATAAATCCCTTTTTTTTTTTCCTTCATTTTTTTGTAGTCGTCTTCATCCATTTGAGCATGGTGTTTGGAAGATGTACAGTTATAGAACTGTTGCCATAAATAGAAATTTTTATTTATGGAGGCAAATTCCCCATCTGACATCAGTCACAGAATTAGGGAACTTAGCATTTAAAGCTCACAGCACTCTAAATTCCCTTTCTTAAGAACTTTTATAATATGTGGAATGGTTCCTTTCCCTCTTTTTCCCTTACAGCCAAGTCAAAACCTGTTTTCTTCTGTTCCTGCTGCACTTTGCTGTTACTTGCTATATGGATCTCATTGTCAACTGTGTGTCTTGTAAATCAGTTACAGTTTAGTGGGTTTAGTTGACTTTGTTTTTGTTGGCTTGGCCTAATAAGTAGAGATGATCATTCGTAAAAGGGCAAGTGTGGCTTCAGCAGCCATTTTTATTGAAACTGGCCATTATTGTGTACTTTGTCCGATATCCAGTCTTCCTCAGCCGTTCTGTTCTCTGAAAGGTGATTTCGATGACTAAAATGAGATCTCAAGTGTGTATAGGGATGTCTGTGTGCATGGGGAATGGGGGGTGCTCTGATTGCTAATGGGGACAAAGGTATTTGTCTAATGGTTGGATTGCCATGATAAAAAACCTAAGCAGTCATTAATAGTAGATGATGGCAGTATAGCTTGGCAATTCAAATATGCTTGCTAGAGCAACACCCCCAATTCCTATTTCTACATTTGTTGTAGCAGTGAGATGTGAAGATATGAAACCCCTAGATGTCGTGGCATGTTGCTGTAGCAGCCAGGAGAGACTAATCCTAATTTGCCTAGGGTTAATTGGGAGGGGTAGACTTTAATTATGTAGTGGTTGATAATCTGCCGTTCTGAAAAAAACAGCTCTGCAGTCTTTACTTGAGGAAGACTCCTTGTTTGGCTGGTGCTTGGCTGGGTGTGCTCAGCACAGCTTGCCTGACTGCTGAAGCCAGTTTAATATTTAGAATAAGAAATCATGACTGAATCAGTTGGTTAGTTTATGTTACGTAAAGTGTAATTATTTACTTTTTTCTGCTTTTAGAGGTCATACAAAGAATGGCCAATGAAGAGGTCATACAGATAATTGTTTTTCTTTGTGGAATTTCATTGTGATGGTACGTTTTTCAAAATGCTTTCTTACGTGTTTGGGCATGACTTAAATTTTTTTCTTGTATCGCAGGAAGTAGGAAACCTGAAAAACCTGCTTTGTCTGGATGTTTCTGAAAATAAATTGGAATGCCTTCCTGAAGAAATTAGTGGTCTGACTTCTTTAACAGACTTGCTTGTTTCTCAGAATTTACTTCAGGTCTTACCTGATGGCATTGGTAAGTACAAAGGGAATGCTATCACACAGAACCATTTAATCCACCATAAGTGGTAGTCATTTGGGTTTTTTAAGTCTTTTTGTGCTAGAGATGAGCTTGTCTCAGGTTGTTTTTTTCCTTGTGGTTAGTGTGAAATGCATAGCTCTATTAATGCTGCATTTTTATTGTCTGCATCATGACTCCCTCATAATGCTCTTTCAGTCTTCACTTGATACCTCCCAAACAACATAAAAGTTAATATGTCCCTTCAGTTCCCATTGTATCCATTTCACCATCAGAACTCTTTAACACTGTAAAATTTTAGCTTGTAACATGCTATGCGTCACTTGATAAGACTGGCTGAAAGTATCACTACAAAAAATACAGAATTTTGAATGGTGATGTGTATTTATCTTCAGTTGGACAATGTGATTAAACCTCTGCTGAACCTAGTGGAAGACTGTTTGCCTTGCAGTCCTTGCCTTGAGGATTCAAACTACAATCTTTCTGTGTCAGACCCCTTAGACTGGGTTCAGTAACTGAAGAATGTTTCCTGAAGCATTACCAATGCCTTTTTTAAGGTGTATGTTTTTTCTTTACCCATGCAGTAGTTGTGGCAAGTAGTCGAACAAGCATTTTTTCACTATTCATCAGCCGTTTTTCTGGAAAGTTGCATGTTGTAGGAGTGCGCATTCTCCTTGAGAGGACTTTCTCCCCCCTCCCCCCCCCGCCCCCCAGAAAAAAAAAAAAAAGAAGTTGTAGGAAAAGACAGACTCGTGAATGTGGTTTAACCATATTTAACATTTGGAAAAAAATGATCAGACCTTCCCCCTTCCTGTATATTCTATGTAAGACGAAGAAAAGCTTCTTTAGAAGTTAGCCTTGTGGGAGTGGGGTGACAGCTGTGGGTCCTACAGCTGCCTAATGTGTGTTTGACAGGGAGTTGTAGCAGCCCTCTCTGATGACCTGTGCTGGCCAGTACGGTTGTTGTACTTCAGAAATGGAGCTGTAGCTTCTGAAAGTCAGCAGCCCGTGCACCTGGCTAGACAGAGCTTGTTGCGAGAAGTGAACCTTGCTGGTCTCTGTGGAAGCTCCTGGGAGCTGCCCAGCTAATCACTGAATCCTTGGTGGGATTGGTGGATCTGTAGAGCTCTTGAAGCAGGGCTCTCACTGGCACCAGTGGCTCAGGTCAGCTGTGGCCGTGTCTGACCCGGTCTCCAGAGCTCTAATGGAGCTCCAGCACCCCAGGCAGCCTGTGCCAGTGCTGCACCACCTCCCACTGAGGAAGCTGCTTCTGATGTCCAGCTGGGATCTGCCATGCTGGCATTTGCAGCCATTGCTGCCTCACCTGCCACTGCAGAGAAGAGTTTGGCTCTGTCATGTCCATGACTGCCCCACAAGTGGTTCTGGGTAGCTCCTACATGCCTCCTTGGCTGGAGCAAGGCCAACTCCTTCAGTCACCGCTCATATGTGCTCTGGCCATGTTGCTAGCTTCCTACTGGACCCCCATCACTTGAACAGGGGAGTTGAGGGGGAAGACGGGATATCACATGAAACTGAGAATGATTTTACAGATGTGGTTTCACTAATTGCAGGTATATAGGATATAGCAACTTCCATTAATCTACTGGCTATAATTCTAATCTAGTCTAGTTGATGTTTGTTTCTGATGAGAGCTCGCTGCTATTTAGTATCCAACCTGGTGCTCATCACACTGTGCATGTCCTTTCCAGCAGGGCTCTTGTATAGCTGTATATTTCACTGGCCAGCCTGTGCTGGTGCACACGTTTATTCTGTCTGGGTGCAGAGCTCTGCACTTCTCTGTGCTAAGCCTCAGGTTTCTGTTTAGGTTGCTGTCTTTCTGTGTGTCAGATATGATTTATGATTCATGATTTAGCATCATCAATGATTTTGATACTCTAGACTGTTACGGCTATTTTGGACCACGTAGGGGATGGCAGGGAGGTATCAGCAGCTAGTCTTGTCTCCTGAATTCTCTATCTTGGGCTCTGCCTGAGTCAGCTTTTGCACCAAAGACCATTCTGTGATACAAAGCAGTAGAATAAAGTGAGTTTTCTGCACTGAAATAGTATTTTTGTTCTTCATGAAAAAATCACCTTCAGGTAAGTTTGGTTTCTCATCTCAAGAATAAACTCAGGTTTCATGCCTGACTAACTAGGTTCTCTGTTAGGACAGAGAGACCCAAAAATCCTGTTTGGGTGTGGGCTGTCACTTCAGTGCAAGATGTTCCCACTGTGGCTGATTAGGTGTAGGTGATCTTCTGAACATTCCTTTATTAATAAACATTGTATAATTGAGGAGCAAACAGATAATTTTCACTTGTTTATAGGCGCTTGGGTAGACGCATCCTTGGTATTTACACAGGATATCATTCCGATTGTAACTTTCTTACAATTTATTATGCTTAAATGTTGGATATGAATATTTATATTGAGTTAATTCAGTGATACTAAAACTTGCAAAAATAGTGCAAGCACTAAGTGCAGCTGTGCTTGGGTTGTTTTATTGTACTTAAAAAAGATTTTTTTATTGTTTTAGAGGATTTCTGGAAGTTTTGCAGCAGTAAAAATTAATGTAATTACAGGTATTGGAGGATACTAGACTAAAAATCCATGTTGTTTTTTCTGTCCAGGAAAATTGCGGAGGCTCTCCATTTTGAAGGTTGATCAGAACAAACTGATTCAACTAACTGATTCCATTGGAGACTGTGAAAGCCTTACTGAATTAGTTCTCACAGAAAACCAACTGCAGGTATGCATGGTCATGGCTGCTAAAATGGCAGGTGGTAATAAGACCTGCTGTTAAGTGCTGATTCACTTAGCTCATTAGGTTACTCACCCTTGCTACTGCTAAGTAGTGCATTTTCTTTAAATGCATCTTATTTCTTACCTGTTAAGTGAATGCTGGAGATCAAGTTGTGTGTAGTAACAATCCACCCTTCAAATGCTTAAGCAATTACATATTCACTCTTGAATATTTCATGACCAGTGAGAGAATTGGAGCATGTGGAGTGCAGGTATCACTTACTTTGTTGTGTTTTTTATGCGGGAGTTTGTGCTGTATTGCATTATTGCCAGTTTTTGCTGTGCATTATCTGGATCAGTCTTGCTGGAACTGAATAGAAGCCCTGAGCACTGCAGAGCTTGTACTGCTCCTTGCTCTACTGATCTGCTCTAGCCAGGTATTAAATATGATATGTGGTCAGTTAAAATAAAATCTCAGAATTTCTTCTGTTAGGTGTTTCCTTCCATTATTTTGAAACTTCATGTGACACTGACACTTGGAGAGCAGCTGTCTTTAAATAAACAGGTTTGAGTATTTCTTAAGCTCAGTTGGTGCTTGGTTGAGTTAGAAGCTTATGGCTGTTAAAAAGATGCCTCTCCAACAGTCAATTCATAGCACCTGAGTTAGGAGATACCTAACTGAGAAGCAATCTGGGGAGTGTAAAGTTAGATAATACGTACGTCCTACATACATGCGTTCTGTAGTGTGTCGTAGTGCAGAGATAATTAATGAGTAAATTTGTGCTAGAAACTGACATTCCTAGTCACTTGTTCTGCAATATAAACCTTTGGATCTTCTTTGGAAAATCTTGCAGTAATGAGGATTAACTACACTTCAATTTTGAAAATGGATCAGACTGTTAATTAATTTTAAAAGTGAGTTAAGTGGATTTCCCTGACTCTGTGTATTTACAAATTCTGTTTGTGTATTATTTTGTTTTTGTTGGCACAGTCATTGCCAAAGAGCATTGGAAAACTAAAGAAGCTGAACAATTTGAATGCTGATAGAAACAAATTAACATCTTTGCCCAAAGAGGTAAGTTTTGTGCAGGTGAGATTGTAGAAACAGAAAACTCTTGATGTCAAATGCGTACACGAAGTAGCAGGCAACTTTGGTCCAGTGGGTGTTCTTTCCAAACTGATCACAACCAGAAACCTGTCCACTAGATCTGAACTGTTGTGATTTGGTGGCTTGGAAGTGCAGAATGTCTTTATAGTTGAACAAAAAGGCTTGGATCTAATTAGCTCGTAACTAACTTGGGTCTAATTAGCTCTTAACTGGTAACTCCCAGTGTGGATGTCGGATCTGGCACTATTTGAAGACTCGGAGGTCTGGTAGGGTGAATGCAACACCAGTATGTCTCTTCTGCACGTGGTATGAAACTACTGCCACACTCTTCCTCACCTGACTCCTGTGACCAATATCAAGGGGAAAGTTTTGTACTCTGAAAAGTGGCTCAGTGACTGTCTTGACAGTGTTTTTGGTTTTGGAGATCTCTGGACTACTTTTGCCCTTAAATATAAGGACGAAGATACCTCAAATTTTACAGCTATGAGCACTAGGACTTCTTGTCTATTGTAACAGTATGTGGAATGAAATGAGGCTAGAGTTTGTGTTGTGAAACTAAATATAATGAAGGCTTTACAAGTTTAGTTCAGCAGTAAATTGTGGAAAAAAGTCGGGAAAGCAGCATCCTATGATGGGAGCATGGGGCTGTGAGTTGGTTTTGTTTGTACTACTTTTTCTCTGTAATTTTTGTCCAAGTAATTCTCCCTCTTAATTTTCCTATCTAACATGTGGCTCTGAGCTTTTGTTCTTCACTTTCAGTCCCCTAAGGAGCATGAGGGTTATGTACTCAGGTGAGAGCCAATGGATGGAAATTGAGAGGAGTATCAGATCTGCATCGCTTCCTTAGGGAGCTTGGGCAGCTCAAGAAGGAGTATGAGAAGGAAGTGCAGTGACAAGGAGATGGGGGAGAGCTGATTGAAGAAGAGGGATCAAGCAGGGGCAGAGGATGCTGCTGTGGCACTGGCAGCAACAATTCCAGTGTCCTGGGTCTGAGCTGCCACATGCCAGTCACCTAATCGGGGAAGGGTGAGGCGGGAGACATGTGAGTACTGCAGCTTTTCTAGCAGAACAGTGTTTTCTCTGCAGTGGTGCTTATGGTTCTGAACAGAGAATTGTGACAGGGCTTACCCAGATAGGTTGCATGATGGGCTAGCAAGAGGCAAGACCCTGGGAAAACTATCTGGGTTGGTATGTGATGGCAGTTTTCATCATAAGATATGCTGAGTTGGAAGGAACCCATCAGGATCATGGAGTCCACCTCCTGGCCCTGCACACAACACCCCAAGAGTTACCCCACGTGCCTGAGAGCACTGTCCAAACACTTCCTGAACTCTGTCAGGCTGGTGCTGTGATCACTTCCCTGGGGAGCCTGTTCCAGTGCCCAACAACCCTGGGTGAAAAACCTTTTTCTGATATCCAACCTGAACCTCCCTTAGTGCAACTTCAGGCCATTCCCTCAGGTCCTGGTCACCACAGAGAAGAGATCAGTGTCGGCCCCTCCTCTTCCCCTCACAAGAAGTTGTAACTGCAATGATGTCTCCCCTCAGTCTCCTCCTCTCCAGGTGACCTCAATCTCTCCTCATATGGCTTCCCCTCCAGGCCCTTCACCATCTTTGTTGTCCTCTTTTGGATGCTCTCCAATAGCTTAATATCTTTCTGATCTTGTGCTCATTCAGCAGGAGACTTTCCATGTCTTTACAAAGGAATTTAATACATTAGATAGGTATGCTAAAATACCTGTACTTGAGACTTGTGCAATTTTATGTGTACTCCACCTTTGAGCAGAATTGTTCTGAGTTTTGCATGGAAGGTTTTACTGGTACAATTTATTTCCAGATTGGCCATTAATAGCTTGTGTAGTGTTTAAGCATTTTTCTCAGTTAATGGAGTATATGTGTATTGGAGGTGGTGCATAAGGGCCATCAGTGTGGCTTGGAAGAAGCATGGACAGGAGCAGGCAAGAGGAGAAGGCTCAGCTGCAGAAGCAGGTAAAGCAGGGTGAATATGGAATGTGTGTGTTTGGGGGTATTGTGGGGTCAAGAGCTCAGTGCAGAACAATAGAGAGATTAATACTGAGCAAGATACTGAAGACTTAGAACCAGCAACATTTTTCAGCGGTGGAATGTGTTGCTCAGTCGATGAAGGAGTTGAGGGATATCCAAGGGTGAAGTGAGGAATGAGAATGTGTCTAGAGAACATCAATGCGCATGAGAGAGGGAGGGGGACACCTGCACAGAAGTGGAATGAAAGCAGGGATGAGCCTATGTTTGGAGAAGATGAATAATGAGGAAATGGAAGGTAGTGTCTGGAATGAGGTGAGCTGCGGAGTTGTGGAAGTTCAGGAAATAAAAATGGGAGAGGGTGGTTCCCAAGGGAGCTTGGCAGGGAAATAGAGGAAGCAGAACTCTTTGGCTCCTTATCAAAGACTTTGAAAGAGAATTTTTATTTTTCCTTTAAACGTGTCCACACCAACATGTCTGTCTCAATAGGACAAATGCTTTGAAATTACAGGTAACATAAGATTTTATGTTTTGCTCTGTGGATATTTAATTATTTATTATTTAATTTTAAAGGAAGTCAGTCCTTCTCTAACTGCAGGATCATCTCACCTTTGACCAGTGCATTTGAATTCCAAGCTGGTAATGTTTCAAATGGAAAGCATAAACAACTGATGGAGATGATGTGTCTCAAAAATACTGTTAATATGTGTGTATTGCAGAACCTACTGTCTAGCTAACAAGACTTCTCAGTTTCAGTTTTTCAAGTTTCAGTTTTAATTCCTTGGGCTTAGCCTGTGCAGTATACATTTTTCCCTGAGTGTTTTCAGAGTGCCTTCTTACAAGGCTGAAATGGTAGTTTCAAAAACAAAAGAACCTGCTGCTCTCTGCTCACGTTCCATCTGTTCCTGGAGCTGCGTTTTCTTGGTATAGTATTTTTCTTAACCAGCAGCATTTTGCTTTAAACCAAACATGAAGATTTCATAGTACAGGTTTTCTGTTTAAAATTGAGAGGAGTTAATTGAAGAGTCACATTTCATAGCTCTAAAGAAAATTGTTCTGCATAAACTGAGCGCACAGGTATAACAAATAGTGTTTGCTGTTTCGCAGAGCATCCACAGGAGCAGTTTTAGGGGGCTGATAATGGCAAAGATTCCAATTCTGAGTTTCCCTGGCAGGGAGGAACAATTTGGTATCTTGGTTGAAGTGTTCAATTTCCATTTTTGTTCTCATCATTACTGACTTGGAAAAAAAATAATACAAAGTGCATTGATAGTGCACTTAGGTAAGACAGAAAAATGTGTCACCCTTTTTCTGTCTATTGGAAGGCTCAGCTTGACAGTGAGAAAGCATACAATGTTTTCTGTTTATTTTCATCCTAAACTGACTAACTAAGGTTTAAAACCAGGCACAAACTTCTGACAAGTAATTTTCAACACCCCTGCCTGCTCTGTGTTGCTTAAGATGTCTCGTGAGACAGTATGGCAAAGACTGGGGTCTCAGACCTTTGCACATCAGTTAGTACTTTTACACTGGTTCCCCCTTCACAGAAGCAGAGTTGAATGCAGAGATAGAGTGTGCACTGCACATATTTTTTCCTCAGTATCCTTCCTTCTTTTCTTTTACATGTTTTTCTTACCTCTTCCATTCTTCCACTGCATATAGAGTGCTAGAGCAGCTGTGCATATGTGGCCTTCATCCCTATAAAAATGGGTGTGGGAGAGGCTGTTACTGGTTTCTGTTGAAGAGGGGTAAAGACAGTCTTGTGATGTGTGTAGAAAAAAGTGGAATTCAGCTAGAGAGAAGAATACATGTACCCAAATCTGCTTGGTGTCACTGTCATATCATCCAGAATAATTCTTGTAGCAAAGACCACCTTTATAGATAGAATGGTGTAAATTAGATGCAAAGACCAGTCACTTTTATAGATAGGATGGTGTAAATTAGGTGCCTGCTCTAATGTAGCCTGGTGAGATAATCTCTGAGTTTTAGCTTTTCTGTGGTGGTGAGTGTTTTTTTGGGAAGGAGGCAGAAGGATGTTGATTTGGTTTTGTTTTGTTAACAGTTTAAGAGAATTGGATTTGGAGTCAGTGTGTTAAACCATTACATTGCAAGATTGCTTCAAGGCACACTTATAAAACCATCCTTTATCTTCTGGTGTAAAATTTCTTGACTTGGGATTATTGAGAAGTTTGTATGCAAATACCCCTTCAAAGTTTCCTGGTTCAAAGGTTCTTCTGTACTGTGTGCTGATAAAGGTAAAACGTGGAAGAGCTGAATGTATGACCAAGGCTTGAGTCACTGACTGATTTCATCTTCAGTATCTCGTTTTGCAGCTTAGTCTCTCTCTGACTGAAGTGGTGAAACAGACTTCAGCAAGAACTGAGAATGTCTAAACCTGTTCATAGTTAAAAATGTTTTTCCCCTTAAACTTGAAAGACCTGCCTGGTGACTCTTTGGTATTGAAATCCCACCCTGGCACAGGAACACTGATGAAACTTGTGTGTTGATTTTGGCACTTGCATAAATAACCTCCTTGGAATGTTTTCCAGTTTATATGCTTTTGTTAATGAGTCTTTACAACCTGCAGAGATCTGGTAATGTGTCCTTCCTGGCTCTGAGGTATATTGTGAGAATTACTACTTCATTATGTAAAACTACAGGGTTCTTTTTTGGCAATGACTGTGCTTTTGAAATTTTATTTTTTTTAAAACAGGTTGGGAACACTTTGTTTTTTCTGATTTTAACTTTTGATGTCCTGTCCCTTTCCTCATTTGTGTAGAAGTATGTATGTCTCAGAGTTAAAAAAAAGGGCAGTAAGAAAAAGTGCAGGAAAATTTGTTTTGAGTCAGAGGGCAAAGAAACTGTCTTGGTGAGCTCCTCTCCTACTATTCACCAGTGGTGCAGGAAGTGTAGAAGTGAGTTTTCTGAAGATTTTCCTAGCCAATTTAAAGTTAATAATAACAACATAATAATAGTTAATAATAGTGACTTGGACAGATTTTCCCACTCCTAAGTGTATTCTGTGCTTGCAGTTTAAGAATTAGTATACTTTATGTGGAGCTAAGGAAAATTCTGACTTTATTTACTTTGAACCCAAACAAAATTTTGGATATGACACACTGGAAAAGATTTTACAACACAAGAGGAACTGTGTTTAAATTGCCACTGTATTTATCAGACTTCTATGAGTCTGTGAGAGATTTTAATGCTGACAGCTGTTTTGAGAGTTGAATTAAAGAGATACGTCACTGGACTTTTAGCTGTTCTCATGACAACTGAAGACTAATCATTACAATATTTGCCATAATGTAATTTTTTTTTTCATTGCTTATAGTTGTGTGGAAGATTCTAACTGGTCAAGGAGAGCAGAATTGATTCATAGCTTTTGAGTAGTAAATAGATGCTGGTATCTATTTGAGAGTCATTAGAAATGCCAGCAGAGAAGCGTTGTGTTAAGACCTGCAGTTCTGGGGGACTGTCTGATGGACTAGTAGTGGCTATATGAATGGCAAAAAAGCAGTAGGGTGAAGTGCTAAATCTTGTTCACGATGAGAACATCAGGGTAGAGTTTTAGCAACCAAACTGACATCCTGTCTGTGTTTGTCCAAGCCTTACTGCTTCTCGAGAATGAGGAAGCTTGTTAGAAAGATGAGCCTCAGACTGAGATAGAAGAAAAGAGCAATAAGATAATCCATTAAAGGGTTTAAAGGGTTAAAGTTTTGTGTGGAATCCAGAGGCCTCATAGTGATGCTCATCCTCTCAATCAAGCTCACCTGAATGCAAATGTGCAGGTTTGGTCCATCTTTATAGTATCAATGATCTTAAAATTAGCACTTCGTAGTAATGACCTTTTACTGCCTGACTGACATGTGGACTTTGTTTTTGTGGTTTTCCTTTTGGTTTTTATCTAGACTTACTGTGGAGTTGGTGTGATGTGACAGGTCAATAACCCTTAAAGTAAAGTTACTAAAATGAACTAAGTCTCAGGAGTATGACTTAGGCATGCACAGCTCATGTGCGCTCTTTTCCTGATGTCCTACTTACTACAGAAGAGCGTGAGGACTTCTTTAAACCTCCACTCCTTGGAACAGTTGCTCACGTGCCTAGAACTAAGCACATGCTTGTCCTCACCAAGTGAAGTCTGTGCTGGAAATGAAGCGTGTGCTTAACTGGTGAATGGGCTTGTGGCCTCAGCTGTGTCCTTGGTGTGTATGTGGTGGTTTGGCACAGTTTGTTGTGAGCATGTGACCCTTGGAAAGCATGGCTCTTCCTCAGTTACCAGCTCTGAGCCAAACCAGGGACGTTCTGATACTGTGTTACTTCATGGTGGCCACAACAGTGTTTTCCTTTCCGCATGCCCTGTACCGTGTACCATGTGCACTTTGCCTCCCTGGTACTGCTTCATGTTTAGGTTTCCAACCATTGGACCTGATGTCTTTCTGTACTGCTGGGTGGGTGCCATCTTTGTTTGAAATGACAAAGATTTTAGTTGATTTTTAACTGTCAGCTTGTCTTTTTTTTCTTTGTGATATCTCACTTGATGCTGCTTGTTAAATGCTGTCTGCGTTTTCTAAAAACAGTTTCATTAAAAAAATTCAGTGTCTCTTTTTTATCTACCCTACTACCCTAATAAAATAAAAGGTCTTCACTACCTTTGAGTGAGACAAAACCTTTCAACAGCAGCCTGTTGACTGATAGAGAGCAAAGTTAAATTAACTGAAGTTTAAATGATTTAGGAGTTACAACCCTCTTTGGCACTAAAGAGTGTATATTCTGTCTCCTTTTGTTGGCATGCTCTTGTCCAGTATGGATAAAGAAAAATATATTGAACATCTCTTGTATTTTCTTAATTGTTAGCCGCTTGGAAAATTATGGGTCAGGTAAATTGATAACCCTGTAAGTATTCTTCAGTCCATGGTTCTGCTATTACCTTTCATTAAACTGCTTTAAATGCATGACGACTCAGGCTGTCCTGATTCCACTGCTGCATTTTTCCATTGTCTAAAGTATAGAAGTTTTGGTCTCATCAGGGCTGCATGGCTTTACTTTGTTTGGCTAACCTGTTTGGATCTCCATGCTTCAAGACTGAGTAACGCAAACTTCATTCATGAAAAGGGAACACTTTGTGTACACTGAGGGCATCACTTGCCAGCTCATCAACATTCCCTAATTGTATTTCTTGCTTTTCACGGCTCCTCATGTTAGAAACACCGATTAGACACTCAGTGTGTATATACTTTTTTAATATCACACTGTGTTCTGTGAATGTGTGAAGGCACATTATTTAAGGATTTATACATACGTTAAAGTGAATAGGAGAATTCTTGCACCGAGAAATGTTTGCTTACTATTTGAGTGCTGGTTTCTAAGGGCTTTGATTCACAAGCTAAAATGGCTTGTAAGGTTCATGTTTCTATTGTACACACAGGGCTGGGAAAACTGATAATCTTGTGAAATAGCTGCATCTTAAGAGTTCAGTGATTTAAGGGAAATATCACAGATTTTGTTTTGTCAAGAATATAGCGCTTTAACTTTGTGCTGTAAATAGCTTGTGAATCAGAAGCCTTGAGCAGCTGATTGCTGTTTTCTTCCATTAAAAAGCATTTATGATACAAAGGAAGGTGAGTGGGATATAAATGCTCCATTTGTTTATTTTGTGAGTCACAGTTGCATCCTTTAAAAGTGGCTTTTTCCTTAGTAAATAGTGTAGGTTACATCAACAGTATTTTTACTTCGATTAGTTAAAATATTTTGTGCTTTTTGTCTGTAATCTCAATCTTGGTTTTGGACTAAATTTTGGGTTTTGCAAAGACAAAACTGACAGTTAACAAGAACACAATAATTTCAGCTTAGTTTTGGGGATTCCTGGCCAAGGTGTAGTTACATATTGTGACTATAGTGTGAGAGGAGAACCTTCTTAGATGTATGTCACTATAGATGGCCTGTAATTTTGGAACTGAGATTTTCCACTGTGTTTAGTTTGGACTCTATAATTAGATTCTAAGTCTGCTTAACTTGAAAGCTTCAAATGGCATTGGGATATTTTGTCTCTAATACTTGGAGTAAGAGAAGAAAAATCCTTTTTTGTCTTCCTGTGGTGAGTTTTGGAACTGGCAAACAAACAGTGCTTTTTGAAACTCTGTATGATAAGCAAACAAAGGTAAGTTTCCTTTGTTAATAGAAACAAAGAGTTACTTGAAGCAGCTTTTGAGTTGCTACAACAAATAATCTTCCTGTTTATAGTGGTTCTCTCTGGAACATAAAGTTGGAATGAATTTTTTTAATCAAATGTGGGAGTTTATTTTTCTGAAGACATTTACTTTTGGTGCAAAATGTAGATGTTAAAGGTAAAACTGAAAAATCCCATCTTTGCACCCAAAAAACTAATTAGCTTGAGAATGCAAATACTTGTATGTGGGTAAATTGATAGAGACAGAGGATATTAGATTAAAATAGATTAAAGAAGGCCCGTTCATGTGGGAATCATGTAGAAATGAGGTGCTTCTAATGAATCAGGGCATCAAAGATTTTACTCAGTCTTCTGCTTCTAGTGAACTCTTCATTAATCTTTGTGGACTCAATAAATTTTGGGAATTGATTGGTGTATTTAGCATTTTTGCCTTGCTTCAAGCCCGATTGCACTTGGTTGAATATAAAGTTGCCACGAGGAAAGAATGAATTAATATGTAAAAGGTAGAGCTAGAAAAAGTTAAGTGTAGGGTTTTTTGTGAATGTTGGGTACAGAGTAGCCTCTGTGTGGTTACTGGTTTCTTCCGGGTGTGGAAGACTCTGAAAGGTAGCTAGAACGTGACCTATATGTAAAGATACCCGTTATTTGCAGATACAGATGTTTGAGAGACTGCTCCTACAGACTTGCTTTAGGTCAGACTTCTTCTAAGCTAGCACTTGTTTGCAGTCTGTACCTCTGGGGGAAGTGTCTGGCAGGCATTGTAACTTGAATGTGCTGTGACACACTCTGTGACCCGTACTGCATGCCTTTGTTACACTATGGTACTGCAACAAAACCAGACTTGCTTTTTCTTTCCCCTCCTCTTCTCAAATGTAGGTTGGGGGCTGCTGCAGTCTTAACGTCTTTTCTGTACGTGACAACAGATTATCTCGAATTCCCTCTGAAATTTCACAGGCCACTGAACTTCATGTCCTGGATGTTGCTGGAAACAGGCAAGAGATTTTTGTATTTTCATGTTCTTTTGCTGTATTAATTCTTTCTGACAGCAGAAGATATTACATCTAAGAACAGAGTAATAGAAACCAGTTATGACATTCATGTTAGTGTTACTGTTGAAATTGTCAAAGTAGTCTTGCCCTTGGGCCAAAAGTAGCACAAATTGTGTGTTGTCATTAGTGTGATTTTTGGATTACTTTGACCCTGAGGAAGAGATTGGATTTTAATAAAACCCCTCTGGATTCATATATTTCTGAATCAAAACTGAGAATCTAGGCAGTGGACAGAGCTTCAGGTGAAGCTACCAAGCTGTAATGTCAAGTGGCACCAATACTGAGTGTCTTATCTTCACAAAACAGGGTGAGTAACAAGGAAAACACTACTTTGACCTTGCAGCTTCTCACGAATCTTCGAGCTTCAAATATTAACGTGCAAAAACGAGTAGATTAAAGCATAAACCAGCAAATTAGTTCAGTTTCTTAGTAGGAAGTGAAATGAAAAAAACCCCCAAAACAGAAGAAAAGTGACTGGCATCTCATCTATGCAATATAGTTGTCTCACAGGCACTTACATATTTCTGTTCTGGCCACTGTTTACATGTAAAGCTCCTGATGGGAAGCAGCTGTCTGCCTTCCAGGGCACTTTGCTGCAGTAGAGAAAGCTCAGCATAGTTTTGCCTGTTATTCACAGCTTCAGAGGATTATGGTATAAAGTTAAGATGCAGGTTTTGATTTTTTTTTTTAAAGAACGGAGTAGTTGGAATTGATGACTACTGGAATGCCTTCTATTGGGGGCATTAATTTCAATCCTATTTGTTCCAACTCAGCAATGTATACTTCATGACCATCTATTAACTCTCCCAGAGATTGCCCTGACTTTTTTACTTTGCTTTTTTGAACTAGGCTGACGTATCTTCCCATTTCACTGACTACCTTAAAGCTGAAGGCTTTGTGGTTGTCTGATAACCAGTCCCAACCTCTGCTGACATTTCAGACTGACACAGACCCTGAAACAGGAGAAAAGATTTTAACATGTGTATTACTTCCTCAAATGCCTTCTGAGCCTGGTTGCCAAGGTAAGTGCCTAGAGTCAGCTTTTCATTATGCATAGAAGTATTACTTCTTTGTTTACTGAATTGTCCCATAAAGCTTTGTAAAACACGCATAGACTCTAGTGAATAAAGTAGCAAAGTTCTGGTTGAATTTTCAATATTAAACTTTTTTTTTTCTATTATCTCACTAGTCTTCAGAAGACTTGAAAACTTGGCACTGAGTGTCATTGAAAATACAGTGACAGCAGCTACAATAAATAAAATACAAATCTGGAAGAAAAAGAATTACTCATATCACTATTTTGAGGCTTGCCAGTGGGTCAAGAAGTGGTGTCCATATCTATGTACTTTGATTATACGTCTTAAATATATATTTATGGAAAAACGGTCACTTTCCAACTGCAGTCTCTTTACCAGCAAAATAAATTGCATAGCTAATAATAAACAGTAGCCTTTTTACTTTTTAGCAAGCTAATTTTATTTCAAGCAAAGGTGCTGTACAATAACTTTATTATATTCATTAACAAGTGTAGAATTGCAGTATAAGTTGCTTTTCCCTTTTGTGCTGAAGCTTGCCTCTGGGTCAGTTGGAACCATAAACTCTTTTGTTGGCTGTGTTGCTGCTCCAGTAACTTCTGAATGTTTTTTGTCCTCAAGCATTTAAAGCTGTGTGTGAACATTCAAGGGGATTCGTCTGAGCTAATATTTAAATTTCTGCTGTAATGACTGGAGAGTAATTTATCCCATCCAGGAATGGACTTCTAAAAGAAAATCATGTTGATTCTTCTCCACTAAGTACAAAGGGGCCTGAGGAGGAAAGTTCAGCTGTGGGTATCTGTATTGTAGATACCCAGACTTAATTCCAGTGTTTCAGCTGGATATGGCTGGAGCAAGTAGAAACCATTAAAGCAGTAAGAGTGTAGAAATGTCTGTTTTCAGCTCCTGGATTTTAAGAATAATGAAGAATTAAATATATGAATTAACCGCTTTAGAATTAGAGAAGGTTAAGCTAGTTCAAGAAGAGTAACAGAGGTCGGCTTGACTTTCTCTAAAGGCCTTACTGCTAGAAATTAGATTTCCTTCTCTCCAGATGAATCGCATGGCTTCAAGAGTAGAAGGCTTGGAATTTAGTTTGTTGGATGTGTATGCCTAGCAATACTGAAAGGATGATGCTAGTAAAAGCAATGATCCTATGTTATGGAATGCCATTTAGGGAACTGGCTAATGTCAGCTGGCAGCCATGTTCCACAAGACAAGCATGTCTAGTGGCAAGTATATTAAATTATATAACCAGTACTCTAAAACTCTGAAACAATCCAAGTACAGGAATGCCTAATTTATACAGAAACCATTTAGTGTATGTACTTGATCACAGAAAAATAATGCAAGTTCTGTTTTCTTCCAAAACCAGTAGAAATACCCACTTGTAAGTCTTGGATGAGTGATTGTTCAGATATTGCAATTATGAACAGTATAGCATGTTGATTGTGTGATTTCACGTGCATATGTGAACATTCAGTTACATTTTCCTGTTCTGACAGATAACCTACCACGATGTGGTGCATTAGAGAGTTTGGTAAATGAAATGTCAGATGAAACATGGAATGAGCGGGCAGTGAATAGAGTCAGTGCAATTCGCTTCTTAGAAGATGAAAAAGATGAAGAGGAAAATGAAATGGTATGTTTTCCAAGCCTTTGGATACCTCCAGACACTGTGACATTAATGCAAAAGTATAAAAAATCTCTGAGCATTCTTGCTTTAAATGGCCTGTCGTGGCCTGCATGCTTCGTGTGTGCATTTGGAGAAGAAACTGTTCACGTCGTCTGCTGAAACTTTTTATATTGACTTTAAATGTCTTTGTGTTTTCTGCTTTGAATATAACTTTTATATTCTGATGCAGGGCAGTCTTCTGTTTTGCTTTGTTTTCCTTTGTCTGCTCAGGATGTTTTCTTTCCAGAAAGAAGATAGGATCTTTCTCTGCATCTGTGAAGCTTTACTGCCTGAAAGTATATAGGGTCTAATTCAGGATTGCAGCACTCTGGCATGTGTCTTCTTTAAATTTGCTATTGTTTGTCTCTCTAATTTCTATTTCCAATCTCTTTCTTGCTCTTTCTCATTCTTTTGTTTTTGTTTTTTTTTTCACTCCACCGTTTGCATCAAAACAACCATAGTGTCCATAAACAGCAGGAATGTTGCTCATTAGTTTCCCATTTAAAGGATGTGGGAACATCTGTCACTGTACTTATAAGACCTCTCCATTAAGTTGGGCTCTGCATATCCTGCAGATCAAAACATAACATGATCTGTAGTTTTACTAGCTTTTATTAACAATTAAAACTCCCTGTAAAGAGTAAGACTGCTTCAGTCACGTTTTCAACGTGCTTCTCTGATGCTCTAAAACGTTCCTGGTGGCCCTCATTAGATCTCAGCTTGAGATACTTCAGGAGACTGTCTGGATTGTTTTAGTTTAAAAAGTGACTTTAAAAACTCTTACTTTAGTATGGAAATAAACAAGTAAGGTAGTTGCTTACTCCAAAGCAGCGGAAACAAAATGCCTCTTAACAGGCGTGGTTCACTGACTGGTAGGGAGTTCAGAGTGATGCTGCTTAACAACGGTGCCAACCTGAGAATGTCCATGCAGTAGGGACGGCTCAAGTGTTGAAGATAACTGCTTGATTTGCTTGATTTGAGGCAAGAACCTTCCTAGGGGAAAAAAGTTTGTGATCTTGCTGAGAAGGAAGGGCAGATTTCCCAAGCAGTCTTGACCAAAGCACCCACTTATGGGTCATCAGTTCTGCTGTACTCTGCACAGTTTACATGCATGCCACTAAAAAGTAATTGCATATATACGTGTATTATACGTATATTGTGTTTGTGGTGTTCTGTTGGTCTCCAGCCTGGATGCTAACTGGAGTTTTGTAAATCTTGTTTTCCTTGTAATGCTTTCAGCACAATGATAGACATTCTTGTGTCTAAGGTGGGAGAGAAATATTCCCTCTCAAGGTGCTTGTTCTCAATTGACTAGAGAACCAGACTGTGTGGTGGGGCTGAAAGGCAAATGGAGCTCTGCAAAAACACTGTTTAAAACTGTAAAGAGATCTTGTGGGACTCTTTCAAAATCAGCTGAATGTTTCAAGTGTGATCTTAAATCACTTGTACGGTTTTGGGGAGAAAAAAGTCCCCAACTATCGTTATGAAAGAATCGTCATATCTTGTAGTTGTACTTCAGTTGAGTGGCTTTCAGATTAGTAGTCCAAAAGAGGACAAAATTTGCTCTTAGAGACTTCTTAAAGCCTCTTTTCCTGTCTTCATAAACAAGCAGCTTTTACAGTAATGCTCAGCACAGAGCATTATAATTTGAAAAGGAAAACGGGGGATAAAAGGAAAAAAATTGATACTTAATGTTTGATATGTGAATGCTGAAACCTTGAAAAGTGTATGTTGTTTTTGCAGAGAGACAAAGGCAAAACCACTTATTGCGCTGTTTGTTTTTAGAGAACACTTCTAAGGCGAGCCACTCCACACCCTGGAGAATTAAAGAACATGAAAAAGACAGTGGAGAATTTACGGAATGATATGAATGCTGCTAAAGGACTGGATTCAAACAAAAACGAGGTCAATAATGCCATTGACAGAGTGACCACTTCCGTGTAGAGTTTCATCTCCAGGTTTTACCTCCTGTGTCTTCCCCTGCTGTTGACATGTTCCTGTCGTCTTCTGGGACCTCACTGAGCCCTTTTTGTTTTTAACCAGAACCTGATTCATCGTCTCCATTCACATGAAAAGTGCAGCCTGCTGGAAGAAAGTGCCTTATTTCATCCAGCCAGTGAACCAATAAGTTCCAAATCAATATTGTAATTTTAATAGGTTCTAGGATTTTTTAATACACTACTGTATGCAGAATACAATATTTTTGTCTTAAACACAGGGGAAATAATGCTTTTCTTTTCCAGAGTCCTGGGGTATCTTCTTCCCAGTGGCTGGATGTGCTGGTGAGAAATATAGTTTTGTGGGAAATCAATACACTTTTTTATTTTTTTGGCAGCTCAGATGGTGTAAATTTTAAATTTTGTATAGGACTTTCATAACAAGATGATGTATTTCATTTCTAAGAGAAAATTTATCTTGAGCGGTACATATTTTAGTATTTGTGGAAGAGAACAAGTTTCATGGACAACTGTATTCATTTGTTTGTACCACCCATTGTGCCTTATTGTGTCTGGTATGTCATATTAGTCTTAAATATAGCAATTCTTGAGGAAAGTGAGTAGATTTGGTCTCCTGCTTTACATATATTTTTTCTTTTTGGACAGTAACTTGGTGGGAATTTTACAGCAGAGAACTTATGTTTATATTATGGGATATTAGGTTGTAAAGCACCTAAAATGTTAGTTTTGTTGTAAACAGAGTTAAGATTAAATGACCAAACTGCTACTGTTTATTACATAATGCACTCACACTTTAACTTAGTTGTAATGAAACATCTTGGTTTGGATGCCTTGTTGCATTGCAGTCACTAGAAATTCATGCTTCCATTGTTTTTTTTTTTTTTAAATGTGCCATCTGTAAAATAACTTGAAAAACAGCACGATAGACTTTCAGAAGCACAGGATGAAATTAATTTTATGTATTACACAAGAAAGCATGATTCTTTAAAGTGCTTTGGTGGTTTTATAAAAATTTATAAAACCATAATAAAAACATCTTTAAAAGCTTCAGTAGGTGTGATGTATCATTAAACCAGCAATTAAAATATCTATGAATTAATGCTGTCATTGCTACTGTGTTGCACTTCAGTTGTCCAGTGCTGACTTCAAGGTCTTATTAAATCTGTGGGTTCTGGTTTGCTTATAAAGGTAAGTATTAACTGAATTGAATTCAGTAAATAACAATTTTGCAAAAGCCTGATAAAGACTGATGTTGATGTCTCTGGGTTCTGTATATGCCATGAGCTAACAAAGACCACTGGCTGGTTCAGTGCAGGGACTTAAGGTACAGAGAAGAAATGTCACATATTTAATGTTAAATAATGCAAGGAACCCAAATTTTAACAAAATTAAAGACCTGAAGTTTTGTGTGGCTAACCATGCCCCTTTTCCTGCTGAACATTTTTCCAGTAAGTGTTGGTTGTATGAGGATATCTGGGAGAAGATAGAAAAGGAGGAGATCTAGGAAGTCATAATAACTTGTGTTCAAATTAATACCTGCAATATGTGATAATTTTTAGTTTAACTCTTTAAATTTTCGTTTGAAGATTTTACAAACAGCACTGCTGTCTTTTTAATACTGAACAAGTAGGTGTTTCAAGCCATCTGCAAGTATTCAAATCTAACCTGGCAAAATACATTACTTTTCATTCCTTATCCCAAAGATGCCTCATTTAAGCTTCAAGACATGGTTTCTTTGCAGGAGGGTGCTGGAGGTCTGTAGGTGTTAGTTCACTTCAGTGGTAGTGCAGTTTTATTCTCTCCAAGGGAGAGTTCTCCTGGTTATTCTTGGGAAGCTGCTGTTAAAACAAAACCAAAAAGAAAATCAGGTTTTGGTACAGCAGACTCCAGTGTTGGGTAGAATTTTCTTTTTAAAGTACTTACTGGAATCAACACAACAAAAGTTTAAAAATCTGGGAAATCCTGTACCCAGAGTCCAAGTAAACCGCAACAAACCCATTTGAGATGAAAAGCAGTTCCTAAAAAAGACAGTGCCTAAAAAAGCCAAAAGCAGCAAGACTCCGCGATGCCAGTTTTTCATTTGGAAGCTGTGGCTTGTTTTGTTTTTAGTGTCTGCTTCATGAGCAAGATGAATGTATAAAGCCTGGATTTGGGCCTTGCCTCACATGCCACCAGATGAAAATAATTAACTGCCCTTGTGCACCTACTCCCTCCTGCTGCAGTCAGAACAAGACATAAATCTTACTGCAGCTCTGTGATATGCTCTGTGTTGCTCGGCAGTTGCTTTTCATACATTCCAGCAGGCTGGTAGAGACTGCTGCAGCCCACAAACTCACCACAAGACAAACACTACTTGCTGCATCCACTTTGGCACAAAGTAACTGGTCAGCGGTCAGTATATTTTACTTCGATTTTTTAATTTTTTTTTTTTTTAGTAATAGTGAAAGGAATATTTGTGGTGGTTTCTCTGGCTACAGATAAATAAGTGGGTGATCAGGCTGGTTGCCTTCATTTGGGGACAGTTTCACATTCCTGCACCCAAGGGTGGCTGGTATCATTTCCGTCTCAGCCAAAGATGGGTGATATGAATGGCATATTGAAGGTGTTTGCCCCTCATTTGTAAAAGAAAGTACATTGAACTCAGAGTAGAATCCAACAATTGCTTAATGAGAGAGGAACTGAAGTCCACATCAGACCAACCAGCTACTATCCCCAGAGGAGTGTTGGCTTTCCTTGCTTTTCACTGTCATCTGTCTCTACTTTGTTAACCTGTGTAATGGAACTCTGGATTTTTGTTATGTTTTTTCAGTGTCTGGGGAGAGGTAAAGGAGGAGGTGTATTTTTCAGTCTTCTACACTAATATTATGCAGCACTGTGTCTTTTTATTGTCTTTTGTTTATGCTTTTTGGTGAGGCAATTTGAGATTCTACTCTGCTGCAGGTAATTCAGCCGTGTATGCAAGGTACTGTAGTGTTTGAGTCTGGCAGTAAGTGTAAATTCCAGGGTACACCTTGAGGTCTGGCAACAGCTGCCGGTGGTATGGAATAAGAGCAGATGAAGTGTTGTTTTTCAGGGCTGACAAGATGCTTGGATACTTGCTTTGCAAACAGAGACAAGTGGTTACCCTCTCTCTGCTCCTAATGCTGGTTCAGAGCCACTTGCGTGTCATTCTACTTGATCAAACCTCCATCAGCCTAGACCTCAGAAGTCCCTCTGATCTCTTGAGTGATCCATGTGTGTGCCATTTTATAGAGTGGTTGAAGTACACTTCTCCTGCCAAAAGCAGTGATAACATTCCAGGTAGTTTTAACTGTGTTTTATAGCCGGAAAAAGCTGATGACACATGTTCTAATGAAGCAGTGTCTGTCCTTGAAAGCACAAGCCCTCTCTTCCCAGTCTCTGGTTTTTTTTATCTTGCTGATGCTGTGAGGAGCCTGAGTAGTGAATGTGATTATGACTTTTTTCTCTATAAACTTTTCCTACTTTACTTTGTCTTTTGAGAGGTGGCTTTAATGCAAAGAGGCTACAAAATTTGCATGGTTTTATTAGGTATAAACAGGTAACCAGGGAATGTCAACTGACCATAGTGGTGGAGTGGATTTAATATTAACCTGCCAGTACTGCGTACAAGTTCGCTTTATTCAAAGTCACAATTCCTAGTCTTAAAAGAGTAGGAAGGAAAAAAAGGCACTCTTGTGCTACCATAGTTACTGTAGCAATGGATTTTTCCATCCCCTGTGTGTTGCTCCAGGCTTTTCCCACAACTTCCATGTAATTTATGTGTTGAGATTATTTTTCTGGCTTAAGTTCCAAATTTTGATAATCAGCGTATTGTAGGGAAGTGTGTAGTGGAAACTTGCATAATGCTGTTCTTTCCAGCAAGTGACTTGTTTGTGTCCTGTTCGGCCTGCTTCTTGTCTAGCACTGACGTTTTACTAGTGCTGGGTGAGCAGCTTTTTGCTGATTAGCTACTTAACAGGTTTCACTACTTGCAGCTCATAATTTCAGCTTTTAAGAGAGAGTAATGATGCTAGGAATTTAATTTTATTAGAAGTGCATTTTTTAGTATATTGGTTGATACTATCCAGGTTTGCTGTAAATGTCTGCCTCCCACTGAGACAGAAGCACACTATTTATCAGAAATGTCTAGAGCTTTAGTTAATGGAGAATTCACCAGCATTCCCCTTGACACCAGAAAATAAAATTACTTCAGTTTTTCAATTGACTTGATAAGATTGTTTCCCATCTTCCGTTTCTGACAAACACACCAATCTGTTTCTGTGCTTGGGTTGTTGTCAGGAAATATGACAAAAGCTGGTCTTGACTATCAGTAATTGTTTTGGGTGTTCTCTTTCTCCTGAAGCAATTGTGAAATTTTCAGAGGGACAGTGCCTCCCTCATTTGTAGTCAGGGCTATAATCATTATTCCACCAGCTGAATGAGGAACGTGATTTTTTTTTAAAGTGGGTAGCACGTGCCTGATTTGAGGACGACCCTATGAGCTGCTTTGCAGGAGCCATCCTGTCTCCTCCTCTGGTGGGTGTTTGAGACACTGTTTTATTCCCTCTTGTGCAGTTCTTGTGTTAATGGGCTGGTCAGCCATAGCTTCTGCCTGAGCAGAGGGCTTTGAGGAACGAGCTCAGTGAGTGTAGCTGGGCTGTGTGCTGGCTTCAGGAGCAAGGGTTCATGGCAGTTTGGTTTTGAATTTGTAACCTGTTCAGGGTGTTTTCCTTTAAACACTGTTGTTATTAGTCCATTAACTCTGAGATCTTAACAAGTACCTTATCTTTTTCCAGGAGAAGACCTCTCCTGAAAATAACCACATCACTTTTGTTCATGGAGAGAACTCTGTAGCTCCTCAGTGATGTTTCAAAGAAGGGTTTTAGCAAACCTCTCTTGGCCTTAATACCAGGAACTGGACACCTGATGTACAGTAACCTTTGATGTTGTTTCTCTGATGTGCTCATCTGTTGCTGGGGAATGTTGTCTTGGCTGAAATCTTTGATGTGCAGCTGGAGGTAACAGCCAAACACAAAATACTAGCAGCGCTCACAGTGGAAGACCAGTGCAGACTGCAGTAACTTTACTCAAGATCCACAGATGCACACAGAGCTTGGAAATACCACCAAAACATCAGCAGCTTGGATTTCAGTTTGCAAGCATCCCCAGTATAATGCAGAGAAAGGACTTTAAAGCATTTAATTAGTTTTGTGTCCAACTAAAACTGTCTTCTTTTGCTCCTGAAGCAAACTTGGGCAAGTTATGGGAATGTGCTCGTGATGGAAACAGTCTGATTCTATGATCACTCTCAGTAACTTGCCAGTTTTTCTCAACCCCAAAATAAATGGGCTGCTTTAAATCATTCTGAAGTAGTTCATAGGAGATAGGATTGTCCCATATTTCTGGAACATTAAACAGGGCACTACATGACTACATGATTATAAACATGAGTGAATTTTTTTCTGGTTTGTTAATGGCATCCTGGACTTCCACTAAGCAACTTAAAACCAAAACAGAATCCGAACTAACCGACAAAATTATTTGTTTGAATATTACTGATGAATTTCTTCATTCAGAAGGGGCGAAAACTTCAAGTCTGAAGAGCATTTGCATAATGGATGTTTTTAGGATAACCTACCGCAATTTTTTAAAATTGTATTTTCAGGAAATTAAAAAAATCTTAGCTGGATAGTTAACACTTGAATATCTGAGTTTGAAATTAAGTTGTGTATTTACTGCTAGCAAAGTGTATAAAACTTGCTTCCATAATTAGTTCAGGCAGTTTTTACGTTGCCTCTCCTCCAGTGGAAGCATATTGAAGGATTCCTTTTGTTTCGACAGCATTTTGTTCAGCTTTCTTAGAAACAGTCTTTTGTACTTTAAAAAGAGAATGAGTCTGAAATAGTTTTTGATTAGTAGAATGTGTTACGTATAGTTGTACTTTGAAGCAGAAAAGTGTTTATGTTCTAGGAAATGCAGCTTTAAAACCATTTCCTCTCCCATAATTGTGTTATTTACAATAAACAAATCATCTTTTAAACAGAAAAATAGATGAGAATGTGTGTTTGGGGTTTTGAGTTGAATTGTAGTAAGAAGTGTATGACCACTGAAATGTTCTGAGTAACTGGATTTTACTTGTCAGTGGAGACCAGGCTGTGGCTGTAAGCAGGGTGTTTCATTGCCACTGTGTGATTGCAGTGTGGTGCTTCAGAGATGTGGGTGGCTTTCATATTTTGGCTTTTATTGTTAGGCTGTTCTGGATTCTCTTTCATTTACCAGAATGTTTTAGGGTGACACATAGCACTTGCGCACCTTTGTTTCCTGGAGGAAATTAATTCTCTAGGGCATTTGTTAGTGAGATCTTACCAGTGTAGACACCTTTTGCTTTATGAGAACAGTTTTTCCTCTTAAAAGGGTGTGATACAGAGCAGTAATGTTATGGAGAGACCGCCTTTGAGAAGATGAAAAACATGTTGGAAGGAGGTAAAAACATCATTTGACTTGCTGGTGAAATACTGAAGCAAAATGATCTGTTACCAATCCGTTAGGATTAACAGTGAAGGGAGAAGAAAAATGTATTTCCATGGAACATAGTAACTACCAGGCTGATAAATATTTTTTCTCCACAAACACTATTGCATTTATAAAACATCATTGTTACACCACCCACATACCCATGAAGCTTAAAGTCCTGAATACAGAATTTGCCTTCTTTGTTTCATTCCAGTTACTTTTAAGAAAATGTAAATCTATGCGCATCTCACTTTGTGTTTGCTACTAATGACTGAAACCAATCACATTTTTAATCTGTTTGGTCTTAGCTTCCCCACATATGAAACACAAGAAAGAACTTCCAGGCTACCTGTGTAGTAAGAAGACCAATTATAATCTGTAATAAGGACAACTGATTTTTCTTTCTTCAGATCTGGATATATGCCTTCTGTCTCAAAGCATGGTCCTATAGTATTTAATAAAATGAGAATAAGCTAATAAATTACTGGATATTTTTAAAGAGAGCTTCATTTTTGGAGTACAGATCTGTTACCTGTACTACCTTGAGGGGTGATGGAAGCTTGTTGCCCATCTGAAACAATTTTCATTAATACAGCAGAATAAGAAATTGGTTTTATTTTTGGCAGGGAAAACAAAATCCAGTAAAAAAAATTGAACTGAGAGGTTGAGTTCACTATCTTCTTATTTCCACCCCTGTCCATTTTCTTTCATCAAAAAGGATCAAATTGTAAAAAACAATTGAGGATTCAGATTTGTTTGCAAAATAATGCTAGCCTGCACTCACAGCAGTAGCATTCGTTGACTTGGTTTCTCCATTTTACTTCGTGAAAGTATAATTCACGTGGTGTTTTGCGTATAGCAGGTACATGGAAATGTAGACTAGAAGGCATTTCTAGTTTTTCTATTCCATCTTTTGCTATTGATGCAACCAAATCATGAAACTGCTTTCATAACGATAATGTTAGATAATGTTACACAGTACTGTGTAGACGTGGTGAAAATTCTTCATCAGAATGGTTCTGTTGTTTCTATTTTACATTGTAGTACTGTAGATCAAGAATATTAAAGACTAAAATTTCTTGGGTTACTGGTGTTAAACAGGTACTGAATTTTCCTTAGAGCTGTATGTCAGCATGAGGAAAACCATCCTGCCCCAGGGGAAGGCAGGCGGGAAGCAGGAGTACCCTGTAGCTCTGTGTTCCCAGCTGAACTGCAGGGGGCATGGGGATGTAAAATCTACTGATGTTCATCACCTTGCTCCTTATACGCACAGGAGGCTGCCACTGCAGCTGAGTATATGCCTAAAATGATGAAGGGATTGTCAGCATAAGCTTAATTTGAAATCTCTGTCTGTTACTTTGGGAGAATAGCCTTTTACTGGTTTTACAGAATTTGGCAGGCTGAGTTTGAGAAGCTATTGTTTAGGATTAGGGTCAAAGATGAGATGTTTTCTTGGAAGAAGTTAAATGCTTCACTGTACCCGTGTTTATTTTTAGAGTGAATTGCTTTATGACTTCCTAATGAGCTTAAAAGTTGACAAGGATTTAACCTGTGTCTTGAAATACCCTGAACATTGAGAGATGTCACATTAGCTATTCTGAAATACAACAGTCCGAGCCAATTTCTCCTAGTGTACTGTTTATCTGTCTGATTAGAATTGTTATTTCCCTAGTTAATATTCACAGAAAGCAAAGTTTCTGTTTAAGGGTACCCTATGTTTCCTTATTCAAGACAAGTGTGAAGAGATAACCAGGAGATAGCCTGCCTTGCATATTGAGTTGTCAGGAGGAAGGGGAGCCACTGCTGTGTTGTGATTGTTTGTGCTGCTTTCCCATTGATCAACTAAATTGACAATCAGCTCCAGTGTCCTGAGCAGTGTGGTTTAGAATAACCAGAAATGCGGTCTATTTATCAGCAAATAGCAATATCACTTAGTGTCAGTGCAGTTCAAAATGTGGTTTAACAGCAAATTTCCTGCAGAGGCCAGTCATGCCTTCCTTGTACAATACAAATAATCCTGTGCTGGGGTTACCATCTTTTCAAGACTCACAGAGAGGTCTATGGTGTTTTCCAATGAGAGGCTGGGATACTGTCAATTTCCATTTCCTAGTGTTTTCAGCCATCCTAAAACTGGAAGCAAATGAAGAACCCCAAGGGGACCTTCTTTGGCAGCTGAAGATGAATCAGTATGTCCAACGTGACCAGTCTTGTCCTATTTCCTTGTCTCTCTCAACTTAGATCTAATAGAGATGGTGACATCTGGGTTGCGGGTAGCAGCAAGATATCTCTGTGTGTGTGTGTGTGTGTGTGTACGTAACCATTCTCATTTAAAAAGGAAAATGGAAACTTGAAGAACTGTTAAATCTGAATTAAATACCTGTTAAAACATGTGAAAGTCACCATGTGCTTCTGATTGTCTCACCACAAGCTTGTTGTAAATTATTTTGTGAGTTTGTTTTCTCCATTGATGTATCCTATTTGTTTGATGTCAGGCTACTTTTTGCCATTGGATTCTTGTCACTGTAAAAAAATGCTGAGGTGAGATAAAAAGAAAGCTTCAAAGAAAGAGAAAGGTTACTTTGAAAACAGTCTTCTAAAAGTCAGTGAAATTTAGGTACATAGGCAACCTTGACACAACTTGTCATCTATAACTTCTGTGTATGAGTGAGGAACGTGGAGTATTTTGGATGCAAATAAGTAATGGACATTTTGAGATGACTGAACTATAATCACTTTGAAAATCAGCAATCCTTAAAAGATTAAGTGTTGTGCTTTCTATGGGTACCATTCAACGAATGAAACATTTTATTTCATGAATAATGAAGATAGGAGTGACTCAACAGGTTTTTTAAACTCAGGTCATGAGATGAGATGGTCACTAAAGGTCTAAGTAGTCTTGTTTGCTTTCTTAATAGTACACTTTATTGAAGACTGTTGTTGTTCATTGATTCTTTATGATGCTGAAGGTAGGCTTGGTCCTATGCTCATGTAAGTCCTTGAAGACTTCCAATATTTTCAGCAGCCTTTGCTCTTTGTATCACCAGTAATGCCCATTAACTGGCAAAGTGTCTCTCTGGGACTGAAGGTACTGCTAAAGGTAAAAAAGGGAAACACAGTATTTGCAAGAGTCTAAAATAATACCTTGCAGATTTTGCCAGGCAGTTGCTGCATTTACATACCTCAGTTGCTTTCTTAAAATCTATTCATTGCCTTTTTTTTTTTTTTTTAATGTCCTCTTTCCCTCAGGACTCTATTAAATGGCTTCCAAAGTCTCCTAAACTGTACAGTGGCCATAACTGGAGCTCCCAGGGCTCTCGCTGGGCCTCGTTGAAAGGAAAGGAAGGTTTTCATGGTGGTAACGTGTACAAATTCAGCTCTGCTAATGGAAAATGGAGAGAAGGAAGGATCAGTCCTGAGCAAGAAGCAGAGGAACTTGAGGATCCAGATGATGTAAGCAGTCTTCTCACAGTGCTGTGCAGCAGAGCACTTCGGGTCTGTGGGACCTGCACTGCTTATACTCTCACGTCCTTACTTGTGCAGAGGGTGCAGAGTTATGTTCAATGTTTTATTCCTTTACTTTCCTTGCAATAAATCCATCCAACGCTCAAGAGTACAGTTCAGTCTGCAGGTTAAGATGAGTAACCTGAGCAATGATGAGACACATTTTTTACTTTACTCCTACTTACATCCCCAGTTACCAACCTCCCTCCATCTCTTTCAGGTAAGGAGGTTGTTGGCTGCACTTGGGGCTCAGTGTCTCCCTAGGCCTGGATGGTAGAAAAGTGAGGTTGCAGTGCTACTCCACTGCATGTTTGTTTAGGGTGGTGCTCTTCCAGGATGCTGATGTCTGTGAGCCTCTGCCTGCTGTAATTTCTCCAGCCTGTGCCTGCCAGGTGTCTGTCACATGTGCTGCAGCCTGGCTGTGCTCTTGGTCCTAGTCTGGGGAAAGGAGGTTGTGATTGCACTCTTGCAGCCTTTCCCTTTCAGGGCATTGTTCCTGACGCTTGCTGGGAGCTGAAGGAGCATCTGGGGCTCCTGCTCCTCTTCCAGGACCTCTGCTTCCTTCCTAGCCCCTGTGAGTGCTGCTGGTGTGCCCCCTCCTCCAGCCCACAGGCTGTTTCTCATGGCCTTCCTCCCTGGCACCCACAGCACCACAGCACTGCAGATGTGTCCGTGTTAGTCAGCCTGGCACTGTAAAGAGAAATCTCTCTCAAGAGGAGAAAGGTAATGAATCTTTTATGTGAGTTAAAGCTAAGCAAATTCCCTTTTAAGTTAAAATAGGAAGCAATCATGCCTTGTATTCTTTCCCTGGGGTTGGCAATGCTTCTTTCCATCCCAGCCAAAAAGAGATTGTGGGAAAGTGCCAATATAGATTGAAAAATAAAGTGTCCAGTGGGGTTCTGCACAGCTGTTCAAGGTAATGCCGCTGCTTGTTATTTTGGTATTAAACTTTCAAGCTTAGAAAAACACTTATGGGACTTATTTTCAGAGGTGTTGATGTATGTTTGCTGCATCATTTTACTGCCAACAGAAGATAGAAGGATTTGTGCAAGATGAAGATCTGATTTGACCTTAACCCATCAAATTAGGGAGCAAAAATCAGCTAAGTATAAATAAAGCATTCATAAAATGTGAAAAGAATTTGGGCGTCTGAATTTCATTTAACCTGGGTGTCTGAATTTCATTTAACCCTTTGCCAGGAATAACTGATAGCTGGAAAATATCACTACACATTGCAGTCAAACTTGTTTGAAGCTTTATTTGTTTGGTGGATGTGTTTTATTTGTGTATTTCTCCTTTCAAACCCTTGTGGTTTACCTAAGCATGGGGTGACATTGTGAGCTCCTCACTGCCTCTCAGAGTAAGTTCACCCTAGAGCCAGGTTTCAGAGTAGGCTTCAGTATGCATCACCTTTGAGGTTCCATTTCCAAAGGACTCCTAAATCACTTAAGTTTCCAGGTCTCCTCGCACTGCCATTTGCAACTGAAGTCAATCCAATGACTGAAACGAAGTCTTAGAAATGTAGATGCAAGGTAGGGGCTTGCCTTCCCTCTCACACCTATGCTCCCAAACATGAAATGTGAGTTTTGAGGAACTATGAGAAATGTTTTATTTTCTGTATGGAAATGTCTTTCCTTTGCCTTGTGTGAGTGGTTCCTTCTCCAGAACAGTGGATTCAGGGCTACAGAGCTCCCAGAGGCTGCCCAAAATAGTCTTGTTCTCATGCTCTGCCATTTTCACAGGGCACTGCAGGATTTGTGCACATGTGGGTATATGTGTGTTACATGTGCTTGTGCGTGCCAGGGAATCTAGTAAAAGGCTTTACAAATCCCTGTCCTCTCCCTGTTCCCACAATTTCAACCCCAGTGTCAAGGGCAAAACATGCTCCAGAGAAATAATGGTAAAAGAAATACTTGTATGTTTGCTGTAAAGTTCCAGTTTTGTCTTCAGTGAAATAAATTCTGTGATACAGCAATGTGAGAGTGAGAAACAAATTCATGTTAGAATGGGTAAGGTCTGTGTTTCAGATTCTCCTTGCTGTTGCTGTGTTTACGTTTTTTATCTTTAACCTTCAGGTACCTATTTCCAAGTTTTCCGGGAGCCTTTTTGATAGCAGTGATAGCATGAGAGATCAAAGAAATACCAGAACAACGCTTCAAGAAAAGCAAAAGTTGGCAATGAAAGGGAAGACTCTTCCAGGATCTAACACCAAGGTGCAGCCACCTGTGTCAGCAGCAGGGAGCTTCCCCAGTGAGAGCGGCCGGATTGCGGAGGAGCTGCGGGTGCTGGATGTGCCGCAGCCCCCGCTGAAGGTTTGGAACTCTGCATGGGTTGGGCCTGCTGCTGGGGGCTCTGCATGTCTGTGGGGCAGTCCCTGTGCCTGTGGGGGAAGTCCTCTTGTCAGGCAGTTTATAAACGATGCAAACAAGGGGGGATATTGCATGGCAGATGAGGCTTACCTTAAAGAGAGTAAATTGTCCTTGCTCCCCATAGCTTATATGGAAAAAGAATTTCCCATTAAAAAACCCCAACAAAGCCACTTTCCTTGTAGCCATGCATCTCACTTTATATATCCAGCTTTGGTATTGTGAGGTCAAGTCAAAGGTGGGCATGGAGCTGAATATTTGTTCGGCCCATGGTTTCAAAGCAGTGGTGACAAGTCTTGCATGTGCCAGTGTTGAAGCGTAGCACCATTTTTCTCTGGGCTGGGCTCTCCAGGGGCATGTCTGCTGGTGTTCAGAGTGGGAGGTAGATTTTCAATGCTCACATAATTAATACGCAATATTTTTGATTAATCAGGTCACTTATCCATTATAATTCTTTTCCAGGTAACCATAACTGTGTGCAGTCAAATGGGGAGTCTTGGTATTAGCATTGCTGGTGGAAAGGGCTCATCTTCATATAAAGAAAGTGACGAGGTGCATCTCATTATTCAAAATTTATCTACTGATCATTAGGAATAGACTGATGAGTAGTTCGTTGAGTTACTGTGTTTAGTTGTTTGCTTTCTGAGATTGTCCTTCATGTAATATTTCCATCTTTCCCAGCTAATAAGGGTAAACATAGGTACCTTATTTCCCAGAGTAGGATCTGGCATTAGATTTTGATGGGAAGCTCCAGAAGGGATGATTTGGGAGAGAAACCCAAATGTAAACCAATGATTTTGCAAAGGCAACCTGATGGCTGAAACAGTGTTGTCTAATTCTCATTTTTTGCCTCAATTTGGAGTCACTGCCTTGGCAAGGCACATGCCTCTCCCATCTCATTTGCTCATTCTCAGGAGCTAACTTGATTTGAGAGAAATATTTCACACATCTTCTCACTGATTTATCTTTTAAATAAATCTTTGTTTTCCAGTCTGTTCCCCATGACACAGTGTAAACAATTACTGACTTTAGTTCATTGTTGTATGTGTCATGGAGGCTTTTTTTTTTTTTTTTTTGTCTTGCTAATGTGCTAAAGCATTTAGTTTTTAATTTTATGGAGGCAACAGAACAATAAGTATTGAAAATTAATTAGTTCCCATTTGCTTTTTACATCTAAGAACAATGGGAGAAACTGTCATTTCTGAAACCCATGTTTTGTGTTACCAGGGGATCCTGATAGCACGGCTGCCAAAAGATGGTCCATCAGACTTGGCTGGGGCACAAGCAGGAGACAGAGTGGCTGAGGTAGATGGGATGTTTGTCACAGTGGAGTGTATTCTCTTGCTGTTTTCTTTGAATCAAATCACTTAGAGTTGGGGATCTTGAGATCCAGACCTAGGCTTGCCTTAGCTTTTTAGATACTTGCCACTATGAAGAAATGATAATAACATTAAATTGTTGTATTCTTTCTCATTATGTTCTGGTTGTCAGATCTTTATGTTCAAAGTGCTTAACTAAATATTATTCACTTAAATGAATGATTTCCAAAGTAAAATAATGGTCTTATTAAGCAGTTATGTAAGCATAAATGCAGTTGTGCTTGATCCAAGAAGCTTTCTTGTGACATGGTATTAGATTTACTAGATGAGTTCATTGCAGATGTAACAAAGAAATATAAACTAGATGAACTTGTTTCCCCCAAGGTAATTTTTGGTGGGAAGAGAACAGCTCAAAATAACCCCCCTGGTGGAGGCTTACAGTGCCAAGGGATGAATGTGCCTCTTGGGCTGCTCCCCCTCAAGCCTCATCTTTCCTAGCAGAAGCCACATTCTTGTGCTTCAGAATTTCCCAAGAACAATGACAAAAAAATAGTCACATACAGTTTTGTGTTCCATACTTTTGATGTACCGTTTGGTTTCTACCTGCTGAGAGTAGTGGAGTAGTAAGAGAACCTCTACAAAATTACCTTGAGGTGAAACTGGTCCATATTTCTTTCAGCTCTTGTTCTCTTAAACTGTCATTTATATTTGGTTAGATTAATAGTTTTTGCTCCAACATGTTCCATGCTGAATTAAGGTGGGATAGAGCAAGCAATATTGCATGTCTGTTAAATTGTCAGGAATAGCAATAAAACCTGTATCAGCCAGAGACTTTAATGATAAATTAATCTACTAATTTTGTAAAACTATGCTATGGAATTATTAATAGAGGGTAGTGTTCCATAATATATAAATATCGTGCCAGTTTAACAGTTCTTAAAAGTTTAATTACAGATAAAAATCTGTGTAATTTTATATTTTTTCTTTTATGAAAGGTATTTTAACAAATGCGAGAGAATCTAAGTAATTCTCTATATATTTCACATTATCAGATCATTGGGGAAAAAACCCCAGGATTTTTAGTTGCTGTACCTTTACCTTCTGAGCAGAGTTTGTGGTCAAGTTACCATCTTAAAAATCAACCCCATTGCTCAGGTTCCTCCATAAGGCTATAATTAATTTTTTATTTTGGGGGCTATTTGGAATATACTAGGTGTTAATGTCTGTTCACTTAATCAATAGTGAAACAAGTGAAAAAGAAAGAAATTTGTGTTCCATCCTGTTCTACCCTGTTGTTATTGTACAGATAGTTAGGATTTCTCCATCTCCCACAAGATGGCAGAATCATTCATCTGTTTAAAGATTATAGAAAACCATTCTGCCTTTTTTTGTGTGTGTGTGACAAGAAGGAATTAATGCAATGAAGTGTGCTATAGAAATACTAATGTTTTGACCACAGGACTAATCTGCGTACAAATAACAAGCATTTTTCTCTTGACACGATGTGTTACTTCTTATAGTTATATAACTGATAATTTCAACAGTTCAAATATAAAATTCACCAAAAATGGGAAACAGCAAGAATTGCAACTTTATTTGCTTTTGTTGTACAACCATGTGTAACAATAGGGCCAAGTGTTAGTATACTAACTTGAGAGGAAGGGAGGGAGACAACTCCTCTTCTTAAATAGCATTCAGAATAAAAATATGTTTCTGGTGTTTTCTTTTAAAGGCAACCTTTGTTTCAGAACCTGCTGCCCTTGATGCTGGTCCTACTGAAGCCCCTTCCCCCAAGGGCAGCTCCTTCCCGACAGTCAACCACGTCATAACAGTAAGTAGGATAGCCCCAGTAAATAACAAGTGACATTTGTGTTGTCTGTCATTACTGCTCGTACAGAGTGGCACAGAACTCGACCCATATCAAAGATCAGAGACCCTATCAGGCATTTACTTGACTGTCACTGCAGCTGGGAGATGACTTATGGAGGAGCTCGGCTTCTGGGTGAGCACACGTGTAGCAGAGCGGAGCTTTTGAAGCACTCTGGTTTGGGAACCAGTGTCCATTCCCCCCCAGTTTAAGTCATTATTCTGTTGTCTGGACTCTGTCTCTAGCTAATGGAAGAAGCAGCATTTCCAGGGTGAACTGCTCTCTGGAGGTGACCATTTTCATCTTTTGACTGGAGAGGGAAACTTGTGTCACAGGCTAAGACGTGCCTATATTTTAGGTGACTGACAAGAGTAAGCCTACTGCGCATGTCACAGAAGGAAACAGCTGGGCCTGCAGGGTGGCTTTTAGAAATCCACTTTTTTTGAACTTCTCTAGCTAAAGTTCAAATCTCTGAAGACCTACCCTAATTCTGGTCATCTGTGTGCACAACTGAAACTATGGCTTTACTAGGAAGATATAATAAGATCAAGGTATCTGAAAAGGTCAAAAAGCATCTTGCTTGTATGGAGCTTGAAGTACCAGGAAGCAACAACTGTTTCTCCTACAGCAAATGCCAGAGGAATGCTATGTTGGATTCCTCTTCTTCAGTAGTTTTTTAAATCTTTCTCCATGAATACCATTCAGAACCCAGCTAATGGTGAAAAATGAAAGTATGTATATTATACAGAAGACTATTATCAAAGACCATATCAGTTTTTATTAACCATTTAGATAACTAATGTAATTTGTTAGTTGACTGAAAAGGTGAGCAAATAGATCACACAACTGTTTTTCTCTGGTTGCCTCTGTTAATCACTGTTTGACAAGTGTTGAGCTACAGTTTTTGTCCATGAGATAGACTAAGAAAGGTTTTCTCTTCTATTATTTGCTTAAAGAAACTTATTTTGAGGCCTCTGGCCTCCAACACCATCTTGTGAAACATTTAGACCAGTTTTCTTTTCCAGCTGAAAACTCTTTAATCAGTTTGGGGTTTTTTTTTTTTGTTTTACCTGGTAGCTGTTTCTTACAGTCTTTATCAGCATTGCTGGAAGCATGAGGCTTCCTGTTAGAAGAACCATTGTTGAAAGAGTTTATTCGTACATTGGTGGTGGCCTGACTTGTTGCAGGACTATCTGGCTTCTATTTTTCTTTGAAAAAGAGGATAAAAAATACATTAATTATTGTACTTTTGTGTTGTATGCCTCCCTTTAAAGTTCTTCATCTGTAGTGGGGGGAGGAGGCAGATTAGACTGAGCTACTTAGAGCAGAGTACTCAGAGGGAGTCAACTGGCTGAATATGTTCCGAGTGTCAAAAGTAACCAATGTGCAAGTTCTCTTGTGAAGAAACATTTGTATTTCTGGTTTTGTTTCTTTTTTGAAATCAAAATCTTTGTGTTGTAGCAAATGGTACATATTACTTACTGCCTGTAACCTGGAGCAGCATTCATCAGTTTTTGGGATTATGGGTTTGTGGGGAGTATCCTGCTGACTTGGGACTGCTCAGTTTCTCATCTCTTCTCACTTTGAAGTCCCTCTTATTCCTCAGTAACTGAAGGCAATCTTACTATCTGAAAAATGTTTAGAGCCTGGCTTCTCATGGAGGACTTGCTTTGCATGTTCAGATAAGCAGGTGGCAGTAGGACCTTAATGCAGAATCTTCTGTGCTAGGAATATAGGAAGGTTCATTTTCTTTGTGTTTCTGGTCAGGTTTCAATAGAAGATGGTTGTGTCTGCGTCAAGGGAGGAAAGGATTGAAGCATAATGGCAGGGAAAGCAGAGACTCGTATTACTATTCTGCAAAAACTGAGTATGTGCCAGATGGTGTCATCTTTCCTCTCCCTCTCTTCCATGCCATCATCCTGCCTTCCAGCAGATACTGTCTTCATCTGTTTATTTTTACTGAATTTTAATAAACATCCTCTTTGCATATGCTCTCTGTGATAATATTTGTCTCCTTCTTGCTAGCCATAGCCTACCCTGTCTCTGAGCCTGCTGCTCTGGCATTACAGCAGGCTACACTGCTGCCAGGTTCAGGTTTCCTCTCTGTTTTCCACAGGCTTGGTTGCTCTGCTTCTAAAAGGCTCATTTAATTGTTAACTCATCCAGCCAAACTCAGTTTCAAACCCTTTGTGCCAGCTTTAAGATTTCATGACAGTATGAATGACCAGTAATTAATTGGACAAATGAAATGTTCTTTCACAGTGAGTCATTGTTTTGCAAAGGAAAAATGAGAATCTTCCTTGGTTTTAATTTTGATTGAGTGTTTTGCTGACATGTAGATAGAGTCTTCAGAACTTTAATTACAATTATATAGTCTTTACATACAGTATTTTATAGACTTGCCTCAGTTATTTGTTTAAGATGTATATATCTAAATATTTGAATTGAACTTAAACAAAAAAAAAAAAATTGGGGATATAAACAGATGCCCATGCTGAGTTTAACAGAAAGAACTTTAACTTGGATTCTGGAGTCTTAATTTCCAGTTCTGTTATTGTTTCCTAACCATCCTCTCAAACATAGAGCCAACTCTTCAGTCTTTCTCCATCATAAATATTTCCAGTCAACCTCTGACTGAAATTCCCAGCAGATTTTGTCTGACTGAATGGAGAGTGTTGACAGGTTTCAGCATCTTGTATCATTTCATAATAAGCATCATCATGCCATCTTCTTTGACTCACTTTTGGGGGCCATCAACATAATAAGGATATTAGATACTTTGTAATTAATATCAAGTCTTCAAGATATTTTAATCTACTATTTAACTTAAATTATTGGCATATTATTTGATTTAATTTTATGCCTTTGCCATATGAATTTCCTCAATTATGTTTTTTCATATAGTTCACCAGGGGTACAAGTGTCACTGATACTGGGATTTTCAAGGAAGGTTAAAGTAAGAGTTACCAATTAAAAGTGATTGTGTGGATAAACAAATAAATAAATAAAAAAGAATGAAGTGTACAGTACTGAAAAAATCTGAAGAACTTCTTCAGGTGAAAAAAGCCAATTTTTTTGGCTGCCCTGTTAAAAATGCAGAGATACCAAGCCTTCCTAAATCTGCTGGGAAAACAGACAAGTGTTATAAAAACCTGTAACATGTATCAAAAAGAAATCCTCTTGTGCCTGCTGAAAGTGCATGAGCAGATACACCGTCTCCCACGGTATGCAGTTGCTGGTTTTCTGCCTTTGTCTCATATGGTTCATATGCAAGTCATGAGAAATCTTACATGGATGAGCAGATCTACCTTCTTCATTTCCAGCTGATAAAGACTTTTCAGGAAAAAATCTTGATCTACTTACATTAGTTAAAAATCTTAAAAAATCTAATTAGCAAACCCTTTCTTTATTCATCTGATCATGTTAGTTCTAAATATATCAGAAAATTGAAATCATACAACATAAAATAAAATTTTTATCTTGTTTTTTAGTCGTTGTCTTACTTTGTTCCATTTTAAAAGCAAAACCAGTGGAGTACTCAGGTCAAAGAAGCAGTGTAAAAGGAGACAACTAAAGTGAGATTCAGAATGTCCCTATCATGAACAAAGCCAGGTTTCTTCTGAAGCTTGTTTCAAACAGTAAAGACCTTGCTCACATCACATACAGTGTTTGACTGACTTATAGCACCATAAGGTCTACTACTTCAAGTTTCTTATGAGAAACTGCTTTATCCCTACTCTGAAATATTTTCATGACTCTTTTAATCTTGTCAGGTAAGGATGTTGCTGTCTTTGTTATTTTTTTTCTATTCTGACAAGCTAAGTTAGTTTTAGAAGTCAGGAGTCTAACTCTCCACTGCCTTGCATCTTGTGCAGGTTTACATGTTTGCAAAGAAGCCTATGAGCCTTGTTGGTTTAGCTAACCTTAGTCATTGTGTGAGCTCCAGTGGAGCGTGAGCACCCATGTGCTGTGTGATCGCCTCCTCCATTGCATCTCCTAGGTTGCTTCTGCTTTTATCTAAGCAACTGAGTATTTCTGAGTCACAATAAAAGATGGAAGATAAAAGGTGTGTATTGTAGGCACTGTGTTTGCCTCCATAGCGTAGTGGTTAGGGAGCTTATTTTGTGAATTTGAAATTAAATTCCTGCTCCCAACAAATGCTTCTGTTTGGACAGTGTATCTTTTTTTCCTCTCTTCCTTTTAAGTAGTTTTCTCACAGCACCCAGTCAAAACTGACTAATTTCAAACTTTAAGTTCTTGGATTTTGCAAAGCTTGTAACTAACAATGCTAAATAGGAAAAACCTTTTAAAAAAACAGGACATTAATTGATCTTTTCAAGTTACCATATTAAAATACCTCCAAGTTAGAGAAAATCTACAAAGTGAGCCCATCATATGGTAGACAATATAAGCACTGCAGACAATATAAGCAAAAACATACAAAAGACAAATAGACTAAAGCAAGGCACCTTGACTGTGCTGTAGGACGTAGCAGATTATTTGAGAATAAAAGAGGATAAGTATTTAAAGAACTACACAAATGATAAGCAATGTCTCCCCTTGTAAAAGGCACCCTCATGGACTCTGTGGGAGTACTGCAGGGGAAGAGACTGTACTGAGTTCCTGCAGGCTTTCAGACAGCCACTGCCTTTCAAGGGGTGATGAGTTTTCTTCAGAAAATCAAAGGGTTGGCAGCTTGGACCACGGGTAGCACTGCTTATGGGGGAAATGCCTTTAAAGTCTTCCGATGTGGTCGGAGCAATGCATTTTCTTCAATGTTTTCATAGCATCAGGCAATAAATGATTACACAGAATGCACTTACATGAAAATCTGTAAATCAGGTTCCAGTGTCAGGGAAGTCACTATTCAGTGGTACATTAGAAGATGAAAGAAATTGAGCAAGGGCAATTTTCCATACACAATTTGAATCATATAAAAACCTTTTGTGCCTGACAGCATTACAGATATGACATGATGAGGATTGATCTTCCATTTTTGTGGTGGGTTTGATAGAGCTCCATCATTCTTGCCTTGTGCATTGCCCTTGGGAGGCACTTGGCAGAAAGCAAGAACAGAAAGGAGCTTTGCTCTAAATGTGACATGACCAAATGTTATATACACTACACTCTGGAAGACAGATGATACATGCAAGATGTTATCTTGCTATTCCAAGAAGTAGAGAAAATACTCAGTTTTATGAGCTGTAAAATATATCAATATCTAGAAAATTCACACAGAGGAAATTTTCATAGAATCAGAGTAGTTTGGGTCGGAACGGACCTTTAAAGGTCTTCTTGTACCCCATTTGCAGTCACCAGGGACATCTTCCACTAGAACAGGTTGCTCACAGACCTGTCCAACCTGTCCTTGAATATTTCTAGGAATGGGGCATCCACACCTCTCTGAGCAACCTGTTCCAATGGTTTACTGCTTGCCTGGTTCATTGACTTCCATGAAATCCTGCTGAGCTGAATTAATTTTGGAGTAAATTACTGTGCACACTGTGGGAATAGCAACAGGGAAGAGGGATGGGCTGGTGGGTAGCCCCTGCTCAGGGCCCTCACCAGGCTGCTGCACACAAAACTGAGGCAGCACTTCCAAAAGCATGGTGCCAAAGCTCCTTTGTTGGTACTTGAGAGTAGTGTGGCTGCTCCAAGTGCAAGGATGAACTGAATTATGTGCTGCCCTCTCCCAGCCCCAAGCAACAGAAGGTGTTGTCATGAGCCAGTTGCTCCCTGAGTGCAGCAGCACAGGTCACACAGCTTTACTTGTGCAGAGCTTTTCTGTAGCCAAGTGTAATGAGGTGCTTCATCCATGCCTCACCAAAGATTTATCTTCCCCAGAGTGCAGGAGAGATTCATACCTCTCTCTCCATTCGACTTCACAATTTCTGGAGTTTGGCCAGAGGTCAAACACAGCAGTAAAATAGCATTGTAAAATGCCAGGGAAAGGGATGCAGCCAGGGGTTTCCACAACCAGGAGAGTTGAGGGTGCACCATAAAACACATGCTTGTTAAAAGGCCCCTGAGATGCTGTGGAAGGGGAGCAGTGTTGAATGCCTGGACGGGGTTTCCAGATTCCTGTGTTTTCATACACACAGCTGTGCATCAGCTGGTTTCTGTCGCACGCCCCTCGACCCTGCCCCAGCCGCCCTCCCGGCCTCGCCCTGGCTGCTGTGCCCACTCCCGCCTGGAGCTGGGGTTGCTTGTGAGTAATGGACTCACAAGGAACTAATTAGAACTCTTTATCTCTCTTTGACTTGTATTTCCTTGTTTTCTTTTGGGGAGAAGGTTGCTTTTCTTTATTGTTGCTGACATCACTTCAACTAAGAGTGCCATTGGATGCCGGTTTGGTGTGAATCGTGCAGCAGCAGATCTGCCCCTTGTCTGCTGTTCTATTGGATGCATTTTTGCATCCTCTTTTTAGAACTTTTATTTGAAAGCCCAGCTGTGTAATATTTTTTAGGCTTGACTAAATGCCCCTCTTTACTAAATTCGATTTAGACAGTTTCTTCTGTGAATATAGTCATTATCGAATGTGATCTTTTGTATCTGGCAAAAACAAATGTTTTCATTGTTTAGTGAGAAGTCTAAATTTCCTGTCCAGGTCTAAAAAATTACTTCCAACCCTAGTGATGACAAAACAGGTAAGACTAAGTTTGAAATCATAACATTATTCATGAGGTTTACGTAAACCTCTGCACATGCTGTCAACTGTGTTGATAATTTTATCTTCCCCTGTTTTCCCCAGTTAAAGGGTACCATCCTTAGCACTGGAGTCAGTGAAAATCAGCTGTAAAGTCAAATTAAAAAAAATATGCACTATTTAGATACATGGAGCTGAGCTAGGCAGGCATCCCTATTTATTTAGGTATTTTCTAGCTGGGGAATATTTTCTTTAGAAAGTTACCTGTTTGAACTAGAGTTAAAAGTATGTCTGGTTTTCTTCCTAAAAACGGTCAATCCAAATTCTGTTTTCCTGCCCTTATTCCATCAAACTTTGGCCTTTCATGTGTCGTTTCACCTTCTGATCTGTAGCCTCTGTCCCCAGCAGCTGGCCTTGTTGCCAGCTGTGATTTGCCCTGTCGCTGCTGGTTATGCTTTTGATGTGAAGCTTGGATTGTAGCTGTGACTGTTGCCTTGAGAGCTTTCCTCTCCAGCTAATATTGAAATATGGACTTGTGGGCTGGGAAAAGCTTATAAAAATAAAAAAAGATAGTGGGGTTTGTTGTGTTCAGTTTTAGTTTTGAAAAAATTATAAAAAGATATAATGAACTATCTTTTATGGACTGTTCTGCAATGTTTTGGACAAATTTTGATTAGAAGTAGGTAGGGAAAGCATATGTGCACATCTGGAAGTTAAAAATTATTGGATGTTAACCTGTTGGCAGGACACCTCATTTATCATGTTTTAAAAACTGCTTTCAAGCATCACAGCTAGTTGTGGGTTTGTTCCTATCCTGTTTCAGTATGAAAGAATTTTTGCAGCCAACACTGCAGCTGAATTGCCCCAAGTTGTTTAGATGGCTTTATTTTACTTCTTCCTGCAGAGGACCAGCAGTGCACAGGCAGCCCCTCTCTGTGCTTCAGTTAAAGAACTCTGTCTTTCAATATAGGCTGCTAATCCCATTAAATGAGAGTGTCTGAAATAATTTGATTTTTAGTTATGCTAGATTCAAACAAAACTGATTTTTTTTAGCATAGAAAGTCTTAGTAATTATGTTAAAAAAAGTGACACAAACAAGGTAATGGAAGGTGTTTCCATAGTGAATGCAATGGTTTTACTACAGGACATGTCCATTTTGAAATTTACTTTTTAGGTGCTGAAAATATAATTTCAGGGGAAAATGGAAAAATAGTAACTTTTTTCAAGTGATTAATGATACATTTTTCTGAAAAAGTATTCTATGTATTTTGACTGTTTGAGATTGAATAGTAGTTCCAGTGTTATTTAAATAATGATATTTAAAGCATGATGATGGAAAGTGAGTAGGAGGACTTTGCAATTTCAACATAAGTATTTTAAACAAGTTCAAACAGTGCTCAGTAACAACCAGTGGAGGGAACAATGGAATAATAGAAAATCTAGATAATTTGTCCTCCTACACCAGCATCAATTTTTTTTGCAGAATTATCTGCAGAAGATTGAAGTTTCACACCTTCCCACCTGCCTTAGACAAACAACTCAGGTCCCTGTACTGGAAGGGTTTTCCTTATTGCCATCCTAAATGTCTCTGTCTTGCCCTGTCTGTAATGGTCAGTAGAAATAGTTTGCTTCCTCTTTGCTGTGCCATTTTTTCACATGGGAAATCTGTTCCATCTTCCCTTGGTCATGCTTCACCAGGAAACGTACTTTCAAGTACGAATAGTAAAGAAAAGCTCCGAGAGCAAAGCTTGCCTGTTTAATAGGGTATTGCTGAGGTCAGTGAAGATAAGCAGGGAAGTATGAAAGCAAAGGTAGAATCTCCCCAGGATTCTGGGAAGAGAAGCACTCGATTTGAGAAAAGGATGTAACGAAATGTAATGCAAGTTTAGAATTGTTGAGTTTTGTTACTTTCTTTTGTTTTTTGGTTGTTGGTTTTTTTGTTTTTTGTTTTTTGTTTTTTTTTTAAACAAAACTGAAAGAGGAAAGGAAGCTGATAAAGCTTATATTGTGATGTTCCTGGAGCTTGGGTGAATGTGTAGGCAGAGATAGAGAGTGCTGGGTTCTTAGGGGATGGTTAGGTGAAGATGGAAAAGTCGCTGTGGTAAGAAATGTGATGTGTGTTTCTTACATCCATTTTGTGTTGGTTTTGGTTTATAGAGGAGCTCAATTGATAACTTTTGCTGCAAGGAGAGAGAGACTAGAGGCCTGAGCCTCTTTTCATTGAATTAGACCTTGTACAAATGCATGCTCTATAACTTAGTTGCATTTGCAATTGCATAATTGGCACAATCCTCAACTGAGAGTTGTTTATTCATTGGTACTTGTGATTCAGATTTGAGGAAATCAGCTCCTCAGCATCCCTTCAGGGAGAGAGGCACAGAGGAGGATGACTGGCTGCAGGGGAAGGAGCAGCAATGGTTTAGGGACAGTAGAGATATAGGCTCACATGGGGTTTCAGAGGGAGAGTGGACAGGGAGATGTGCAGAAAGCAGAGGGACAGAGAATACAGCTGCACTTGGACCCGGACATTTGATTTGTTAGAAAGACTCAACAGTATCTCTCCCAATCAGCGTGAGTCAGTGTATGTGTGAGCTTTCACCTGCCTGGAGAGGGTACAGAGGGGCTGCTGTAGATCAGACTGAGCCCATTCTTCTCTTGGGAGTGCAAGTTTCCAGCCTTCGCAGCACTTCTGGGCTGAGGCACTGTTCAGCCTCTGCTGTAGAAAATTGGTTGTTCATTTTGTGCTGGTTCCTCTTAATCTGCAGCAAAATAAAAGATTAGATGTAAGACTTCCCCAACGCCATGAATTTTGTGGAGCATTTAACACAATTATGACAGAAATGTTGAAGGAGAACTTTTCATCAATTAAATTTACTTTATTATTTTTAGACCTAGTCCTGTCATAATATTTGAAAGATAGTATGCAAGCAGTCATGAAATGTTTGAAGAAAATCTCTTTTAGAGAATTAGTTTTGGTTCTTTGGAAACTGGGAAGTAGGAACCATACTGAAAAAGAGTACTTAATAAAACTGACATTCAAAATGGCTAGGGTCTTTTCTTCAAAAGGACCAATAGGTACTGGTGACTTTGCATTGCTAATGAAATACATGTCTGTCATGGGGAGGTGTGCACACGTCTGTTTTTGAACAGCACAGTACACAAAGAAAGCTCTTCCCTGAGCTTTGAACTGACAGCTCAATGAAATGCAAAGTGTGGTCCTGGATATGACTGCAGGTAACTTAGGGCACAGACCTCTGCAGTAGTCCTTGAGGTGTCAGAATTTCATTATGTGACCCAGTAAACCACCTGTATGTATGGATACGCATTTGCTGTATTGCAAAGCAGCTGGCTGCTGGCTGTTGTTAAGCAAGAAGCATCTTTCAGCAAAGAACAGAACCATCCAGTGCAAAGAAAACTTTTAAATGATGTCATGTGTGTATGACAAAAGCAAATCTTCCCAGGAGCTGTAGCTTGGCCAGTGCTTAGGATCTATATAGGTTATTTAAAGCTTCCAGAAATGTGTCCTTCTTAGTTTAAGTAGAAGAAGAAGAAGGGAAAAAAAAAAAAAAAAAGGATATATAATTGGGTGGTCAGTACACCAGGGTATACACTAAATTTACACATGGTTTTAAAATTAGTTTACATCTTATCAGATTCAGTTCTGGACTGACACCTGCACTTTGGTATCTATGTGTAGTGTGCTGTGAGCTGGGAGAAATCGGAACTAATGTCAGGGGAGCCTGGGGAATAATTCATTTTACTTCAATGCAGAAACCTTCTGGCTGAAGGTTCAACAGCCACAAAGCACCTATATGCTTGTGTCATTTCCTAAATCAAATAATGTACAGCAAGGGAATAATAAATAAGCAGTTGAATTGTGTGGTGTCAGCATTAAATGTTCTCATGAAGTTGAGGTAGCTGATAAATAAGAAGTACTAACTTTCCTGAAAATTTTCATATTGCTAGTAAGTTGGCCACTTTATTTATTACACATGATCATCTTACTTGTTTGTTAGATATATTGATTCACCCTTATATTTGTCTTCAGATATTTGTATTTCCTTTTTTTTTTTGAAAAGCAGTAAAAAGGACAATGATTTTGTGCATCAGAGTGAAATTTGGAATAATCTATTCATTGATAAAAACAATTACTGATACATTATTTGACTATATATAAAGAGCCTGACACTGGTTTTTTTCCTCAGTTACAGCATTTAAATTAATTTTAAAACATTGCAATATAATTCTCAAAGAACACAAAGTTCTTGTCCAAAAAATATGAATCAAATCCATGTGTGCATATTTTACTGACAAATTTAAACATTGATATTTTCTCTTAATATTTCCCTTAAATATATTTTGTCAGTAAAGAAGCCCGAATAGGCAATTTTTCAAAGATCAATAATTGATATGATTTATGGTTCTTAATTAATCCTTATTGCTTTCAGAGGGATGAATGGAATGAAAAATGAAGTTAAATTAATTTTTCATATTTATTTGTCTTTATCTTTAAAAAATATTTTATTTTTTTTTTTACCAATAGAAGGTTTATTAAAAGATTAGCTAATGAGAGGAAAGAGCAATTTATTGTAATTTTGTTTTATCAGTGATTTTTTGGCAAAAAACAAAAAAATGAAAGGAGGGCCAAGGGGAATCATCCTTTATTGGATGTAGTCAGAAACATAGAGACAAAGGGTAAGGAAAAGTCTGAGGTGCGTAATGCCTTCTTTGCATCAGTCTTTAATAGCAAGACCTGTTGTTCTCTGGCTACCAGTCCCCTAAGCTGTAACATGAGGATAGGGAGTAGAATGAAACCCCCAGATTCCAAGGGGAAATGTTCAGCACCTGCTGCACAACTTAGACACACACAAGTCCGTGGGGCCAGCTGGAATCCACCCAAGGGTACTGAGAGAGCTGGTGGAAGTGCTCACCGAACCCCTTTCGTCATCTGTTGGCAGTCCTGGCTAATTGGGAAGGTCCCAGTTGACTGGAAGTTGGCAAATATGATTCCCATCTAGAAGAGGGGCTGGAAGAAGGATCCAGGGAAGTACAGCTTGACTGACCTAATATTCTCTGACAGTGACTCACTCAGGTGTTGTCTACCTAGACTTCAGTAAAGCCTTTAAGTTAATTTCCCAGAACATTCTCCTGGAGAAACTGACTGCTCATGGTTTGGACAGGGACACTGTTGCTGGGTCGAAAACTGGCTGGATGGCCAGGCCCAGAGGATGGTGATGAATGGTGCTACATTCAGCTGGTGGCTGGTCACTAGTGGTGTTCCCCACGACTCAGCTCTGGGGCCAGTCCTCTTTAGTATCTTTTTCAATGATCTGGACAAGGGGACTGAGTGCACCCTCAATAGGTTTGCTGGTGACACCAGGCTGGGTGGGAGTGTTGGTCTGCTGAACGGTAGGAGGGCTCTGTAGAGGCATCTGGACAGGTTGGATTGATGGTCCAAGGCCAATTGGGTGAGGTCCAACGAGGCCAAGTGTCAGGTTCTGCCCTTCAGTCACAATAACCCCATGCAGAGCTACAGGCTGGGGGCCCAGTGGCTGGAAAGCTCCCCAGTAGAAAAGGACCTGGGGGTGCTGGACCTCGACTGGCTGATTATGAGCCACCGAGTGCCCAGGTGGCCAAGAAGGCCAGTGGCATCCTGGCCTGTATCAGCAATAGAGTGGCCAGCAGGACCAGGGCAGTGATTGTCCCCCTGTACTCGGCACTGGTGAGGTCCCACCTGGAGTGCTGTGTCCAGTTCTGGGCCCCTCATGACCAGAAAGACATTGAGGGGCTGGAGTGGGTCCAGAGAAGAGCAACGGAGCTGGTGAAGGGTCTGGAGCCGAAGTCCTGTGAGGAGCAGCTGAGGGAGCTGGGGATGTTTAGCCTGGAGATAAGGAGGCTCAGAGGGGACCTCATTGCTGTCTACAGTTACCTGAAAGGAGAGTGTAAAAAGGTGGGGATCAGTCTCTTCTGCCATCTAACAAGTGACAGGGCAAGAGGAAATGGTCTGAAGTTGTGCCAGGCTAGGTTTATACTGGATATTAGAAAAAAAGTCTCCACAGAAAGGGTGTTCAAGCATTTGAACACACTGCTCAGGGAAGTGACCGAGTCACCATCCCTGGAGATATTTAAAAGACATGCAATTGTGGCACTTAGGGACAGGGTTTAGTGGTGGACTTGGCAGTGCTGGGTTAGTAGTTGGACTTGATGATCTTAAAGGTCCTTGCCAACCTAAACAATTCTATGATTCTCTATGGTGTTACACCTCTCACATATTTTTTCTCATCACCTGTTTCCCTTATCCCTTTAAAATATTCCCTTTAAACACTTCCCTGCTCTTGTTCTGACTCTTTTCTCTGAAATCTTTCACATCTCGCTGAAGATACCTCGGATAATCCTCACACGCCCTTCCACTTCTGATGAAGATGCCGACCAGGTGCCCCCAGACCCTGATGACTTTGAGCCCGAGGAGCCTGACAGCGCAGAAGGTCATGCCTATTCAGACTGTCTGAGCAGTGCTTTTTATCCTCCCTTATAAAGTACTTTTCTGGCAGGAGTTCATGGGTGGTTTTCTTTCCCATTGATTACATTTAATGTAGTACTTGAACCACTATGCCTTATTTATAGTGAAAACCATTACATGGAAGATGGATTTGAGCTGTGGGAGGAGAACCCTGTTTGTATTTCTTTGCCTTGTACTTTCATTTGGCAAGAACTTGTGAACCTGAAATGAAATGCACTGGGTCAAGTTATGTGAATGTCACCAGATGTTTCAGTAGCCACTTGTAAAGGTTCCCTGCAGCACCTAAATGTAATGGAGAAAAAAACAGGTGATTTTTATTCAGAAGGTACTTTTCCCATTTGGAAATACACCGAAAACAATTGTATAGTTGGGTGGGATTTTTAAAATCTTGTGTCCATGTTTTGTCTATACAGTTCATCCTTCTATCTCCCCCCAAGTTCCTTTGATTTGTCCCTTTTAATGTCATTTTCTATGAGAATTAAAAAGAATTTTCTGTCTTTAAATAATGTTGTTTTTTTTTTTTACCCACTGAGAAATGTTATCTGTGTTGGAATTCTGTATCTCATTCTATTGTAATAAAGAACAGTTTCTCTGGTTGCATCAGTAACGTGAATGTATATCAGATTTGAACAGGACCTGTAAGTTGTATTTTATTAGGTCCAAATGCAGGAGGCACCTTATGCAACTATGTACCTGAAGAAGCAATTTCTTATGCTTGAAGAACTGTCTGAAACTTGTTTTTTTTCCTGACTTGCATATTAGCAGAACACTTTTAATTTGCCTTGCTGCAGTATGCCTATATTTCATGTATATATATGTGTGTGTGTGCAAGCATTTAAGAGCAAATTTTCCTGTAAAATAGTTTTCAATCCTTTAATTCTCTTCACTGCTATTCAGGTTTCTAATGCATTTTAAACTGTTTAAGAAGAACCTTTTGGGACTGTTCTTTATTTGGGTTTCCACAGTGCTGCCTTAACTCAGAGGTGGGGTCTGGCCCTGCTACACATGAATGCCATGACTTTCTTTTCGTGTACATTAAGTGTGCATTGATGGTTTTTATGATGTTTATACAGTTTATTTTCCTGTAAATGTAATATAGCACAACCCAGTGACCTGGTAGGTCCTCATCTTTTATTCACGTTCTTGAGAAAGGTTTCTCAGGTGATCATTCATATATGACTTCAATGATTGCTGATAGCTGGCTTTACAGAATTAGAAGGTTCCCAGGAGGGTATGGCTGTCACAAAGAGAACATTATCTCCTACTAACAAAAGGGATATTTTATTTTGAAAAGATGGATTTGCACTAACACTATGATATCAAGTCAGTGACATCCATTTTAGTTTTTTCTTATCTTGTACATCTGCATTTTAATTGAAGATAGCAATAGGAATATTAAGCTAACTTCATTCACTTGAAAAATGAACATTGTCTTAGAATCTGCTATGACTTTAATATTAAAGACTGTATAATACACATAAGCTTAGGCTTAAATCATATTGATAAATGAAATAATATTTAAAATACTTGCTTCCCATCCCGTTCCTTCCCCCAAAATAAACAGGATTCTTCCACCATGACTTAATGTTTGATCAATGCATGTTGCAAAAATACCAATCTCAGAACCCACAAATGCTCTAGCTAGCAATGTGTGGTTTCCTACTGTTTTTATTGTGTGTGCTCTATTGTGCAAAAAACTCCAACTCGTTCAGCTGTTATAAACCAGCCCTAGATGGCAGAACAAGTTGTAGTTGAAAGCTAGTAAAATAAAAATAAGAGTTCGGTATTTTCTTCCTTTTTTCCTTCCCATGCACAAGTATTTGGTTTAGATTCTTCATTAGATCTTGGAAATCAAAACATTTGCTATCAAATTGACAAGTGTTTAACCAAATGCTGTCGCCATTCAGATACCTTTTAAACATTGAGATCTTTATCTGTCCTTTTCGACAGATTTTCAAGGCAAATTTCATATTGCAGTGTTGAGAATTTTGCTGTGAGCACAAGCTTAGGGTGGTAACACTCTCTGTGGACATGCAGCTCTACAAAATATATGAGTAAAAGCCTATGCTTATTCATGCTTCGATTAAGAAAAAAAAAAATCAGTGGCAGTTGATTATGTTTTGCTTTTGTTCTGCAAAAGAGGGACAGAGGTAAAGGTCAGATGCTGGTGTCCTTATCAGCACTAGAGTAATGTCTCTTTTGAGGTTTGGCTGTTTGATAAGAATGGCCAGAGACAGAAGGTGGAGAGGCTCAATGGGAGTTGATCTGTTACTGACAGCTCATATTCTGTGCCCTGGTTTCTTGCTGACCTGGGAGGCAACTAGAAAAAGCCACTGCCTGGCTATGGAGCAGTCACTTGTTTTCTGTGGGGAACGGGCTTCTCCTCATTCTCAGCTGCCACATCATTTAAAAGATAGCTATGAAGGTATATAATGTTTTACTAATGTATTTCATTAGCCCCATCTCATCATTGTTACATTCATCGTTGTGGAGGAAGGCATGGTAAACAGTAGCAATCAATATGGGAGGGAAGATTTTGTGTGTATGTGTGTGTGTGTGTGTGTGTGTGTGTGTAACTAATCTATCGATGTTTATTTTACAGCCCAGGATAATTTGGTTTGCTGGGATATAGCAGTAATATTGAGGGACATCATGTATATAGCTGAAACAATGGATATCTGACAGAAAAGAGGGTTGTTGTTCCACTCCTATCTATACTCCTGGAGGACAGCAGATGTAGGATCTTGCCAGCACAAGGACAGTCCACTTTAAAACAACTGATTTAAAAGACCTGCAAAGAGAAGAACACATGTTCAGCTTCCATCGACTGCCATGTCAGAAAAGGCTCTGAGCTCTTGGAATCAATATATTGTCATGTTGAAATAACCTTCTTTGTTTTCATCCTCAAACATATACAGACTTCTCCATTTGGAGAATATTCACCCGGGAGCTGCCTGCTCCCTGTACATGAGGTGTAGGACTCTGCTTCCTCACATGCAAAGCAGACTTGTGGTGCCTGTGCTGTTTCCCTTTTTCCACGCCTGCTATCTCCTGCTCTGTGAGTGTTTGCAGAGCCAGCGGGGTGGACCAGGGAGTGACAGCAGCAGCTGTCGGGTGCTGCGGCAGGAATGTGGACCCACCTCTCTTAAGGATCAGCTTCCCAGCCTTGGCTCCCGGCTGCCTGGAAGGTAAGCCTGCTTCATATGCTGTCTTGGTAGCTCTGTCATGCTCTTCCTTTCTGCAGGGATCCCGCCATGGAATACCAGCTGGAAATCCTGCTGGGATCCTGTCGTTTCCAGGCGTGTGCATGTGACCTTGGGCACATGTGACCTGGGGTAACACAGGGAGTGCTTGCTGGCAGGGCACGATGGGGCTGAGAGAAGGGTGAGCACAGAAATAACCTGGAAAGCTCAGCTTGTGCCATCTGCTGGACTGGCAGTTACAGGTAGTGGGACAGCCTACTGAGCTCTGTGCTTGTTGCTTCTCTCAACTTTTTGATTTAAGTGTGGGACAGAAACGGTCTCCACATTAGAGCTTCAAAAATCACTGTGAGAGTAATTTCTGTATTAGTCTTAGGGTTTTTAACTGGTAAATGTGACTTAAGTAGATGGTTTTCAACTGAATATAATCTAATTGACCACATCAGGGGTGGAATTAATACTTCTGTTGAATTCTTATGATGTGTCTGATGCTGAGCAAATAAAAGCTACAGGCTTAGGAGAGCAGTAGTGCAGATGTGTGACGTGTGCTGCAGCCACTGGCTGGCGGCCCTGGGCTACTGCTGAGCCAGGCTGAAAATGAAAATGTGCAAATTTAAAGAATTGCAGGAGCCGCAAGAGTGAAAACACAGCTGAGAGTGACACACAAACATCATGATACTCGCTTCCTTCTTCAAAAACAGCAGATCAAATGAGCACAGAAAATACATCTGCTTAAATGCCTTACTTGCACAATATTGTTATTTGGGATATATGTTTTACAAGAAACCCCACAGCCCTCTCCTCCAAGTTCTCTTGGCCTCTTGTTAAGTTCTGCTCTGAGAAGAGAAACAGGTGTCAAGAGACGAGTAACTGTAATAAAAACAAGCAATTGGAAATAGCACAGTAATTTAGGCAATGTCTAGAACATGCTTTTTACTTAGCACCTGTTTGCTATGTTTCCCTTTGTGAAGTAAAACAGGAAATAATACACAGTTACTAACAGTGCCTCAGTAAGTCCTTGGAGTAGAATAACATTACTTCTCTGTAGGAATAAGAAATGTACTCTCATGATTATATAAAATCAAATTCTCAGATGGTTAGGATCAGGGTCTTTCCTCAGGTTTAGTGATGAAATGTCATGCTGAGCAAGGTGTGGTAAATAATAAGATGATGTCAGCTTTCCTCTGCTACCTCCAGGTAGCATATAACAGCATTCAGGCTGCAGAAGAGCCCTGCATCCAGTGTTTCCTGGGCTCCTTGATTTTAGTGTGATGGAAAGAAGTTTGGTGTCATACTCTCTTGCATTCATAACCTTTTTTTTCATGTTCCCATCTCCAATGCAGTTTGCTCCAACTGCCTTGCAGTTGCAGTCAGCAGCATGATGCATCCAGAATATAAATTTCCATTCATGAGAAGTGGAGATTCTCAAGAATGCTGTTAGATGCTTTTACAAGAATGCTAATGGGAAACCCACTTGTGAAACTACATAGTCTCATCACTATCTTATGTTAAAATTATGGAGTTGACATAAATACGAAAACAATATTAGACCCTGCAAGTAAGACTATAAACATGATTGAAGATTAAGTTTTAGGGTAGTTAGAATGAGGGCTAAGTTACATGCAGCATAAACTCCAGATAAAAATCTGCCATTGTTTGCTTATATACATCTGGAGTGCTGCATTGCTGGTTTCTTGCACCACTGAGAGCCTGCTCTTTTACTGACATGGATATCTATTCCCCAGCCCAAGGAGGAAGTGACTCCCCTGGGACCCACTGTTTGGAAGCCTGCTGACATCCAGGGCCTTCCAGGTACCAGTGGGACAGGGCTGGGAGGGCACTGAGCAGATACAGCTGAATGTGCCCATCTGAGGTACTCCTGTCCTTGTCTGTCATTTAAAACCTTTGCAAATGGACAGATTATTGAGACTGGAGGGGCTTCAGGTTCTTCACCTGCACCGCAGGAATGGTCAGTAATGTAAGCAGCAGCATAATGCAAGCTGCTGCTTGGAGCCCCCTGAAGACCTCCTTTGAGGTCTTTAAGTGGTGCAAAGCCATTATGAAGTCCCTTGGCACAGGGATAAATTTCAGCCTCACAGAAAATATTACAGACATCTGAACTTCTTATTACTGTTGGCCTTCCCACTGAAGAGTGGAGAACTGCAGCTTTCCTCTGGGTATTATGTCGCTTACTCTCACTCCTTTTATCCCAGCATTTCCAGGAGACACAGTGGGGTGTATTTTTACTTCATGACATCAAGATCGTATTTATTCCCTCTGCTACAGCAGCCCTTGCAGATTTGACTGGTTCTTTGCATTTGCCTTGTGATATTTACTCTTCTGGTGGCTGTCTTGCACTTCTAAAAACACAGGTAAAAGAAAGAGTGAAGAAACACAATTGTCACTGAAGTAACTTTTCCTTTGTTCTGAAGAATGTTTCAGAACAGGAACAGTTTCAGGTTTGGGGGTTTTTTATCAGCTTTTCATATTTAAAGTATATAGACTGCTGGGAGATGACTGGCTACCTTTTCTTCCTATCCAAGGCTCTAAAGATCACGTGAGTATAGCACCTATCAAAAAACATGCAGAAAAGAGTGTGCCTAGTTAGGACTGTTGAAAAATGTTACATGAAAAAGGGTTCAATATTTATTTATTCATTTATCCTATCTGCTTATTTATTTATTTTATGAGAGTCTTCTTTTACCAATGTGTTGACAGGAAGAGGTGGAAAGGATGTGTGTTTACTAGGGATTTAGTGAGGTGCTTAAACAGCCAGCTTTCCAGCATGTCTGATGAACCACAGACTACCAGAGAGCACATTCTTGTTTAACAGTAGCAAACATTTTCTGTGTTACTCTGTTTGTTCATGCTTCCCCTTCCCTTGCTGGTACACACAGAGCCATCCTTGGGTGTGGATCACATCTTAGACAACACGATCCCAGTCGATGTGGCAAGAGAAGGGTGTGCTGTAAACCTTGGCATCCTCAGCAGAGCTGCTGAGAGGTTCCTCCAGCCCTGCAGTTTCTAATATTGGCCTGCTGACTTTATCGTTGTGAACCAGAGCCAGGTTATTCTTCTACAGTCAACTAACAGACTCCACAACCACTCTCGTATGGTTCTCAGCTCCATTTTAGTTGTTTATTGGTCATTTCTTCTCAGTGCCTGCTGGAAGTTTAGCAATTCTTTCTGCATTTCAAAAGTGCGAGTTGTCGTGTCGTGTTCTGATATTAGGAAAGGAGAGTATGCTCTGCATGAGGGAATATGGGGATAGCTCAGTCCCAAATACTCAACAGGCAAAAACCAATAGTTATGGTAAAGCACTGTTTTAAAGTATTTTTCTGTACGCTTTCATCTCTACATTGCAACATGCAGTGCCAGTGAATTATATTCATTATTTTACTTGCTTGATAATCTCTGTGAACTCAAGTTAGTGCTACTGAGACATAGCTATTCATTTTCATGGACTTTTTCAGTATGAGCTTTTGGGATAGAGGGGAACAAGGAGAGAGTGAATGGAACTGGTAACCAAAATCCATCCCGAAAAATTTGCTGTGATACCAAACCAATGTTTATTGTTATCAGAGGCAGCTGTCTGCCCTCTCTCCACGCTTCTATTTGTGGATTTTCGATGGCTATAAATGGAAACACACGCTGACCAGAAATCACCACAGCGCTCCTGATACTTTTCTCTCCTGACTCCAAAAGTATAGGGATATCTAACATGTAGTTGGGTTGAATCACTTCTGCTCAGGATATTAGGTGATTTTTATTCCCCTGGGAAATGGAGTTAGGAAAACATGAAAGCAAAGCCTCAGGAAGAGAAGCTTTAGAGGAAAAGCAAATGGTAAGATATGTTGAGAAATGTTGATATTTTAAATATTTTTTTAATGTAATTATAAGCCGGAAAATGAAATAATCCATTATACTTTATAGGAGTACTTCCTGGCTCCCTTTAACCACTGACCTTGAAGATTAAAACTTCATTCATGTATATTAAATTAATTATGACAGTACATTTCTGTGGAAAGTATGGAAATTTGTGAATGCATTTTGTGTGCATGTGAAATGCAAAAACTGAAATCTAGTTAAACTTTGATTTGTTGTCATAACCCAGACTGATAGCTAATAACTGTGGTCTTCTTGTATTCTTCTTAAGGGACTACTCCATATCTTTGCACATTATATTCCATAACTTTAGATCAGTAAATGGCAGAAGAAATTGTTTGTGTCTGGAATGAGTCTGAAACTTACTAAAAAGAGGTGTGACCAAAACAAATTATTAAGAGAAAGTGAAAACAGTCAAAACACAGTTTATGCCTAATTAGCTGAAGCTTGCAATGCAATTTATAATTTGCCTGGCATTAAAGAGGTTTTTTCTTGATATCACAAAAAGAGCAGTTTATTCTTGGCTTTGCAAAGCTGTGAAGAAAAGTGGTCATCACCCTCGCTAAGAAACAAATTATCACTGAATTTTTTAGCACTTAAATGGTGTTGTTGCATTGATTTGGTTTCATAGTGGGCCAACTTTTACTCCTGTTTAATCACAATGTTGCCCTCTACTAGCCTCAGTTAAGTGAGTTTTGGCAAGCTTGTGTGTTAGTTGACTGTTTTAAATACAACTTCACCAAGGCCAGGTGCATTGGGTAGGAAATAGGGAAAGCACTGCAACTGAAAGTAATGACCTAGTCTTACAGTACTTTTTCTTAAAAAAACCAGTGTTCATCTAAAGAGTAATATCTGAAAGTGCACTGCTAAAGCTTCAGCATTAGGTTCTAATGGGAATATTATTTATTGTTTTCATTGTTAATTTTCCCATTAATTAATTATTTAGGAAGTGACCTCATTTTCAATTTGTGGTTGATACATAAAATATGAGGAAAACTCTTCAAAATTAAAAACAAGTATAAAATCCACTTGATCTTCAGGGAAGATTTCAAAGGAAACATTTGAAATTTTGTTCTAGCTCATGCATAGAGAAAATATATAGCAATGTAATCAGCCAGTACAGTTATCTAATTGCAGGCCATATCCACATGCACAAAGAATTGAGCAGCCAACCTTAAGTAAGGCTTTTCCAAAATGCAGAGTGCTTCATTTGGAACACTAATGATCTGCTGATGACCTCCTCTGTGTGCATCATTTACTAATTTTAAGAATGGCAAACTGGAGCAAACAGGGAGCAAACACTGATGGGAGCCATGCTAATGCTCATGTCAGGTCACACACTGTTCAGTAGTTTCAAAATCCCCCAAACACGTTGAGCTGAGAGTGTCCCTTAGCAGTGGCAGGTCTGATTCCTGTGGATGCTCAGCGAGGGGGACAGAGGTGCCTTGGCTCAGGGGGTTTCACAGCACTCCCTTGACATTGGACAAATGCCTCAACTCTGTGCCAGTTGTCCCAGCCCTTTCCCTGTCCCCTTCCAGCTGAGCCCCAGCCTCCTCTACGTCCCACCTCAAACTGTCTCTGCCTATTTAGTCTTAATGCCTTTCTTTCTGCTTGCTAGATTGATTTCCCTTTGCCCCCTACATTTTTTCCCTAGTTTTGTATCTCCTGGATTTTTGTTGGTTCTGCCCTTTACTCTTGGTTACATGTAGGTCAGGTCAACTGACTGCATGGGAGCAGTGATAATTTGTGGTACAGATACCATTTGTACATGCTATTGTTGATGTCTGTTCACATATTTAACTTCAGTAGAGCAAATACATAAACTATTTCATATTCTGCTTCCACCTCCTGTGCTGCCTTTTTGCACTTCTGCTCAGTTACAAACTCTGTGTTTAGCCACACTGGTGTCTTGATAAGTCTGCTTGTATTCCTGAATCATGAACAGTCTTGCACGTGTAAAAAGTTGTTTTCAAGGACATGATGACTTTCCCAAGCTCCCTGTGTTTCCAGGCTGGCTTCTATAGTATCTCACTTACCAGTTCCTGGATAGGCTGAAGTCAGTTTTCCTAAAGCCCAGGGTGTGAGTTTTGGTACTTGTCTTCCTCAGTTCCCCACAAGATCTCAGGCCTCACTATTTCACAGTCACTACAGCCAAGCCTGCCACTGAGTATAACATCCACAGCCACTTCTTACTTGTTTATGAATAACAGACCCAGCTGTGTATGACACTGCTTGGCCCATCCTGTGCCTGCATCAAGAAACAGTCCTTGACACCCTCCCGAAATTGTCTGCCTTGCTTGTGCCTTGCCATTTTGTTCTCTGCAGGTGTCACGAAGTTTGTCTCGTGAAAAAACCCAAACAAACAGGGTGTACAGTCTACATACTTCCTTGACTTGTTTAAAGAAATTGCTGTGAGGAGCACTCTCCACCTCCTCACCCCTTCCATGCTGTCTGTAGCCCAGTCCCACTGCGATGTCACTTTCACTGACCTTTCCTCTGATCCTGACGCACAAGCACTCACCCAGCCCTCTTGTTCAACCTGTACAAACGTTCTCCACATTTTAGCTGCTGCTTCACACAGAGATTCTGTCTTCCTTCCTTCTTTCCCTGCCTTTCTGAAGAGCCTGTGTCCCTTGCAGCACTATAGCCATGTGAGCTATCCCACCGCATCTGCTATTTCTGTAATGTTACATTTCTATGACCTATATGTATTTGTGTGTGTAAGACCAATCTTGGATTTGTATGCCTTGTTACAAATATTTTCTAGCAATTTTCAAAAGAACAAAGTCTACGTCATCCTGAAAACACACTGATTGTAGCACGTCAATCAAATAGAGACCAGTTCATACTCAGAGTCTAACATAGAAGAAAACCTCTCAGACAGTTTTATAAAGTGGTATTGTATCTTTACATTCACTGCTTACCGTAGATGTGAAAATAATGACAAATTCTCTACCACTTCAGGCTATTTTACATAATATTTGTGAAATTTATTGTTAAAGAATTTTTGTCCTTGCTTCCTGGAGAAAGACTCAGAATCCTGAAGAGAGTCTTTGTGTGGAGCTGGCTGTGGGAATGGAAGATAATGGAGGGTCCATTTTGTAAAGGGAAAATAGAATGACTTGCTGTAAAATATATTGGACTAAGTAGATGGACATACTTTTCCTTTTCATGGCTGTGATAGCTCAGAAGGACACAGTCATTCCAGTTTCCCTATTGAAATGACGACTCACCTCAAAATAGTCTGTTTTCATTCTGAAGTCCTCATCTCTTAATGCATATTGCCTTATTTGAATTTATTTTAATTATATTTCACACTTGTCTGTTTCCTATTTGATCTATTCTCTCCCCATGAAAAACAACACATAAACTATTACGTTTAAAATAATGTTTACATTGGTATGTTTAATGGGGAACATTTAATCTTTGTACTTTAGTTTGCGTTATAAGGGTTTTTCTTTACTTTCTTCTTGCATGGAGTAGCAATAAAGAACAGTTCAATAGAGAAAATAAATCAACCAAATGGATATATGAATCAGAAAGGATGCCATGCACTCCTTGAAATGGCATTAAGGTTAGGTTTTGAATGAGAGGGTTGCAGGACTTCATTCAGAGAATTAGCATTTGTTTTTCACAAAGAGTATGTGGATACAGCTTTTACAGAGCAAGGCAATTCAGATCAAGCCCAGCCAGGTGAAACGATGATTAATCTTCATACTCTGGTAGCAACATCAAGAGTCCTGTCAATGTCAGGCCTTGACCATGGGAAGTGTGGGACTTAAAGATTCCTTGAAGAAGGCAGCCTGTTTCCTGAAGTTTGCCACCTAAGGGAGCCCAGACAGAATGGAGGATGGTGACTAATGAGGTGCTGGCAGGTCCTGCTTGCAGGTTTTGTTGTTGATTTAACGATGTGCAAACCAGGTGAGAAGCGAGTGTGAGATGGGAAGGGTTGTTTGAAAAGCAGAAGATAAGAGAGCTGGGTGGAGACTGGGGGGAGTGGGCAGGGCAGGAAGCACTAGGTACAGCCGTGCCTCCACGGAGACCTCTTCTGCCAGGTGACTCTCGCTCTTGTGCAGTGAGGGCTGGTGTCAGGGATGGCAACACTCCCTCTGGGCTTCGGCTGTCGCTTCTTACCGGGGGCAGGACCCCATGGCCAGTGCTCTGACACGCTCCCTCTGGCCGTGCACCAGGCAGGTCCTGCTGGCTGCCTGGCGGCCCGGACGGGTGCGGTGAAGCCTCCCTGGATCACTACAGGGAAGGAGAGGAGCCGAGGGGAGAGCGAGTGTTTCTTTGTGCGGATACAGGGAGTCAAACACCTGGACAACGGGATCGTCATTGGCACAGCAGAAATCTCCGTGGCTGAGTAACACAGAATAGCTGCATCTGCTCGTGGAGATGGGCCAAGCTCATGCCTGTGTGACATACCAGCCCCTGAGCCGCTCCTCCTGGCGTGGGGAGCGAGCCTGGAAAGGTCGAGGTGGGAGGGATATGGTTACTGCTCCGGGGAAGAGACTTGGAGTCTGTGGGAGGGGCAGGTGTGTAGGTTCCTTGTGTATCAGGTACCTGGTGTCCGTGCAGAGCTCAGGGTGTCCATGCTCATACTCATCCAGCCAGGATGGTGGCCTAGGATCCCAGAAGAGCACTGCCAAGGTCACATCTTTCTTCTGGGAGAGAGGAGGGTGATCGATGTGTGCGAGGGTGGCTGGGATACCGAGGGGGAGAAGCACAGTGGTACAGCCCAGAGTGCAGAATGTACAGGTGCCTCTGCAGGTACGAGCCACGAAGAAGCCAAGGGCGCTTACATGGAGGCCTGACACAAACCCCTTCTCCTCTTCTCTCCCCTAACAAAGGACGGGCTGGTGGCTGCTAGACTGCCTACTTACATTCAGGAGAGGGGGTAAAGGTGAGAGGTGAAGTGAGTTTTTGTTTAAGTCTGCTTTCTTCCCTGGTTTGCTTTGCACCTTGACTTTTCTCCTTTTGTCTCCTGTAAGAACATGCCTGCCCACTAAAGAAAGTCCTAAAAATACATTGCCTACCTGAATCCTTTCCTCAATTTGATAGTTTGGTACTGAAGTGTCATACTCATCTCATGGCATATGAAATTAAATAACACAAAAGTATAAAGTCGGAGAAGGTTTTATATGTGTATATATTTAAATGATGCCTGTTTATCTAAGAGGAAGGTTTTAGTTCTTGCTGTAGAGGGTGTGTGTGACCTCCTCTGGGAGATTTTATCATGTAGCTGATTTCAGGTGGGTGAGTTGACACACTTAAGGCATTTTGTGCTACTTTGTCCCAAATTACAACAGGTTTAGCAAAAAGGGTTGCTTCACAAGAGCCACTTTCAAATAACCCAGAGCTTTGTAGATCAGGACTGAGGCTTTGTAGTTGCTCCAGCAAGAAACTGATAAGATCCTAACATGGAGGCAATTGTATCTTGCTGTACAGGTATAGGAAAGTGACCAAGGCAGAGCTCCAGCCAGATCAGCATTTCCTCTTTCATACTTAGAGTTGCACTCCTGCCTAACTGTGAGGAGGCGTGGATTACTTCAGAAAGCAACCACCCAGAAGGACGAGGAGGGAATAAAATTGGAGCCTGCACGTAGCAGCATATTTTTAGCACCATTGATGTGACATTAAACAGGACAAAAGAAAGTGAGAAGCACTGAATCCTGGTCTGCCCTTCTTTCTAATCCTGTCACTGAGCATAGGTGCAAAGAGGCAAGAGCTGCCTTTTCTTTAAGCTAATGCCAGTCTTATTAGAGGCACTGCCGGAACAGCTGAGGTGGGCTCCGGTTGCATCAGTGGGAAAAGAGCTGTCTTGGAGAGGTGTCATCAGTGCATTTTTGGTTGGAGGTTATGTGAAACAGTACCATACAATCTCCCACAGGGCTTCAGAAGAGGAATGCAGCAGATTTCTGTAGGGTCTTGATTGTTATGGTAAAAGAGGCTCTTCATGAACAAGTAGCAATTGCCTATTTTAATGTTTTGGGGTGAGGAAAGATAAGAGCCCCTGTAACAGTTGGATCCATTGCTGGCACAAAGTCACACAGGGCAATTCAAGTGATTGAATTTTGGGTGAGGCATCAAGAAAAGGAGTGATAGTATGGAGAGACAGCCCCTGTTGATGAATTAAAGCAGTTCTGGGAAGTAGCTCTAGGCATGGAGCTCTCTAGAATTCAGTAAAATGGAAAGAATGTTGTGTGGTATGCTATTGGTTTGATATTCGCTTGAATGGTACCCAGGTATAACTTGAGAGTTATAATGAGTGAGAGACCATTTCCAGAAGTAAATTTGGCTATGGAGACTATTAGAAAAAAACCCTATTTCTTCAAAAGATATTCTTCAGGAATGTGTGAATTATGGGTGATCCTTGTGAAGATGCTCACTATCCACTGCTGCTGCTCACACTGAAATTCAGAATGAATTCTAGGAAAAGCTCCTTCATTAGAAGTATAGGGGAGCACTGGAACAACCAGGGAATTTGTGGATTACCCACTCTGGGAAATTTTCAGGATTTAACCGTATGAAATCATGGCCTTGCTTTGGCAGTAGTCTTAACATGAATCCATATGCTGGAGTGGGTGATTTTTGGAGGTCCCTTCCAAACATTTCTTTCATTTAATTTTGAAACGACACCTTTTTCCATCTGCAAGTCTCCTTTAATACATTTAATATGGATACACAATGAGACTGTGCTTATCATTAAGGCATCCTCACTCTAACATTTTAAGCCTAATGTTTTTAATTCATTGTTCTTTGAATTCCGAAAGCACTCAATAATAGAGTGGCAACATTAAATCTTTTGCTTTGGTATGAATTCCTGAAAATAGATGTTTTTGTGATTTAACCCCAGACAGCAATTAAGTACCACACAGTTGCACCCTCCTTCCCCTTCCACACCCCACATTGTGGAGGAGAATAAAAAAAAAAACCAAACAAACAAAACAAACAAACAAAAAAAACCCAAAAACTTGTGGGTAGAGATAAGAACAGTTTAAAAATTGAAACAAAATAAAACAATAATAGTAATTATAATGACAATAATGCAACAGAGAAGGAGGAATAAAAGCTAACAAAGAGACATGGTGCACAATACAGTTGCTCACCACCTCCTGACCAATGCCCAGACTGTACCTGAACAGTGATCAGCTCCTCCTGACCAACTCCTCCCAGTTCATACACTGAGCATGGTGATCTGTGATATGGCTCATAGCTTTGGCTGGTTCAGGTCAGCTCTCTTGACCATGCTCATTCCCAGCTTCTTGTGTACCTGCTCCCTGGCAAAGCAAGGGAAACTGAAAAGTCCTTGATTCAGAGTAAACACTAGTTAGGAAAGACTGAAACATCAGAGTGTTACCAAGAAAAAAATGTATCCCAGCTGAAACCAGGACAAACGACTTGACAATGCACAGAATAAAAAGAGAGAAATGGTTAATGAAAGTGATAAAGCAGGTGGATGTTAATGAAGCTGGACTTGGAGGACAACATGCATGTGGTGTCCCACCCTTAAGGGGAAGGGAGCACCCAAGATTCACAGATGCCTGTGTTCAAAAAGGAACGACAAAAGTCAGAGGGTCTACAAAAACTTGCTAAGTTTTATTAGTAAATTACACACCTGGCATGGAAACTGGAATGTGAGTCCCTTACAACATAAACAATCTGCAGTGGATTTTGAGTAAGGAGTAGAGTGAAAGAGGAGGGAGAGATTAAAGAGAGGGAGAAAGAAAGAAAGAGAAGGAAAGACAGAAAGATCACCAGTCCTGGCTCCAACGTCAATCCTGCTGATGGTGTGTCCAGGGTCCTGGATCACATGTGTGCCTGAGTTTTGTGGGGGTATGTTTTTATTGATAATTTTTGACTGTTCTGGAGCTAAGTTTCTCACTTTCTATGCAAATTAGTTGTCATATGCAGTTCATTCTTCTAGACCCTTCTGAAAATGGGTTGGAGGGCATTGGTGGGGGGTCTTTGGTGGTCTTGATCCCTCTCTGCTGGGTTGGCCATTTGCTGGCAGCCCATGCCTGTTTCTAGACCTCATTCCTGCACTTGTGCTGTGCTGTGCTGATCTCCAGAAACCAGAACAAGGATGTTTATCCCAGAAAAGTGCTGCCCTACCTCAGTATGGCCTGCTTCTCCAGTCACATCAAGCGAGGCATCAAGCCTCCCTCCAGTGATGGTTGCTTATTTTCATCTCTCCTTAAGAAGAAGATTCCACTGGATGAGGAGAAGCGGGAGTAGGGTAGCTTATATTTCACTTTTTAAGTATATAGTCTGCTGCACTGATGTTAGCAAAGGCAGGCTGAAGAAACACAAACTGTGTGTGGAATGAGTTTGTGCTGCAGACAAATTATGAGGCACTGGTGATTATCTGCATTTCCTAACAGGATGGAAAATGGAGGAATGCCTGGTGGTCCTTAATAAAATTAAGGCCTGGTGGTCCTTAATTTCTAGGACCATCCAAAACCTTTCCTTCTTGTAGCGTCTCCTTTAGAGAGAAGCACTACTCTAACCCCAAAGTTCTGTGTATCAAGGGAACAGAGCTTCAACCCTGGATTGAACATGAATGTCATGCAGGAAACCATTCTGCATTTAATAATTCATTGTTGAGAATTAGCTGTTACCATTTTTGAAAGGACTGATGGTGACTTGTAGTACATATTGCAGAATACTTTCTGACACAAATTTTACCATGTTAATACCTTCCTCGTAACAAAGATCCATTTTTGAGGAAAAGGAACAAAAGCAGATTTGCTGAACGTAGGTGAAAAATTAATTTTGCTCAACCACTTTTAACTTGTTCAGGTTTCTGAAAAGCAGAACTTTCGTTGGAACTGCTTGAAGCTTTTCATATCTTGAATTGTACACAAATGTATGTATTCATACCCCAGAACTGACAGTAATTCCAAAAGGAATTTCACATTTTTCTCTATGAGACAGAAAGTGAATCATTGCCATTCTCTCTTTGCTGTATCATGTTTCTTGATTTTGAAAAACATTTGGAAATCAAACAAATTTATAGCGTTTTTTAAATGCTGTGTTTTTAAATGATGTGAAATGAACCAACAGGATTTGCTTCAACCATTTAAAACTAAAGATTCAGGGAAGAGCCATCAAAAATTTTTCCCCTGTTGAATAGATTTAGAATTGTTTTCATAGAAATTCCATGCATCTCATAAAACGTTACTGACAGTAGATTTATCGCTATTTTACTGCTTCTTAAAAATACAGCTGTTGGTGATGATTTTATATAACAAGAATGTTTGAAAAAATCATTAGATTTTTCAGCCTCAAGTAATAATTAAATGGTTTAATATTCTTCTTTAGTAAATGCACTTTGAAATATATCCAGATCAAACTTGAAACATCAACTGAGTTAAGTGATAGTCAGACAAAGAGCAATTCTTAGCAAAGCTCCTGAGCCAAAACTCAGCTCTTTCAGTCTGAGACAACAAAAGCAAAATGCCAAGTATTTGTATTTGAGGAAAGGATGTGATTTGTCTTTCTCTTTGCTTTTCTTTAATAATGTTTACACTAATGTGATGGAACAGATTTCAGTTAAAAACACAGCAGTGTTCCTTATAGGAGTCTTATTTACAATCTTTTAGGAGAATTGACACTGATATTTACATATTAAAAAAATCCAAAGAAAATATCAGTGGTGTTTTTCTTTTTTTTTTTTTTAGTTTTGTTTTGTTTTGTTTGTTTGGTTTTGGTTTTTTGTCAGGAGAGAAGTAGCTAAATCTAACAAGATTTCCTTTTTTTCATTTTGTTTTATTCTTAATAACAATATTTTCTAGTTTGCAGTGTCTTTTTCTGAGAAAGAAAGTGAGTGTGCTGAGGTATTAGAATGATAAATGATTCCTGTAGCAACTTCCAGTTCCTCCCCGGATTCTAAGGCTTAAAAGTCAGGGCTGTGGGCCTCCAACCTTGCCAATGACTTGTGGTGACACAGTGCTCATCGTGTGATGGATTACCTGGGGTTTTCAGAGGCTCCACTGCACTTTAAAATTTGGGAAATAGGATTATCAGAGCAAATTTAATTTTCACTTTGTTTTATTTGCTTTCTTTTATTCATAAGTGTTATGATTAAATTGTCAATAACAGGATTACAGGCTATTGGTTCTGCAGTGGTGATTTTGCTTAGGAATCACCATGACCAACTACATCAGGATACAATGGGATCTGAAAAAAAGCGTAGTAACCCCAGTGGTCTTGTAAGTAAAATATGGTAAAATAATACCTCATATTTAATCTTTCTGTTTCCAACTGAATATTTTTTGCATTTTTTCAGAATGTGTTCTTCTAGACATATGCAGAAAATCTAACTCAAATGGTTGAGATGTCCAAAGAAAGGGAAAGTTGGCATTTTCACCCTTCCACATAATGGCAATCAAAGGGATGTGTCCAGAAAATGGTTCTGCATACTGCAACATGCTCTCAGAAATTACCCCCTGGCAGCAAATGTGTGGGTAACACTCTCCACATTACTAGGGACAAGTCAAACCAGTTTCTTAAAACCAGCTAAATTGTAGATATTAGTCATTTTTAAGAAGCAGAAATGATCAGACCACTTGACTTCTAGGAGCACTGCCTCTGTGAAGTGCTCAAGTACTGCAGGTATGAGTATCTTGTATAATCATGGAAATAATTTTCATGATGCTCTGGGCAGATCCCAGCCTTGGGAGGGGTGTGGGATTGGGCATTACAGAATTAAGATGTGCTTTGACACATATGGATGTAGATTTTCAAAATATACTCTCGTGTAGAAATATTACATATTCCTTAAAATTCAGAACTTATTTGAAATATTGAGCCCAGTATTCTGAAGGAATCTCTTTGCTGTTTCTATGTTGGAGTTTCTTGATAGGAAACTCTATTAAGAACAGAATTACTTATCTGCTGTTACTTTTATTATGTATTGTAGATATCTTGTTAGAGATTATTTGTCTATGAGATTGTATATTAGAATGTTCTACTTAATCTTTTTGTGTTTTGTTTTTATTACTATTTTTCTTACAAAATCTTACAGGTTTAGATGGTCCTTCATTAATGATGCAGGAGAAAGTTGCCTTCTTTTAGATTCCTTAAACAAGAACAATTTGCTCCCATAATGGAATTATATTTGAAATAATGGCTTTTGCATAAAACATAAATAGTTACAGTAGTTATCTCACTGAGCTATCTCAGGGTGGCAGTGATTCGGTTTGGCAGTTGTTTCCCTTCCTTTGTAACTACAGAGATTGTCTTATACTGTAGCTACCCTACTTCTGATGTCTGTGAAAGGGTACAATTCTAAATGGATATGCAGGAGTTTACATGTGTAGTCCAATAATTTATCAAATTTTCATTGCATATAAATTATTTAGAGGGTTAGTCACTGACATAAAATATATTTAGGTCCCTTCAAAAGTGGATAGCCACTTTCAATCAATGCCTGAATGAGTGGATGATGATTTTCCAGTAAATGTTCCAGTAAATTTTCCACTTACACATGTACGTCTTCTTGCAAACAGACTATATTATATGTAAAGTCATGATCTGTGTGACATGTCTGAAACACTGCCCTACAGTAGAACAGATGCCAAACAATGAAAACAATATTTTTGTATTTGCAGGTGTGGGACATGCAGGTATGGGACAGAATTTGCTGCATAAAGTGTGAGGGGAGTTGATAAGCTGTTTTGTAAAACCAGCTTTCACTTTTGAAGCAGAATGAAAAGGTATTTTTAGCATTATTGGATGTTTCTGAGTTCAGTGCACCAGCTTTTGCTCTCAGAAGAAGAGACCAAGACTTGTTCAGAGAGAATCGGGCCATTCTGGGAAGTATCCTAGCCAAATATTCTTTTTTTTTTCCAATCTGGAACGTGAAGGAAATTGTGAGAGGGATTTTAGTGCTCCAGCTTAGTGAACATAAAAGGAATTAGAAAATATTTGGATTCCAAATGGTTGTTTTGGAAACCAGTGGAGAATCTAAATCATTGCATAAATATTAATAATATTTGCATCATCATTAGCATTATTAATATTGTAATTTTATATGATGTATGTTGCAATTTCACCGATGAATCATCTACATCAGGACCTTTTAGCTCAAGGTTAGGAGTAACCAATGAGTACCTATCTGCAGAACACACTGCACGTGCTATTGTATACTAAAGTCTTCATATGAATTCTTTGTAAATGTCTTTCAAGCTCAGATGTTTGTTTTATTCTGCTATTGAATATATGGAAAAAGCATGAATTCAAGTGATCTTGAATCAATCTTCAGAAGACTGACCTACTTATTTTTTCCCATCTGATGCATGAATAAACATCCCAAACTGCTATATTCTTGAATTCAATGAGTAGTTCTATAATTAAATGTGTGTAATTTAAAATATGTAGACTTCATAAACAGAAAGTTATTTCCATAATTTAAAATGTTTTTGTGCTGGAAAATGAGGCAGTTTTACTAGAGTTTTGAAACCATAATTATAGAGTAAGTTTTAAATGTTTTCTTTGCTGTTGCTTTCATTTAAGAGCAATGGACATATCCGACAGAAAAAATCATCAGAAAGTACATTTATATCTATTAACTGTGTGTTGAAATCACTTATATAGAATTCTACTGAAGTGACTGGCTAGGTGTTATGTCGAATGGCAAATACTCAGGGTGTTTGGAATTATTAACACACAAAGAAACTGAAAGACACTTTTTAACTTTAAAAATAGACAGAGAACTATGAATTATATCTCAGTGAAGTTTATCTGTGCCAGCCAGTTACTTTTCAGATTTGTTTTATTATATTATCACCTCTTAATTTCACGTTTTTGTCCCGTTATTGTGGTGTGCCACCCCTGCCTGATCTCTTCCAGCAGAACAGCAGCACTCCACTGTCAGAAACGCCTCTGGTGCCTGGTTTCCTAATGCAGCGTCTCTGCTTTTCCTGAGCATCGTGTGCTGCCTGGCAGGAGATGTGGTCTGTGGTCCCTGAGTCATAAATCCCAGTCTGGCTTTGGTGTGAGATGAGCACCTGGATGTTGAGATGAGCCAAGGCAGTAACTCCTGTGGATAAGCAACAGTGGTAGCATGGGTACCTAAGGATGTTTTATCCCTATATTTAGGCACATGTGAGGAGTTTGCAGATGTGGAAAAGGGATGAACATTGAATGGATAAGGAGCAGGGGTTGAAAAGTTGAACCTAGGAGAACTTTTAAGGCATAAGTGCTGTTTTGAGTTACTAAATTTGTTTTGGTGGGGAGCTTCAGCACTTCATTTTTTTCCTGAAGCAACGGGACTTAGCAAAATCATTTTACTCTTTGGTGCATATGTCAGTAAAATCAGTGCTGCAGGGAAAAGTACTGGTGAAGTAAAAAGTGAGGTGAATCTGGGGGGCTATTTGCACTCACTGGTGCTGTGGCACAATGTGGTGTGCATCACAAACCTTTTTAGTACTGCACACCATTAACATCGTTGTAATGCACACATTAGACAAGACTTGAGAAGAAGCCTGATAGTGAGGAAGGGAGTCCTAAAAATGATTAAAAGGAGGTGGAGAAAACGTAATATGATTCTGAAATGGGAGAAATGAAAGAAAAGGGATAAAAGGTAGTTACTTTTGAAAAAATGAAGAAAAAAACCTACAAGGTGGTGGGAGAATTAAATAGATATGTGAGAATTAAAAAATTTCAAGAAAGTTGGAGAGATAGAGATGGAGAATGAAAAATAGGGGATGTGTTGGGCTAAATTTTCAGCAAGCTTATTCTTTTAATAATTGATGTGTGACTAGCTGTATTTTATTTGTCTCTTCCATCATTTGTACCTGATATTAAGTTTCTTCACACTTCTGATAAATAATTGTGTAGAATTCACAGATTACTTGAGAGAACACCTGTAAATATCTTCTAAGTATGGCTCAACAGCAGAAACTCCCTCTGCTAATATGTTTATAGCATTGGTGAAGTGATTGTCTCAACATCTGTTAATTCCCCACTAGACATTAAAAGCCTCTTCCATGAAAAAGTTTAGCTGTGCTTTTTCACATATTACAGGATAAGGGATTTCAGTAAGGAGACTAAAACCTTGTTGCTGTTGCATTTTTCTTGCTGGCTTCATCAGCAGATCTTTCCACGTGCGTTAATGCTGATACTAGGGAAAACTCACTTCCTTCTGTACAAACATGTTTTGCCATTGATTTCCATACCTGAGCCTAGCTGAACTGTAAACAAGATTTCCCTCCTGTCCCTCCAACACTTTATATAAAGCACTCGACTGCACTTGTAACTCAGTCTTAACCAATTGTTTTTGTGCTGATCTATAGAAATAGATGAGGATAGGTATACAGAAGATTTTATATCCTGGGACTGCTGTATAACTAGAAGATATATTTCTACTCAGAAAATTGGGAGTGATATTTCGCATCATATCTTCAAGTGAGAATGCTTCAGCTCTTTGCTTGATTTATTTGGCTATTATTATTTCTATGGTTAATATCTCTCCAGCATTGCAGACAATCCTCCTTTGCTGCTACTCTTTCAGTGATGTGGTTGCCTTCTCACTCAACAGCACTAGGCAATGTGTCACATTTTTGGTTGTCCTCTTGTTCTCCTGTGTTTTCTGAAGTGTTTACAGGATTTGTGGCACTCCTGCTCGCTGCATTCCAGGCATGTGAGGCAGCTGCTGTACTCCAGCCTGGCAGGAGCTTTGGGCATTATAACGAGAATTGTCCTTTTACAGCTTTGCAGTGCTCTGCGGTCCCATGGTTGGTTCTTTATTTGAGTCTAGAGATAACCTTGGATTTTTTCAGCATTAGGAAGCCTGAAGTAATATCAGATAACATGAATTAAATTGTGTGGTTGCCCTTTTTGTTTGTGGGCTCTTACAAGATTGTATTTTGGTTCCTTTATTTTCATTTTCATTGTCTTCTGTCACTTATAGGAACAACAGGCTGGCTGCTATTAATTTCTGACATATTATTTATTTTTTTGGCATCTGGTTGGCACCTGTTCCTTTCTGATAAATACTCAGGGCTATGACTTTGTGTGGATCTATGCACGCACTTCATTAGCAGCACTCCTGCACTGATTTTGTTTGGATTGCTTCTGTGATTTAATATCCATAGGGACCGCAGTTTGCAGTTGAAAAATTTGAGAACTCCATGAAAATGATTGTTGTAAGCACTGTATGTCTGGCTGCTAATACTGAGATGAATGAATGTACTGACTGTATTTCCCTTTAGGAAAAGCACTTACACTGTTAATTGCTAATGCTCAGCTTTATGTGACTCCTTTTGTACAAATGCAGCCAGTTTTGATTATATACCGTTTTTTTTTTGATTGAAAAAATCCAGCAACAAGGCCCAAAACACTACTAATATTTTTGTTAAAGCTTACCACCGCAGAAAGCAGGTTTATCCAGACAGCTGGCTTGCATACTCATATTGTCTGTTTTTATGGGGTCTCTATACATGCTTGGCTGCAATAAACACAGGTAAAATTCAGTGAAAACCCCCTGAACAGACACAAAAATTTTTTTAAGGATTTTCTTGAAGACACTTGTAACTATTTCCTGGCTTTAGCAGCATTTTAATATTCCTGTTAGGACATGTTTATGTGTGTGTCTGTCTATTTCTACCCAGTTTTGAAATAACTAATTTACACTGATTTTACTAGAAGATAACAGTAATTCATTGCTCTCTGGAGTAGAATGGAATGAAGGGAATGGTAGTTACTTAGTGCAAAAAATATTTATGATTTTTTTGTTTATTTGGATTTTTCACTTTTTTTTCTGTAGAGTGGATTTAAAAGTGCTCAAAAGAAATTGATTTGGCATAATATGACAGTTTTTCTTCCCTAACATAATTCTTTCAGTCATGTATTTAGTATAAAGGATATGTGTCTCCTTCAACTTGGCATAAGAGTTTATATTTGGTAATGCATAACAGCAGTGACTGCTGAGGTACAGTAGTTAGCCTGATGGCTAATTTAAAAGTAAAAGGAAAATGGGATGTTTGGACAGAAGGAAAAACAATATAATATATAAAATATTTTTTATCACAAACAGGTCAGAGTTCATTTTGTGTTGCAATGATAGCTCACCACTGAGCTCCAGATTATTATTGGGAAATCCCCATTTGTCTGATTCTTCAGAAAATAGTTAAGGTGTTTAAGAAGAGGATTTGTAGCCATAGTTTGGTGTTTCACTGCCATAAAAAAGGGACAAGGGACAATGTAGTAAAAAGAAAGATTATTAAAAGCAACCTTATCTCTTACTGTTTGTGTTCTCCCCTAAAAAGATGGAGGTCAAAATTCAATTAGCAGCATTAGACACAGGCTAAGATTTGAGTTCTCCAGAAAAACACTCTGCAGTCAAATTCTGCTGCTATTCTTAGCAATTTTTCAACTTTGCCCAAAAGGATGGAAGATGAGACCACTGCTGATGAGTCATGTTGATGACAGAATGGATAATATCAAGTAGGTGTTTGGCTCCAACACTAACTCTCCTCACCAGTAAATATCTCTACTGAAATAATGTATCTGGAATGAAGGATTGGACCAAGCACAAATGTTTTGAAGTAATATTGTAAAGGCAGGTAAGGTGATGGCTTACATGTTTTGTTTGTACTTTGGGTGCTTCCTGGTGTAAAACTGAGGCTTAACCTGCATTTGTTAATCCTAGAAAAAAATGGTAGGAGTGAGAGAGGGTTATAAAATTCCTTGCGTGGCTCACTGCTGTAAGAACAGTGTTGGCAATATGAGGTCAGAAAACAAGAATGGAGGACTGAATTGGAGGTCCAGTCCATCTAGCCCAGTGTCCTATCCTTGTCTGTTACTTGAGGTTCATGCTTATGAAAAAAAAAAGAGGCATAGTGAAAAGTACAGATATTCCTGTGTCTTCCTGTTCCCCCTGAGCTTAGCGTAAGTAAGTAGATCTATTCACCGTGGATGTATTTTCTTGGGTTTTGATCTGTTTTTCTTTTTGGCATCTGGAACCTTCTGATGCAGCAAGTTTCATAATAATTACGTGTTATATGTAACTGGCGCTTTTGTTTGTATGATAAATTCAAGTGGTGCCTCATGGCAATTTTGTTCTTATACCAAGAATCCATGACATTGTAGTAGAAACTTAGCTTTATACATATCTGGTTTTCTATACAATATTACAGAAGGCATAGTCTTGCTCTAGGTACCCACTGTCACATATTTACAGGGAATCTTTTGCGTGAATGGTCCAACTAATGTTGCTTAGACAGGAATCCTATCGCCTCTTTGAGATGTCTATAATGTACATCTGAGTGAGAAACTAATCAGATTTTTTTAATATCAGTTAAAAAAAATGAGACAATGATTCATCTGACCCATATTAAACATTTACCTTTGAGTAGGATGGACTACATCTCATACAAGCCAGTCCTACTCTATTGCATGTCAAGAGAACGTGATTTAGATGTAGATTTCTGTTCTGGATGCCTTTGCCTTTGGTCAGATGAATATTGCTTTTGGGGAGGTCATTCACTATGGAAGAAAAAATATACATTATCCTGGGAAAAAGCTGCTTTTTGAAATAATTCACCCTAGAATAGGCTGGTAAAATGCATTTTACTTGCTGTCCTTCCTCAGTCATTCTTTGGGCAAGTGGTAGCTAGACCCTTTGGGCACTAGTTAAGGTGCTTTTGCAGTACAGAAGGGAATGGCAAGGAGATGTTATCCAATGAATACTCTTAAAGCAGGCGATTTTATCTTAATGCCTGACATCACGGTGTGCCCACACTTCTTTTGGTGAAATTGTCTGTAATCTCAAGAGAGCCCATTCCTTGGATGATGTGTTTCATTTAGATTGTAAAGAGGGCTCCCAGCACAGTGTCTCTACAAAGGTCACCCAGAACATTTTGATTAATGCTATCTTGTGTCTGTTTGGCAGCTAGCAAAAGGGAGGAAAAGAGAACACAGGAAAAACAAGGCAAGGTGAAAAAACCACTTTGCTCCTTTAACTAAAGCAAGGTGGCAGGTAAATGTTATCCTACAAGCACATGGTGTGCAGTGGGTTGAAGAATAAGAGATGATCACCGGGCCAAGGGAAGAGGAGAGCTGGTCTCTGCACCTGGGAGATAGTAAGCCTCAGCTTGCAAGTGACTTGGGGGTGTGCCTTTAATTGAGAGCTTGCCATCTTAAATCCAGTCCAAAAATTTGATCTCCCCGATGGCTGAGGAATCTGTTGCTGCCATGCTGAACATTGGCACAAACACGCTGCCTTGCCATTGATGTTGCCCTTGTGATGTCAGGTCTTTCCTGATCCTGATGCCAAATCCTTAGAGTTTGATTCCACTAGGTAATTGGAAATTATATTTTGATTTTAACCATTTTCCAATAGGAAAATATGAGAGAAAAATTTATTTAAAGACATATATAGTCCTAGACAGAGCCAATAAGTAAGCTTCAAGAACCTCTAGCATTTGACTTACCCTGGTTTTGCAGTTTCTGTAATGATAAGCAAATGGCATTTAGTTCCTAGTTGTGCTTTCTGTCATTCTAGCACTATGCTTTCTTCGAAAAAACCAAAAAAGACCTTCAGACCTATTTCTTGATTGTTCTGGTATTCCAGCATTGATTTCCACAAAAATTTCAGGTGCAAACATGATACTTCAGTACAGAAATTGTAAAGAAAGTATCAGAGTACTGTTTTAAGTTTATTCAAGAGCTATGCTATGATCTTTGGATGTGGAAGGTGGCTACACATCCAAAGATCATAGCATAGGTCTTGAATAAACTTAGTTCGTGTTTGAGAGCCACAGATTGCAATATTTTATTTGTGAGTTTTCAGAAATAATTGAAGAGGTGAGACTGGACAGACCTCAGGTTACAGTCATTTTTCTCCTACTAATTCAGAGGCTGATCTTGCTTCAACTACCTGATTTTCATTCCCTAAAATCAGGAATTTAGAAATTCTTATTTCAACTAACAGGGCTAATCAATAGGCTGTGATTCATCCCTCCTGCATTTAGACAGCAGCATTTACATCTGAAGAGGTTGTCCAGGCTCCTGTTGCAGTCAGCAGAAGGAAGTAGGGACTTCTTGGGCATTTTTCTCTGATGTAGTTTAGATGCCTATCTTATGGTGAAATGCATTGTTCTCTAAGAAGTGCCTATTTCCTCTCCTTTGGCCATAATGGAGCCTTGAACAAGCTCACATGTAGATTTGGTAAATAGTTGTGTTTCCTTAACAGACAGTACAGGAAATGTCCATTTAAGTTTGCAGAAACTTTGGCTTTTCATATTATTGCAATGCTATATTTTGTCTGTCAATTAATTAAATTCATTGCTCAGAGTTATATTTGATGTGGAACAGAGGTATCAGCAGGCACACCAAAATTTTAGATGTGAAGTCCAAGATACACACAAGAGAAAATGCAAGGAAAATGTAGACTGAAATCTGGGCACAGTCCCAAGAAACAGCTGTTGACATTCCTACTCCTGTGGAAAGTGTTGAGCTATTTTAAGAACCACTGGTTTTGATTGATAGCAGAGGAGATTCCAGTCTGAAAGAGTATTTTCAGCATGTAAAGTATGTCAGGCATTTATTATCTTACACAGTCTTGTCTTTTCTTCATGTTTTCTGAAGCTATTTTTCCCCACAACATCTTTTAATATTCTACTACACCCTATATATTCTTTCTGGTACATTGGGCAAGCTAACAAGGCTCTGCTCGTGTTTCTCACTTGAACAATAAAGGATCACATGGTCAGGAGAGCACTCAATTTGCACTGTTAATTATGTGAATTTAAGTACAGCAGTTTCCAGGTTGTAATAACCATAACTCCTTCCTCTTAGGGGATGTTGCCATTTAGACATCACCACTGCAGTGGGATTGACCCACAAAGCTTGTAGATTCCTTTATTGAATTGTTAAAGAGAATAGTCCTTCAAGGTTACTCTCCTTGCTGTGTTTGTGAATTCAGGATGGTCTCTGATTTATTAGTTACTAGTCAGGAAAGAAAAATTGTGAAGGGACATCACATGCCCTGAGAGAGGGCAATCACACCTGCAGAAAAAATTGGCTGTGTGATAAACGTAATTATCTGTATTTTCCTTGGCAACTATATTTTGTTTTGGGAAAATAGAATTAAGAAATGTGGAAAAAAAAATCTGATCATGGGATGATTTACATATACTTCATAAATGCTTTTCATGTGGTATTAATTTGTCCAAAAGAGATGGAAATTATTTAACTAGTATGCATTCACTGATCATCACAGATACGGTCAGTGTATCTGCCTGCAAATAATCAGTGAAAGCTTCACTTGGATTGCAGAGGACTTTTCTGTGCCTTTGTGCATGACAGAAATATGTGGAAATATCCCACTTCCATTGCTTGAATTTTGCTTAATTTCAGAGTGTATATACTCTGTTTAGTATGAATTAAAGCAGTAAAATTATGCAGGAACTCTGCAAAAATTCTTGCAAGAATTAACTGAAGTTATAGCAACAGATGAGCCAGTTGATTGTTCTCATGTAATTTTCCATTTCTGTTAGAAAATCATAATGTAGAAAAATTCAGTTCTAGGAAAAACAGTGCCTTGCAATATAAAATCTTTACAGACAGAACAGCTTTTCTCATTTAAACAAGAGCAGCTTTACAAAGGACATTCTGTCTACAAATAAAGAAGGACATTTGTAGGAAGAGAGAGGGTTATATGTCACCTGATAAACTTTATTAATATACAAATACAAACTATGCTGCATCACCAAGAGCAATGTGCTCAATAACAAAAAGTAATCAAACCTGTTTTTTGCAAGGGTGACCTGAAGTGTGATACACATAGACACATAGTGACAGAGACAGAAATTAAATTCATCTTTATCAAAGATACTGGCCATTGTACCCGTAGCAGGTGAACCCTCTTAGTACCTGTATAACTGAACCCGATACTCTGCCTCATTGCACCTGGTGTTGGATTAACCTAATTTCCTTTGTGCTTGCACTTACTGGACTGAAACCAGAAGTTATTGACAGTATTTTTTTAAAATTATTTTTCCTTAGGCTGATTTGTACAGAGAAAACTTAATTCTCCAGGGAAAAATTCTACATTGCCTAAGATAAAGCAAAAATCTGGAGAGTTGAACTAAGGAGAGAAAGAACATCACTTGCAGACAAGGAGTTGGGCTGGAGGAGCGTTGGAAAGGGAGTTGCTCCTTCTCTCAGTCACACTGCTCACTGGATTACAGCCTCTGCAAATCAAGGTGGCTTAACTGAGAAATTGCCTGAAGTTGAATAGTATGAAGTGGAAATAAGTATATATAAAACTATTAGCCTCAGTCTGCTTTGGTCAGAATTTATTAAAAGAAAAATATCAGTCAGTTTTACTGAAACTTGATGTGGAGTTAGTTATTCTAGGCTCTCTAAAAGATTCTGTATATCTTAGGTTTTGTCTCTTTTCCCACCACCAAGCCCACCGTTCTAAGGATGTCTTTAAATCTTAAAGATAAATCTGTAGATCTTAAGAGAGAAGGTAACATATCAGCACTGAGACAAAGCAGTCCAATATTCTGGCATGTAGATTAGTCCAAGAGACAGTGCAATATTATGGCATGTAGATTATTTTCAGTCTGTTTAGTCTAAAACAAATCTGGTCTCTTCCTATTTATTTTCCAGATTTATACCACAATTCTTGAACTAGAGATGACAGAAGACAAAAAAATTAAATGTCTCTTACTGGCCATAGTTGCCAGCTAGCTTACTACAGTGCAAGGCAAGGAAGAAGTCTCCTTTCCTGGGACCTGAGATGAAATGCTTTTCCCATCCAGAATAAGATTCAGACGTAATTCAAATATCTCAGTTGAAGTTCTGGAAAAGTGATTTTTAGTTCCCTTCAAGTCATGGGATTTCAAGGCTTTCTTATATAAAAATTTCCCAAGCACATCCATTTCAGCTTCAACGACTTCATTTTACAGTATACTCTGAGTATTTTGGTGCTGGTCTGAAACCATATCCCTATCAAAAATGCAGAAAGCAGAAGTTATTTTGATAAGTTCTTTGATCCAAAGAATTTGATCTGAGCCCCCCTCACAGAAGAGAGATCCACAGGGTGGTCATTTCTGCTTAATAGGGAAAGGGAAAAGAAAAATCGTTGTCCCCTTTTAAAATAAATCCTACTGGAGTGGAGCGGGGGAATGTGGGTGCCTCCAGCATCCTGGAGACCCAGCCTTTGAATAATTTCTTTAAACCAATCTTAAGATGCATCCCAAGCCCCAAATCTCACCCTCTATTAATAATGTCCCTTAACTATTGGTGGGCAATAAGCAATCATAAATACTGAATATTTTCTGAATATAAAGCAGTGTAATAGAGGAGGAAATGAGCATTCCCTCTTGCAAGAATGGCCTCTTGCCTGGTGGTTGGGGAATACACGGGTTTAAGTTTCTTCAGGCAGATGTTATTCAGAAAGCTGAAAAGGAAAAACAACTGCCTATATTACACACCTGCACTTGTTTGGCACTGCAACCATCTCTATATTGCCAGCCTCTTCCTAGTGTAATAAAAAGAATATTTCAGCATTTCAAAAACTTATTAAATAAAACAACTTATAAATAGCTTATGGAGGATACTAATTGCATGCTAAACAATATTTAGGAAGGTATTTAGAAATGGGTTATATGCTAATGGAAAATATTGTAACAAATAAATAATAGTCCTTACTATAGATTCATGATAATATTAGGTAATATTTTATATAGGAAATACTTTTTTGAGCTATTTTTTTAAACTACTTTCCTGTGCTACTAAAAGCCTGATCACTGAGGTTTGGCACAGAATTTGCATTACTGTCCCGAAGGGTTATTTCAGAGTGCTAGATGGCACTGGAAAATGTTTCCTGATCCCCAGCTGAAATATTTTCCTGCTCTGTTTTTTTCCCCACTGGTTCTGTGATGTGGACTAGTGAAGCCACAGGGAGATGCAAGGAGTGGTCACAGTTCACATCAACTGAAGAAGAAACCCACAGTCCCTTAATACAACTTCAGATGAATTTTACCTCTTTAATGGATTCCTCCTCAGATACTTCAGATTTTTTTATGATTTCCTGAAACCTCAGGATTCATTCTTTACTACTGCACAATTTTAGCTCTTTATGAACATTGCTCCATCATTATTGTAACACTTTCTCATAGGCACAGTGGTGTCAGATTTTTTTGTTTTTTTACTATTACCAATAGATATAGACAGCTTTAAAGAAAAAAGAAGAGACCTTTATATGATCCTGAAGTGCTGCTCTTCAGCAGTGTTCTACAGGAATGATGCAATATGGTATGTACTGTTTTGTATGGAATTATGCATCAACAGATAGTATAGATGGTAAAAAGTCTGAAGCTGATCACAAGGTTATCTCTGGTTTAACCAAGACCTGTGTTAATGAAAAAAGCTTTACTTTTCTTAAGAGATTCTCCACCCTCAAGGAACTAATATTGTGGTGATTTTCTGGTTGGAAAGCTATTTATTACTTTCTTTGTCACGCTTGAGATAGAGTTTAGGATTTGCCTACAAGTTGTGGGGACTGTATTAAAGGATATGGTATCATTAGCTTTCCCTTTCCTCAGTGTCATGTCTTTGTCAATTTTAAGGCTACTTGGTTTAATTTAAAATTGTCTTTCATTGTGGTACTTACTGTGTGGATCAAGTATGTTTTTTGGGAATGCTTTTAGACAATTAAGGTTTGACAAGGTGCAGTAATATTTATACATATTTATGTACATTTGAGCATGAAATAGATTCTTTTTGGAGATGATGGATAGACAGATCCCCAAGGCTATTGCCTTTATACCGTTGGTTTTCTCCATCACTAGAAATGAACTTGGCTAGCTGTCATAAAAAAACTTCACTGCCATAACAGGCAGAGAAATGTAATTGCTTTTGTAGAATTGCATACCATAAGCTCAAGGGCTCTCGGTGTATTTTATTACAGTTGCAGTTGACTGGTGGAGATTAACCCTATGCTAATCACTGTAAATGTAAAACCTTCTGTCTCAGATGGTGCTTACTACAAACTACTGATGTCATTTACTCATACAAACAATAAGATTTTTTTAGTTGTTTAAAAACTATTTTAAAATCTAACAAACTAATACATTACTTCTGACCATCTGTAATATTTATGGAGCACTTCCAGTCATACAAGATATACTGCTCCTGAATTTGGACAGCAAAGAGGAAATAGCTTCCAAGCTGACAACATTTAAACACCTTGAAGCATCAACTTTGTGAAGTAATGATATTGTTAGCATTTCTGTGAGTGATTCTTCAAATATTTAAGTCCCTGTCATGTGTCTTGCCTAATGAGATGGATATTCAAGCCAAAATAATAATAAAAAAAATATTGTTATTCTGGAGACTCATATAAAATAATGTATATTTTGCATTTAGTTCTGAATTTTGCACAGTAATAATATCTAGTTTTGTTAATGGTGTAGTCTTCTGTCTCACGTTTTGGGAGGATCTAGCACAGGATTCGACTAGGTTCCCATGACAGAATATAACCCAAGTCCAGCCTGTGCTTTCTTTTCTCATTAGAGAAAGTAAGAGCAGCACATTTGACCTCACATGAACATTTTCTTTGAAGTACTCTGGACAAAATTAGAGGACTTTTCTTCACTGAAATCAATAGTGAAAATCTCAGAGGCCTCTCTGGTCCCCGAATTTCCATCCTGCCTCTCCCTGTGTCAGTACTCATTAATTGGTTTGGGCAGATACAACACTACCCGGGCCCCCTTTGGTCTCAGTGAGCCATGGACACACTGGTCAGTGGCTGTGACCTGAGCACCTGCCACCACCACTGCAGGCAGTGTTCCCCAGAGACTGGGCAAGCAGGAATGAGCTACAAAGGACTAGTTCCAAGTTCCTGCAGATTTAGGGATTAGTCTTTCCTGAACGTGATACTTGGGCACAGAAAAGCTGCCGTCATGCATATGAGTGTTTCTAAGGGGTATTTTTTTTTTTTTTTATGAAGGCTGTCACAGCTGGAAAACAGTAGTTAGGCTGAAATGATGCTTAGAAAGGTTTTTTGTCTCCTTTGACACTGGAAAATGCAGTGTATCTCTTGCATATGTGTGTGCCAGGGTCTTTAATACAATCTTCACTGGTAGTAAACCTGTAAAATGATTTCAAGGTCTTCTGTAAATAATCAAACATTTCTATTGTACTGCCATTATTGTATTACTTGATGGTATATGTGGTAAAAAAAATGAGGTATTTTCATGATATAAAAGGTTTTAGAATGTCCAACTGCAATCACTGTCAGTCTTTTATAATATCTACATTGGCAGAACCTTAATTTGCTTGTAGTGCTTGCAAGTTTGTTACTTATTCATCAGCATCATAAATTAGACAGCCTCAGTATCTCAGCTCTCTATAGCAGGGCATGTTGATTAGTATTTCTAGAAAGATTTGGCCTAAGTTAGGTTGATGCTGGCAGAGAGAGGTGGGTAGCATATGTGGTGTGTTATCACTATACGTTTTCAGTGTTGACAGGAACAGAAGGAAGCTGACATAACACATCTTGATAACTAATACTGCTATTATCAGTGTCACTTTTATCATCAACTATGCAAAACATTGACCTAGGACTCTGCTTTGATGTTAAAATAACACTGGCATGTATTGACATATATATCATATAGATTTTGTCATGACTCTCCTTGGCAGGAGTATATTGCTTCAGTTTACTTGTTAGCATGAATATCTCCTTCAGAAGGCAGTATTTATTTTTGTGCCTTTTCTTCCCTCTAGTGACAAAGATTGCATTTATTGGTTTGGATATGAAATGCTTATAGGTAACATTTTCATATGAGAGGCTGTCAGACAATTAATTTCATTGCCAGCAATTAAAGTAGTGAGCAGATTCAATGTCATTCAAGGATTTTTTTTTTTTTTCAGAATACAAATCCATTTTTGATATTTCCATCGAAGTTTGATGTCTGGAAAAGCATACTTTTTCTGTTAAAAATGGAATTTTACTATTACTTATGTAATGATTGATGTATCTTTTAAATGTGCCAATCATTTAATTGCAGTTCAAAGTTGATTAGAGGTTGCTGACTCCTGGATGTGAATGACTGGTATCAAAATCTGATGATCTAGCGGAGGTAGTCTGCAAATTGCATAACCCTCTGAAGTACAGGAATTTTAGGGTAATATAACTGGCATGGACTCTGAATGGGTGCTGGGGACCTGAGCTGTGAGGCATTTACTTGCACAAGTTCATGATGACTTAGTACTCTAGATCTCGCTGGAGCTGATTTGGCCATAGACTTTTATTTTCACCATGTAGGTACCACAGAAGGAGACAGGAAGTGTGGGGTTTTCTTTAGCACACATACAGCTCAGCAGTGCACATTTGGACAGAAAAGATCTTTCGTGAGAACTGAGAGGTGCTTGCTGGAACCTGTGAGCCGTGAGAGGTGGGACCACAGTGGCTCTCAATCCATCACTGCCTTTGCAGGGCTCATCTGCAGGTGCTGTCCATGCTGCATCTTGTCCGTGCACACATGCACACCCCCTCTAAAGCTTGGAGGACCTTGTTTAAAGGAAGGGAGGCACCACCATGCTGCGACCATCTGGATGGGAGGCACTTTGGTGTGGAGGATGAGTCATTTGGTTAGCACAGAGCTGCGCTCTGCTTATTAAATTAGGTGACGTATTACACAATTAGCCCGTCTTTGCGCGGCTGGTGACCCAGACTGGCTCAGGTCTGCCGAGCTCTGGAGCTTAGGAAGGGATAATTTGGATCTATCTGTAGTAATCACCCAAGAAAGTTACGACCCCGGAGTCGTGAAGCTGCCTCGGGGAGCCATCAGGAAAAGCCGCCTGTAGAAACGAGCCCAAGCCCCGGCCCTTGGAAGCGGTAAGGATCTGACACGGAGCCACGGGGGAGCAGCTCGCTCGGCATTCTCAGCTGTCACTCTCTCCAAATTTAGGCCTCTAAACTCGGTATCAGTTTCTTACGAGGATGAGACTATAAAAACTCTCACACTGGATCAGCCAGAGGCCGGGCTTGTGCAGTGTCCTGTCTCAGGCTGTGTCTGAGAGCTGACACCTAGAGAACAGTGCGAGAAAGGGGCCAGCATTAGGAACTGAACTCACATCTCTCCATTTGCAAGGCAATTACAATCCTTCATCATTAGGCACAGAGTATGTCAGTGAGTTTCTCCTAATGAAAGTCTTTCATGTTGTTTAACTAATTGAATACTCACTGGGCCAGAGCAGGAGACCTAAATTGTCCTCTTCATTCCTCTATCCTGATCAACAGCTAGTCCTTAGCTACTTCTGCATTGCTCTAAATTTAATTATTTATATGGATTTTTTTTTTTGGTGGAATTTCTATGTATTTGTTAAATTAATCCCTCTTTGTTACTTTTTACTAACCTAGTATTTTAACTTTTTTTCCTTTAAATATTCGTATTACAGGCTTTTTCCCCCTCAATGATTCAATTTTCCTCAGAAAATTTCAAGAAGATTTTAATGGTTCTCTGCATTCTGAACAGAATTTAATTGAGTGTTTAAAAATCTTTTACATTTGATGTCAAAATCTAACAGCAAACCAATTCCTGGTGGCTTTTTTATGCACCTTCCTTTGCTGCTACATGAATAAATTACATTCTTAGCATACTCTTCAAAGATCTCATGCCTCTATAATATTTTGCTTTATATTTCATTTTTCAGTAATTATATTGTCATTTTATAATATTAATAATAACAAGAAAGCTTTTGCCTTGAACTACCTCTCATTAGGCTCTCAGAAGTTGTGTTTGACAATTTGGTGAGTAGATTTTTATGATTCCTGGAAAAGTGTGCAGTCAATCTCAACAGAGAAGAAACATGAAGCTTTACCAGAGGGTTTATCTTACTGATCAGTTGCAATGATGGATGCAGTGTATAAGTATTCTTTCCCAGAATATACTTTCTAAGTGTGTATTTGTGTACCAGCTGTTTTAAAGTGGTGACAAACAGCAAAGGTAAAAAGAAACAAAAAAAAGAAGATAAATATCTTAGCAGTGATGTAGAATTCAATGTTGCTGACTAAGCAATCCTGCAAAAGAACTTTTCATAATGTTTCAGGCTTGCTTTACCAGGAATGAAAGGCCACATGACATGTAAATGCTTAACTGACACATTCAAAGGGGTTATCCCCTGTTAGCAGAGACACATTCTCATGCTACCCAGTGAAGAAGTAATGGTAAGCTGTTTAAATAAATCCATTTGCACCACAGTAATTTTTTATTTATTTTGCAGTTGTGGATGTCCAGCAGTCCCTAGATGGTTGGTTCACTATTTGTACCTCCACTGACAGATAACAAGCTTTTAAAATACTCTTGCAATCAGGTGCACATGCTCCAAGAGAGATAAACTAAGTTTGTATGAGAAAACAACTTCTCAAGTGTGTCACATGGGTAATTAGGGTTGAAACAAGCTGATGATTTAGAATTTGGTCTTCTGATGTGATACAGCATAATTCTTACGGAACTGTGCCTTTCTTTAATCTTCATGGAATGAAGTGTATTTTTAAGTAGCAGGTGTATATGTATGAAGGCCTATTTTATTTTTATTTTGATGCCATCTCAGAAACATCATAAAATCTTGCTCAAGGCTAAATTTTTGCATTAAAATTTTTTCCTATTAAAAACTATAGAGTTTCATGGGAGCAAGGCCTAGTGTATTGTAATAGGACAAGTGTATAATCTGCTGACCTAGCTATTTGCAAAAGCAAATCCCAAATTCTTGACACTTCACCTCCACCCACATTACATTCTCCTGTCTTTCATTTTCCAAACGCACACGCAGAAAGACATGCACTTTCTACAGAAACCATGCCAAAGCCTCTTAATCCTGAATGCTCTATTGAATGTTTGAGGTTCTAGTAAATTGGAGTGAAAATGCAATGACTAAAAAAGAGTTTATGTCCTATGTAGCAGACAAGGAGTTATTAAGCAGATCTGATTTTGTTTTTGTAGCACAAATCCTCTCTATAAACCTTTTTTGCTGTTGAATTTTGCCAAGAACAGCTATGCATCAGTACAGCCTTAAATCTTGTGTTTATTTAGCATTAGTGAGGAGCCAAACAAAAATGTCTGCCAATTGCTTCAAATCTGTGACCATGTGTGTTTCTCGTATGCATTGTTTTGGAAGAAGAATAAAGGCTGGTGACAGATCAGATGTGCAGATCCTTCACCTGCAGCCTTCTGGCTTGTTTGTGACCATCAGGCGCTGCAGTGGCTCTTGGCTGCTTGCAGGCAAAAGGCAGGTTCCAGTGGGTGCTGCTGAACAAAACCTGCCACCTCACAGTTGCCTAAATCCTCAAATCCTTCTTCCAAAGCCTTAGCATCAGGATTTTTGTGTCAAATGCTTCCCCAACTCCAGAAGGTTGTAACACCATAATAGTGTTCAATAACCATGTCTGATGATTCTGACAAGGAAAAGACTTTATAAGAAGGAAGGTTTCAAACTTTGGCGATCTGTTTTCTGATGCTAATGGTGGAAGACTTCTTTCAAAACTCGTGCTGAAAAACACATCTGAGAAAGAGACATCTGAAAATAGTCTGGTAGCTGAGTCATTCTTCAGCACTGTAGGAAACGTGGGGTAAGTTTCCTTCTTGTTATTCAAAGAGAGACATATTCACAAGCAGTACTGTCTCTCCATTCTGCTGCTTCCACTAATAATTCCCTCCTGGATTCAAGGCACCTTCCAGATAAAAAGTGAATAGAGCCAAAAGGTTTTGTTTAAAGGTTTTGTTCAAGCAAACTGACTTTTTTAATGTGGAAGAGAATTCTTAAATGAAAAATTCCTGGTCCACTGCAGAACTGCAAAGGAGATTGCATTTCCTCTGTACAATGGTAATATAGAGTCTGTTGAGGTAACATGCAACAAAACAGCATCTGACTTCTACTGAAATTAAAGGCAACCTTTTAAATTAATGGAATTTTATCATCTACTAGTATATTTGGTAATTTTCTAAAATAATCTTCCTTGGAAAGGAGAGAAAAAGTAATTTCTTGGTACAAGAGGGCTTTTAAGTTACTTCCAAAAATAACTTCATTGGTTTCCTTAACTTCCAAATTCTTTGTGCCAATTTCTGACTAGCTAACAAACAAGACCTAATAGGCAGGGCAGATGTAAAGTTACAGACTGGAGCTGTGAGAAAAATACTGCTTGAGGGAAGTACTTTTTGGGAGAACACATCGCTGATTACACTTGCTTTAAGAGTTAGAGAATGGGTGATTTAGGGAAGAGGACTGGGCCTGTGGGTATATCTGCCTTTTGTTTTTCTTGGGTGCCTGAGCTCTCCCCTTGACGTGTAGTATCTGCTGTAATCAAAACCTCACCTGGATAGCTGTGGCAAGACTGAGCTCCTCATCACTTTTTTCATGAAGAAAGAACTGTAGTCAATAGGAACATAAAGTCTAACACTATGAAAAAGAATTTGATATAAATAGTACAGCAGTGCCTTTTTTATAAAAACTGAGTTAAGAATATTTTAAAATAATCCAAAGATTTAGTGAAAAATGTGCATAAATAAAATTTTATTGTATTGTCAATATATTGCTGTTAGGATGTTTTTGATACATGACCTAGCATTTTAGGGGTTTTAATTTTTTCTTTTAATTTGAGACTAGATGTGCTTCTGTGTTATGTAAACCAATTAAGCTGTTCAGAAGACATTGATTAGGAACCTTTCACAGATGCCTTGTGCAGGCAGATAGGAGAGCTTTATTAAAAATGCTTGTCATTTCTTAATATTGTTCACAGGACATATAATCTCTGGGATAAAGAATACTTGCAAGAGTCATTTGCTGATGCAGAACAAGGACTTTTATTAAGTCCAAATCTGTTTATTAGCTGTAAATCTTCTGACTTGTCAAAACATTGGATGAAAAAGTAATGCATGAGTTATAGGATCTTTCTGTTGAATTTAAATGAAGGATATATATTTGATGTCTGGTTGTCCTGGTTTGGCAAATTATGAATGATCCCTGCTCTTGAAAATTAAAACTATGACTGATATCCCAAATTAAACTAATAACTGAAATGCTTTAATTTTTTAAATTTTATATTAACCTCCTATTTTACTCAATATGAGTTTCAGTTTCAATCTTCATCCAAGATATATTTCTTCCCTTTTTAAAGCTAAGACCAAGTTCAGAAACTCAGAATCACACTTGTTTTCACTCAATTCTCGGTTAAAATTTGACTTATTTCAAGTAACTTTAAGAAAAATTCATCCAAAGTGATTAAAAAAAAAAAAATCATCATTTCTTCTGAAATCTTGCAGGTTTCTCCTCAATCCAGGCATTTTAGAACACTACAGTAAGCCAGCAATGTTTTCCTTGAATCTATCAGCTCTGCTTTTAGGAGAGTTCAGAGTCATCTGGCACTAAGGCAAAAGGAGCAAAGGTCTCTTTGAATAGCTACAAAATTTTGGACTCTAAAACCTGGAGTTTGAAGAAGAGGGCATGTGTCTTTAGCTAATAGAAAACACAGCACAAGAGAACCTTGACTTATGAGCATTCATAAATAACATCATCAAAATGCTAAGTCTACAGGAGGAGAGACAGAATTCATCCCATGTAATGTATGTCAGGAATGTCACTTAATGCACAACTTGAGGGCAATGAGTTCTCCCTGGTGGTTTAAGAATCTATATGAAATATATTATAATTACTGCCAGGGTCAACCTTGATTGTACTGAGTTTATTTTGGGGTATTATAGGAAATACAGGCTTTGAACAATTCTAAGGTGATAAAAATATTTATAAAATCTCTGATATTGCAGTTCTGTCAGTAAATTAATTCAACTGCTTCTTTAAAGTTATGATTATTACATTCATGCCTTCCTCCAATTTCTTAGAATGAAGATACAACATGACAGTACAAATACACAGGAACCAAGTACTGAATCTACATTCTTTCTTACTACATGCAAAAGTGTTTTCCCTTGCATTGTCACCTGTGTTCATATACTGGGAACTTCTGAAGAAAATCTCAGTAGGAAGTAAATGACAGCATGTAGATTTTTTTTTCCTTTTAATTAACTTCCCATTTTTTTTATAATCCTTTGATCCTCTGATCCTTTTGGTTAGTTTGTAGCATCTATGGAAAAAGCGTTATATACATTTTTTCAACTGAAACTCTAAAGTATTCTTTCTAACACTAACAGGGTTGTGCTTAAATTTGGAAGACTCTTCTATAGAAGCCTGACATTAGTAGCATACTTGGTCATGAAGTGTTTTCTCACTACCCAGATTTGTTAGCTAAAGAAATTATGCTTGCTCTTGCTGCAAAATGTACTGTGTGCTGTTCTCCTAAAGTTCTTCTATTCTTTCTCCTACACTCTAAAATATCTGAGGAATGGTACATGACTGTATTTAGTGGATTATTATGCCACAGTGGAAAACTAAGAACCTTTTTTTAATGAGACAAAGTCAAGTTTGTATATATATAATGTAAAATTATGTAAAAAGTCAAAATAAAGTTATTTAATTGGAACAAGCGTAGCTATTCTTCCCAACAGATAAAGTCATATGAAAATGACCCTAGCACTGTTAAACATGCAGTATTTTTGATATGTGGGAAAGCTCAAGTTAAATGTTTAAAGACAGCTGCTTTTTAATGATTAACACAGAGAAGACAAGATTCTAAGTTTATTATTGTGCCCTTCTGTGAACGTGCAGAAGAAGCCAACAGCCATACAACTTTACCTTATTGTTTGCTAGCAGCTGAGTGCCAGAATAATTACTCTTTGTAGTCAGCATTCTTCTGGGCCCACACAGACCTACTCAGAAAACAGCTCATTAAAAGGACCTCTGAAAATCCTTGCTGAGAAGGGGAAACTATGACCTCTTCTTCAGTTTTATCAGAGATATTTTGTTGCTACTTGTTTAATGTTCATCTTTTATTTATCTTCCAACTGTGCTCTACATACTACAGGCAGCAGTCTGCAGAAGGAGGCATCTGAATTATCAGTCCACTGAGTTTTATTAGTAGGGGACAGGTAAGAATGCTTGTAGATGAGCTTGTATTGATTATTTGTTAAATGCCTGGCACAGATGACTGTAAAGGGTGCAGCTTCTGATGGGAAGCCTACTGCTGACAATACAAGATGAAATAATCCATTTCTTAGCGATTAAAATATTAACTGCCTTCCCCTATGTGTGCTTTGTTTGAAAGCTGAAAATTTAGCTGCTAGTATTTCCAAAGTACTCTGTGTATCCCTAATGTACCATCAATGAGAACTCTGTTCTCTTCTTTATGGAAAGGAGCTGGGGAATATGGGCTAGCTGGTATTACATGACTTTCCCTGCTGTCTGGTGGAATGACAGTAGAAAAAAATGATGGCAGATTAACTAGAAGCCTTCAGTCTGGTCATACATGAGTAGATAAACACTAAAGTCTTAATTTGCCTGTGTTGAAATCTATGACAGGATTGCTTTTCTTTTTTCCAAAATACCCTTTTCTGATTGATAAAAAAACTTGTTAAATCCAGAGGCCAGATGGATTTTTGAAACTTGAAAAACATGTTTGAGAGTATGTCATGATCATTTAGTGAGATAACTCCAAAACATGCAAGATGTGCTATTATCTGTCATTGGCATGTGTGTGGCAGCTGTATGGCACTTGAAAATTTAACACAACTCTTCTTAATATTGTTTGGATCCCTGCTCCAAAAATATAGTTCCTCAGAAGTACAAGTGCCCAGACACAAATTGTAGCAGTTTAGGAAAGGAAACATCTATTGAAAATATCATTCTTATTTTAAAATAGTAGTAATAGCAGAGTCCAAACACAGGAGAGAACTTCATAGAATCTGTGCTGCCAAAAGTAAATCGCATCAGCTTTTGCTTTCCTCCTGCCAGATCGGCTATTTTTAAATGGGAAGTTGCTTTCCAATTAAACAAAACTTGTTCAAAACATTTAAACTCACAAAATCCCTTACTTTTTACAGTTTAAAAAAATGAAAATATCTCAATAAACTAAACTGAAAAAGCCATCAAAGACTTAAATGTACTTTTAACAAGTTTTGTTTAGCTGAAAACAGCAGTAATCAAAGAGGAAAATTAGAGGAAAAGGAAACTTTTAGGAAATCAGAAAATCAAAATGAGGAAACAGCTGTCAGTGGAGACATGCATGTAGTAGCTGCAGGAAGTGTGTGAACATCTCACTGCACTTTGGTGTTTTGGTGAGAGCAGGTGGAGCTGGTTGGTTGTATCAGGGGCAGGAGGTAACGACAGGAGCTGTTAACCTGGGGCATGGGAATGGGCACATTAAGTCTCACAGAGGTAGCTACAATCTCTGAGTGGGGAGAGTTGGAAAAACTGTCTTGTATCCTCTCCTGGAAAGAGTTTTCTTTGCTGAAAGTCCTGGCAGTGAGAATGAATTAGAACCTGAAGCTGTAGTCCTTAGGGTTTGAGGACAATTTTTCTTAGAGTAAATGCTACAATTAGCAGGTGACCAGGGTACAAAGGGCCATGGTTGTTCATTTCTTCCTGTCAGACATGGATGACTGGGGTTTTCACACTCTGTGTTGAATCGTTTTGGATAGAGTTATACTCGGGGAAACACAGAGAAAATGCTGTTGTTAAATGATGTTGTGTTTGCCAAAATATTGCTAAAGTGCTCTCGCTAACAACAGGTTTGCCCTGAAGCACTGGGAGCCCTGACATCCAGCATATCCTCATAAGGGTGCATGAGGGATTTCACACTCAACTGTTCACCTGGAGAAGTTTGAAGGGTAACTCAGCTGCTAAAGTGAGGCTGTACCAGTCCTCCTTCAGTTGCATCTAAGCAAAGCAGCGAGGCAGTGCTTCAAAACTGAGCAGAAACCTTGCACAGGTGGGAAATGCTCAATCTTATCTCCCAAACCTCAAGGCTGGTAAGACCAGATATGTCATGCAACTTATGCAAGCTAGAGAAACACATATATAGATGAAAAAATTTGTAGTTACTGTAATTGAAAAATTAGCAGTCTAATCACAGAGTTATAATGTTGTTAATTCTCTATTCCCTGACAGGAGTAAGTCGAAGGAAGCACTTCTCACAGTTATACGAACCCTTTTGCTATTATCATGTATATCATCTTGATATTATCATTAAGAGAATGAGGCTATTGTTATTAAAGCAGACAATTTTTCACTGTGTTTGATTACTCAGGCAGCTTTCTCAAACTCTCATGCACTAGCTCATGCCCAGCTGGAGCCACAGCTGGCTGGACAGCCCTTTGTGCAGAAGCAGAAGGCTTTACTACTATGCCTTTAACTTCTGAGAGTGACCTGTATGTGTAATCCTGCAGTCTGTGTCTGTGTACAGCAGATACAGCCTTCTGGGATGGGGTTCAACTTGTTCATTGCTGATTCCAATGTGTCCTGGTGCTCTTGGGCTGATGCTTGGTATTCTGAATTTATCATTTCTTTTGTATTCAACTGGACCACTAATCTCCTGAGTTTATCCATTTGGGAAAGACTTTCGTGCACTACCTCTCACACACTCTCTTCAATCTGTTTTCTCTTAGCACCTCCTCATTGTACTGTCCACCCAAACACACACAAACTCTCACATAAATGGGATTTATATTATGGTGTAGTCCAGGTACAGACATACCCACTTAAAGTCCAAATGGTCCTATTATTGCAGCTAATTCCCAATGATCACACAGTTGAAAGCAATCTAGACAACTTTCTCATTTCTATCACTTTTATTTCCTATGCATTTTTGTGGAAGCTGCCAGCATCTCCAGTTATTTGCAGAAAGGTGGATGATGTTGATGGTGGGGCTTACCCTGTGCTTTGGGCCCACTTGAAGCTGCTTTACTGTCTTTGTTAACAGTTTACTTGTTCCTACTTCATTGGCCAGCACATTCTATATCTGATTTTGATGGTGTTTGATATGTTTTATGTATGCCAGATACTGGTTCTTTGCTTGCTCTGTTTTCCTTAATACCAGCACAGAAGGTTGCATTCCTGTAGTGAGTAACAACTTATTATTAATGATTCGTGCTTGTAGCCCTAGGGCTCCTACTCCACACTTATACTTTCAAGGCTTCTGCTATTATCTTGTGCTTGTACTTTTGGAAGCATCTTTTAAAATCCCTTGTTTTTCTTCAGCAGCCTTCAAGCTATGATAGCATGACATGTAGTATTGGCACATACATGTCCTTTTTCTGGAGTCACTCTGTAGTTAATCCATTGTACAAAATTAATGGTCTTTTAGGAGATTAGCTCAATTGGTTAAAGAATATGCTAATAATGACCAGGTCATGGGTTCAATCACTGTACTGGCCACTCACTTAAGAATTGGAGTTGTTGATCCTTATGGGTCGCTTCCAACTCAGAATATTCTGTGACACATGCAGGGATATGTGCAGGCACAGCTGTGATGCTGGGCACCACCTGCTTCTAAAATGTATTGCTTGCAACAGTGTCCCTGCTGTGTTACCAAACTTGCTCTGCAATGTGTTTTGGAAAGGAGAATGGTGGAGATGCTCACCTGAGGTGGCAGCACCACTGGGTTTGATTCTCCTGAGGTGTCACAGGCAGGACTGGCAGTGCTCAGTGTGTGGTGGCAGAACCTCACGACATGTGAGCCTCAGCTCTGCGGGGAGGGAGCTGCTCTGGCTCAAATCCCCCTGGCCCTCACCAACTCAGACATCTCGGGACACCAAAAGGCAAATGGCTGATGTGTGATACTATAAAATTGAAGTTCCTTGCTAGCATCATCCCACAAGACTGATGTCTCAGCTCTGACAGATGTATGTAAGTGTAAAATCCTCCCAGTGCTTGATTTGAAGACTTCACCTGTTTATTGTTAGGCACAGCTTTTGGGAAAAGACAATGAGGGGAATTATGTCATATAGATTAATGATAACGTGCTTCAAGGTTGCTGTGAGGGTGACAGCAGCATTTTGGGACTCTCTTACAGGGTTGAAATTGCAAGAAACTCTTACAGGAAAAAGAATAAATTCTAAGTTTCAATTTCTCACTGAGTAATCAAGATGGAGTTGTTCAAAAATGGACTGGAAAATTTGGATCTGTTTTGCCTCACTGCTATACTAATGTGACTAACCAGTGTGCAGCCTTTTTTGTTAGGCAGAGGTATCATGACATTGCATAAGCATCTATTATGTATATTAGTTTGTAAATGTATCTGTTAATGTGCTAATAATATGCATGTTCTACAATGAAGGCATAAGTCCTATGACCTTGTAAGGACTCCAGTTTCGAGGAAGATATTTTTTTCTTTATCTACAGGCACTGGATTTGATCTGAAGTCTCCCATTTCCCAAGGAGTCTTCTGACAATGAATAATATAAAAATATTTGATAAGCAGTCCATGTGCATGTTAGACAGCACCATTTTTTTTGTTTTGTTTTGATTTTTTAAAGATTTTCTTTTGCAATAAGCCTTCAAACATTTTCAGTCTACTTTTGTCAATTCTTGACTGCCTCCTATGGAAGGCCAGATGGCAAGCCTGGCCACACTAGTGCAAAATCAGCAACAACATTCCAGCTTAATTTCTGGTTGATCCACACAGCAAAATGAACACAGGACAGCCAGAAGGAAGTGGTGATCACCTGCTGAAGGAGAAGCTAGGGGCAGTCTGGGTATGGGACCACCTAGCTGTGGTTTTGTGCATGGTGATGGACTAGAGCAGCTTGGGAGGTTACAACAGAGTGTTTTGCCTTGGGAGAGTTGCTTCTTAGGAGGTTTTGGAGACTGGAATCAAATAAGGGGTTTAAGGGTGTCAGTGATACTATAAATATGATTTTAAGACCCAGGTCCTCTTAGGGTCTAATATTTTATGACCATTAAGTCACACTGCATTTAGTTAAGTAAGCATAACAGGCAAGGTATTTTACATGCCCTTAGCAAAAGGAGGAAATTAAACATTACTTACTTTTTATCAAACTTAGCTGCATATGTGTATAGCAGTATCAAAGAGCAATTACAGTAGTATAAATTCTGCTGGCCTGAAAAGCTAATTAAAATGGTGTTAGAAAAAACCCACTTAAACTGAATGAGTTCTTGCATTTTGAATAAGAGATTAAAAATTTTTACTATTATTAATTTGCTCTTTCTAGTGCTTTACACACATCACAGATTCATTTTCGAAAGATACTTGTCTGCATTTGAGTGTGTTGGTATATTGAAAGGAGCAGAAATGATTTGCTGAAGGTGATAAAATGGGCCCATCATAAAGCTTGGAGAAGCTCCTGGACCGCAGCTGTCCTTGGGAACTTTGGCACAAATTTCATCTTGACTGTAATTTCATTCTGGACTTTTGGAATAGGTTTTTTCCTCTGAAATTTCACAGAGAGAAAGTTGGTGTTCAGATGATCATCTGCTGCTGTTTGTAAAAGGTTTTAGAAAAGCCAGAGCTCATATTACACAATAAATAGCTAATCTGTATTAGGTTACTGTGATAGCTATAAGAAGTCAGGATATGAAGCTAGGCTGAAGATTCTTACATCTCATTAACCGATAATTCCATCTGACTAGATTTTTCTCTGTCTTGAGGAGGAGACAATGTCTCTTTGTGGTTTGACTTTAGTCTGAACAGAGAAAAGCAGTTTAAGGAGAGGTTACAGAACTCGGGCTGTGTTTTTGGATGCCTTTCTCCATGGCTGGGTGAATGGTGTTAGCTGTGCTCTCTCTGAGTGTCAGAGCTATATTTATCACTCAGGAATTGTGGGCATGTGAATTTGTGCTCTGACCAAAGCAGTGCTTCAGTCAACGTGTTTCTATTCATGATGTGCACACTTGTTATTTTGCTATTATTTACTTATAATTTCCTTCTCTGTCCTTTAAACAAATAAATATCTTCAAAAGAAGAACTAGATGTTTCAAAAATGAGGTTTTCTCAGGGTGTTGTTTTATTAATGGAATGACTTACATTAGCAAATCAGTGGAAGGAGTGGTAACTTGAACCAGCATATTGAATTTCACTTTAGCAATCTGTATTCCAGAAGGAAATCCTGAGAAGCAATCACTGACAATGGGACCTCAATTTAAATTACAAAATAGGCAGTATGCTGAATGCATATAGAGTATATGGCAGATTAAATGGAAGTGTTCATTTGTGTTCATAAGGCAACCAAGACACTAAAAATGGGCTATACAAGTAAGGACTACAGAAGCTGTGGTAATGAAAACAATAATTAATTTAATTTAAGTTACTATCCCCAGGGCAGCTGTAAATTGATGGTATTAATTATGCAACAAACCTGTTTGTAAATTGATGACATAGGAGCTCATGGAAGTCATCTAGAATAAATTTTTTGTTTTGAAGCTTTTTGACAATATATTATGCAGCTGCCAATAGCCACCAATGGATATTCAAAGGTTATTTATATTAAACTCTATAATTTGTATTCTTCAAAGAACTAATTAATGTGAAGGCTGCAATTATAAACAATCAGTTATTTTGTGTGCATAAGATTGATTATATAGTATAAACCAGAATTCCTTAGTATTGAATTCAGTAGATATCCTATTTGGTATTTTTCTGCCACTGTAACTGTATTGATTCAAGTGAATTCCAGCAGCAGGGAATGTATGGTATTGAATTACCTTGCTGTTGCTACTGATTATGGAGAAAAGATGATAAGAATTTTCATATATATTTTTATATATATTTTAATTTCAGTCCTATTTATTTATCTTTTTAAGCTTATGTCTTTTTTTGTTTATTGTTTATCTCTACATATCAGAGTGGCTATTAATAGATGTAATGAAGTGCTGGAAGTCCAGCATTTCTTTTCAGTTCTTCAAGGTTAGAAATATCAGCCAGAGGGAGAGTTGGTAAATGAGATGAGTATATGACAAAAGATGCAAAAATTGTTTTTCTACCTTAAAAAAGGAAGTAGTATGTAATAGTTCCTTCTGCTTCATATTGGTCAATTAAAATTTAAATTTTAAAATGTCTAAGTTATTTTACTTATCTTTAAAAAAATCTATAAAATGAAAATAAACACTTAAAAATAATTTATAGCAAGAAGTATTTCTCTATTGTCTTCTCCCAGTGGAAATGTTTGTGTTTTCTGGCTAGTCATGTGATATTTACTTGGGTAGGTTTCTGTGAAGCAGCTTAGATTGCATGACCAGTTTTACCAGCTGGAAGTTCCTGTTTCTCAATTGCTATGAGTGAAACTAAGGAGCACAGTCCTGTCGCTGCTTAGTGCAGTATCTAGCAACTTAAAACTGTCTGAAAGGCAGTAACTGTATTTGTTTGTGTATGCTTTCTAAAGTCTAAGAAAATAATATACACTAGGGGAATATAAATAATGCCATGATTTAATAGCATCACCCACCTGAAAAAAAATTCTTGTTTGTCCATTTTTATGTGTTTTCCAATCATAGTTTTAGCTTGCAAGCAATTTTGGGGATTATTTCCAGAATATCTTTAGGCCAAATACAGCAGGATTTTCTCTGTGTGTTCTTTAATTTTTCTGCCAAAGCAATAAAATTGAAAGTGAAGGCTAAGACACAATACAAAATTAGGTGATAGCGAGATCTCTCCATTACTGTGCAACAGCCTGGAGCCTCTAGTCTGATTTCTTGTTTGTATTTCCTTGTTACAAATATGCAGCTAAAATAGTGGGAGTTTAGCAATGCTGCCACATTATATTGGAACGTGCCATAAATCTGTTTGTGTTTGGGCTTGCTATTTGCACACTTATTCCCTCTCTTCCCTTTTCTTTTATAAGGAATATTTTGCCCTCTGACTCAAGAATGCCCACTAATACAGAACTGCTGCTGTCAAGTGTCAAAACAAGAGCATGACTAGAGGGGGAGGTAGAGGGGGGAAATATTATTAAGGACAACCAAGGTAGCCAAAGTCGTTGCTTTCATCTTCTTTCTCCTAATTAGAGAGAGAAGATGAAAGCAAAACTGCAGATCTTCAGGAAAGCAAAGGCCATCTCTAGCTGATTGCAGTGTAGACCCAGGTACTGTGTAAGAGTGCAGTGAATTGTGTCAGCTGTACAGAAATCACTAATGCTAATGTGATGGGTGCTCCTGCCCCTGTGCAGGTAATCCTGCACCTCGAGGGCACCTGTGGGTGCAGCAGGTGCTTGGGGGGAGGCTGTGTCCCTGGCTGGGTTGTAGGGACTGCCAGCTGCTGGCTAGCAAGTACATCCTTGGGTATGGGTGGTTAACTTTTATCAGAAGCAGGGACTAAGTGTTTAGTGTGCTGGCTAATAATATTTTAAAATTGTGCTGCTCTTTTATGAAAAGCAATGGTCAGACTCAAGCACCTTAGTTCCTGAGAGAAGGACAGAGCTGTTGTTTCTCCTTCACATAAAATAACAACCCGAGCTCCTTGCATGGTGGACCATTTAGCTGTTACTCTTTTGCTGTTGATTCAGGCCGTGCATTATATATTCCAGTGCTTGGTCACTTGTGTGAAATGGAGGGGAAAGTAAAAGTAGGAGAGCACCTTGTACCTGCACGCCTGGATGTGTCTGAGAGAGCACAGTTCTTCAAAACTGTAGAGGAAAGAGCAGTTGACAGCATTTGTACAAAAAACCTGCCTCTGTTTTGCCCAAACACTCCAGGAGGCCGCTGTTAGTAGAAGTAACTAATACTTGCTTAGAATTTTTTAAAACTGGAAATCTGTGTCCATCATTTTAATGTTCCAGCCACAAGATGATCAAGTAATGTAAACCGTAATTCCAGTCTGTTCCATAATTGCTATTTACTTATGGATGCAAATTACAAAGAAGCATAATCAGAGTCATAGCTCTTCAATTTGTTTCACTTTATACAAGCAAGCAAGCAAGAAAAAAAAAAAGGAGCCATAATCCTGTTTTCCTGTAATGATTCACTACAGTTCAAGCCTCTGCATATTAGAGTTCATTGAAAAGACAGTTAACAGTCATAAGGAAACTCAATGTACTCCACAGTTTTGAATCAGAAAAAAGAATTTTTTTACTCCAACAAGTACTGGGAAAGTCATCATGTCAGGTTCAGTGGTTTGGGGTGTGGCTCCCTCTGTTTACCTTGTGAAGGCATGTGCAGTTCTTCTTCCTGATAGCTGGCAAAGCAACTGGGAGTTTTACGATGATGTGGACTTCTTTTGCCTGTTCCATCTCACTGTGATAAAAGTGAACATTTAGGTGAAATTGCCTTTGTTTAGTCTCTCTTGTCTTTGGTGCATTCAGGCCCTAGGGAGGGAGAAATAAGCAGACAGACAAGCAATTAGTTGGCGTATGTGGCTGAAAAACCCAAAGAAAATGGAGAAGATACTTGAATCACAATTCATTCCAGATATTGCTCAGAATTAGCTGCATTTGCATTAGAAAATGTGAACATCTTTTGCTTTTTTTTTTTTTTTGCAGAGAAAAAGTTTTTCAAATTCAGTTTTTGTTAAGCAAATACTCTAGGGGCTATAATTTGATCAGATCCACTGGTATAATTGAATTGTTGTCCTACTAAAATGGAGTTAAACAAAGATAAAAACAGCCTTGAAATGGATTGAATATGGTTTTCTGATTTTGCTATGGAAAATTTAAAGAATAGTAAGCTATCAAACAGAAGTTCTCCTGTCTGCTGTGCCACACCACTAGAACATAGAGAATGTTGATGAGTATAACCAAGGCAGTGTTTTGTCTGTTAAATAAGGCTTTAATACACAATTAGCCAATTTAAAAAAGCCATCAAAACAATGACCAGTGTAGTTTATAACAGGTATGTAAGTTATGTAGATTAATTATTTCATGTTATTAATTTTATTTCCACTCTCATAAAAATTTTCTCTATTTGGATAAAGAAGTTGAACTAATTTTGTGTTTTGTAGGTCACATCTCAAGAATCTGGAACCAAACCTTTGACCTTCACATTTGTACCATCCATTGGACAACTTCCAACTCATTTTGAGGTTGTGGATATCTCTGAGTTCCTTGTGACAATTCCAGAGGAACCAAAGGATCTGAGCAACCAAAAAATTGTAAATAAGGTAGATTTTTGTTTGCATTAATTTTTCCACTTCTTCAAAAGATAAAGAAAATTTTATTCTGAGCATTGCTGAACTGAAGCTCTTTCCCTTGAATGGTTTCTTGGCTTGTGCTTGGTTTAATTACCAATATGTGGAATCATTGTGCAAGAGAAGGTGGGTGTCTGCTCAATAGCTTCCTTGACCTTTGGCAGAGTTTGTATTGAAGGAAACCCTTGATCATCTGAATTCTGTCCTCTGTCAGTCATGCAATGGCAGATGAGGGGGATTCCTTCTTGATCTTTGTGACGGCAAGGGTAGTGTGCAAGGAGTGTTATCACATAGAAATTGGCCAGGAGTTGTTCACTGGATCCTGGTTTCAGCGAATGCCAGTGCTGTGCCTTCCAGAAAAGGTGCCAATCCCTTTCACAGCTGCTTAGTAATGCATCAAAGTGGAAGCGAGCTTTTGGTTTTTGAAACTTGTCCCTGTGATTCCCTGCAATGGTGAAGCCAGCAGCACAGCATTCCTGGTTCTCCTTCCTTTCGTCAACCCTTTGTTTGTTATTCCTTTCCTCCCTCACAACACTTAATGTCCTCTTATTTTATTCCATGCTGCTTGAAAGGCTACCAAAACCCTCAGGTTAATATTAATGCTTATGGCAATTCTGCTTTTGGGTAACAGCTCCTTTCCTGGGACACTTCTGGGGCTGCAGTTCTGGGTGCTCTTCCATCTTATAAACTTTTCACAGGAGTTTACAGCTGTCTGACCTGAACATGTTCAAGCATTTCAGTGTCCTATCTGTTGAAAAAGGGGTTAGGTCTGGGCAAAGGATGGATATATTTGAAGAGACATTCACTGGAATATTATCCTCAGGTTTAACTCAGTTACAGTCACAGCTGCTCAGTATTGCTTTTGTTGTAAGTAATGCCCAGGGTAAAGCAGAATCAGGTCTTCCTGTCATCCATCTCCATGTGTTTCTTTGTAGACAGAAGAAACTTTTCTGCAGTTGATGCAGTTGTGAGGCTTCCATAGCACAGATTAGTTGCTCTTCTAAAATGTCTGGAACCTGAACAATATTTCAACAACCAACATAAAATATTCAAAATAACACTGGCAAACTCATAATGGTGATATCCCCCTTTATGGTACAACATTTTTTCAAAGAACTGAACTCCAGGACTCACGGAGCTGCAAGTGAAGTGGAAATTTGTAATTACCATGTTCCACAAGCAGCATTCAAATATGAGCCCCATCTGGAGGCTTCCGCTTACAGTACACAATATGTCTGTTCATTTACCTGATTCCTTCTCTGAGGGAAATATGATTTACAATAGCATTTTTGATATTGAATGATTTAATGATATATGTGTCGTATGTGCAGTCTGCACTATTCCTGCTTTCATCCAAAGCACGCTTGAGAAGTGACATACTGGATGTGGAAATTGCAGAAAATACGAAGAACAGTTGTGGTCTGTGCTGTGAAGCTTTAACATACAGTAAAGCCCTCTGACCTTTGAGTCTGTTTGCTCTCTTCGGAGAATGCCTTGTCTTAAGGGCCTTTGTTTCTCCATTAGCATGTATAGGTTTTGTCCCAGATTTGTCTGTCAGGCTCCTCTGAGGAGCATTGTCTGCTCCGTGGATCCCGCAGTCGGGATGCCTTCCCATCGTGTCTGGTGTGGTGTGGCCTGACAGCTCATTCAGCTTGACTGCACCCTCCTTCTCGATTCTGCGCCGGCCCTGCCTCGGCCATCGCTGTGCTCAGAGTCCCCTGTTGCTCTGTGAGCTGCTGGGAAGGCAGCCCCCACAGCATTGGCTGGGGGGCTGGAAGCTGGGACTCCCTGGGGAAGTGGCTTCTGCTGTGTACTCATGCCTAAATCCTTCATTAGTCTACTGCACTTCTGGTAGTGCAGACACAGTCACTACTGAAAGCCAAAATTGCTTCACATTTTGGGGAACACGAATAAAATGCAGTTAATTGGGATCTTTTTCCTTCTATCTTTTGCAGTCTGACGCAGTCTCTGATGAGCTGGTCTTAACGAGTGGGGCCAAACAAGACTGTTTGTCCACCGTCTGTACAGACAGCACCCGAACGCCTTTCCAGTCCCCGGGGTGTAATTCAAGCAAAGGAGAAATGCAGGAGAATGACCTTTTTAAGGCTGAGTTTATCCTGATTACGGACTCCGGTGATGAAGATGAAGTAGCTGCTGCCTCAAACAACGTTCATCAGCCTTCCAATGGCTACGGTCCCATCAGTGCTCAGCTGCTGACCACATCCTGTGTTTCCCCTGGCACCGAGGCAGGGAAACCTCCTGGCCATGGGCACCTTCCAGCTGCTGTACTTTCCCACAGTACTGCTGATCCACAGAAACATCAGGTAACAAGCTCTTTAGACTCTAGAGATAACCTTTGCTTTCTAAACCTTTCAGGATATGGAGCCAGTTTGTACAGCAGCTTGGTCAATGTGTTCTTTAATTAGCATTTTCATTGGCCATTTCTGTAACATTTGGACCTTAAGGAGGTGGCCCAACCCTTCTGACTTGCTACCTCTCCATATGATTCTGGTGTGTGTGTGGAGCAGATAAGGCAGATCTATTCTTTCCTTTAAGAGCAGCTCATCATGACAGCAAGTTAATCAGGATATGTTAGATTCCTAGCTAGTCCAAATTGGATAAGGTCACTGAAATCAATGGAGCCTCGAGATCATTTGAATCATTAGCATCAGACTTCCCAGACCTAAGTTCTTTCTTCTCCTCAGCACCTCTTGCAGCCCTTTATGCAAGAGAAAGAGGATGTAAAAATCCTATTATTATGATTGTTTGTTGGTACCCCTGACTTTGCACAGGTGTAAGGAACCAATGAAAATGAAATTTCTATTTTATGTGGATTTATGGGTGCATTTATTGACTTATTAAATTTTAAATTCTCCCTGGGGCATTTCCAAAACGGGTGTTTGAAATGTTTCATTTACAAAATGCATCAATCCAAACTACTGCATGAAAAGTTAGTGTTTCCCATCTTGGAAAGAACACTGATATATCTCGAAGGGTGTATATGCAATGGAAAATTCCACCTTTAGCAAGATAGCAACATCCTTCTCACATGAAATAAATTCATGCATTTCCTTTGACCTTGACTAGGTTACCATCAGTTGAAAATGCAGTTCTTCACTGATAAATTAAAACCAAAGGCTAATCATGGCTACTTTGTTTCTGAAAATGAGTAGGATTTTCTATCTTGTGTTGAAATACTTTTGCCATTCAACTTTTCATCAAATTCAGTGTCAATTTTTGATTGAAGACATTGTGAGAAAGAAATCCACTCTGGTTTGGCATTCACAGCAGTATGAAATGTTCCTTTATTCTGAGAAACTCCCAGTGAAGTCAATGAGAGTTTTCCATGAGGAAGGTTAAAGGCATGGGTAAACATACATAGAGGAAGCAGCCTGTAAGAGAATAGTTGTCCTGAGGAAATAAAAATTTACTTTATCAATGTTCACTATGCAGGTTCTGTCAGGCTTACTTGGATTTTTTTTAAAGAGCTTTTATAGAAATTGGGTGAATTTTGGAATACTATACAGGAGAGTTCATATGTTGAATCTTTCTTAAACTTCTGGTGATTTGATAAGTTAAGAGGGGTTTGGCTGGTGAGGTAACAGAAGATAAAGATTGCACAGAACAAGAAAAAGCCTAACTTTGCTAACTCTTCATCTGAACAGGAAGAGAGGCAGTATGTAATATGAGTAATTGCATATCTTGTCATTATTCTTTAGTCACAAGTTTTCCAGACTGTACTTCCTCAGTCTTCATTATCTCAGTATCTTTAGCCATCTCTATTGCTTCATAAGAGGATGTTTTTACTAAGCTGCCTTTCACTGTTGTTTTGGTTCTAAGGTGTTTCCTTAGGCATCACTCCTGACTTGTTACCTAATGAAGGATCATCACTTTTGACAGGAAGGAGAACTATGAAAAGATTAAATAGATGCATGGTTTATCTGTTGGTACATTTCCTTTTCACAAAGGATTCCATATACAGGCTACCTTTTCAGTTCTTGGATTATAAAGGCAGTATCATGTTCCTTTTAAGAGTTATTGCATATAACATTACATTAACTTAAAAGCATAATTAGACAATGAGTTTCCTGTCAGATGTGAAAAAACCAAGGATCAGTATTGGGGACCATTGTGTTGCAGAAGGGATTATTCTAACTGACTCAGATGCATCCTTCAGCTTCATTCATTTCTGACTTTCTTTAAACAAAAGGGGAAAAGGAAAGCATTAAAAAAAATTTGGAAATTTCTGTCCTGATTGATGTTGGAAAATGCCACGCTATTTTCAAAGTCTGAAAAAAAAAAAGTGTTATTTGGTCACATTTGGAACTTTTTGGTAATAGTTTAATGTTTATATATTGTGTTGGGGTTATTTTTTGCCTTTTATTTATTTATTTTAATTTTTTTTAAATTTTTTTTTTAAAATTAATGTTAAGGAGAGTCTAGCCATGCAAGAGAGAGTCAGACTGACTCCTGCCTTTGGGAATTTACCCTTTGGGTTGAGTGGGATGTCTGCTTCCCTGAATGTCAGGGCATGAGCTCAACTTGGAGAAATTTCTTGATTTGCTGTGGGGGATCAGTAACCAGAAGGATTTTCAGTTACTTGAAGTCACTTGACATTCCTATGCCCATTGAGTGCCATCTGGTTTGACTTTTCCAGACAAATAAGTCAGGAGTCCCTACAAACTCCTGCCATTGCTTGGACAATGCACTTTCCTTGTTGGGAGAAACTGGTCTGTTCTAAATAGCATTTATATTATTTGGGTCTCAGCTCACAGTCTGATGTACTGTGTTGTCTCCAGGGATTTTGTCAAGTTTTCCACAGCTTTCAGTGCTTTCTTCTGACTTTCTGGTTCTCAGGTTGCAGTCTTTATAGGTAATTTGTTTTTATTTTTTCCTATCTATAAGCAGGTTCTACTGAGATCAAAGCATGATTAACTGGGCCCAGGATCAGGCCTAAATTGAAGATCTGATTGACTTAGACATAATTTCTGCCTTTTGGGCTCTCAGTTTGCACACTCTTTCCCATTTCCTATTTGACCAGCACATCTTTCAGGTCTTGCTGGTATAACTAACCACATCTTTTATGCCCTTCCAAAACAATGTGACCTCACCAGAATGACCATTTTCCTTATGCCCAGCTCAGTTCTGCCATTTCAAATGTGCTGAAAGTCTCCTGGGCAACGCTCAATACTAGTATTATGTCCTCTTTGGTAATTCTGGAATGGTTAACTACAAGGCATCAAGATCTTTTTTGAGAGCCTTTATCCCTTGGTGCTAGTGTAACCTTGCCACCTATTTTAACTTTCTTCATACATTTTTGGGACATGTATATCTGAGGTGCTCCTGAGAAGAGAAAAAGCCTTACAGTTGAATCACAGACCAAAGAAACACAAATCTACTTTGGTCACTCACTTTTTCTGCACTAATCCAATTCACCTACAGTAGGGTTTTAAACCAGTAGAGAAACTGAACACAAAAAAAATCCACTGACTGGGGGAAGTTATGATATCCTGCCTGGCACTGTTGAAACTGCAACTGTAAAGACATGCTCAGTTTGGCGGCCAGCAACCCTCAAATTCAAGAGAGATGTGAGGAAGGGAATGGGGTCCAGCATAAAGGTGTAAATATGTCTGTGGCACATATGAGCTGAGGCTGAAGGAGTTGGCTTTGCTGACTCCCACCAAGAGACAGCCAAGGAGGCATGTAGGAGCTACCCAGAACCACTTGTGGGGCAGTCATGGACATGACAGAGCCAAACTCTTCTCTGCAGTGGCAGGTGAGGCAGCAATGGCTGCAAATGCCAGCATGGCAGATCCCAGCTGGACATCAGAAGCAGCTTCCTCAGTGGGAGGTGGTGCAGCACTGGCACAGGCTGCCTGGGGTGCTGGAGCTCCATTAGAGCTCTGGAGACCGGGTCAGACACGGCCACAGCTGACCTGAGCCACTGGTGCCGGTGAGAGCCCTGCTTTGAGTAGCAGGCTGGACTAGATGACCTCTGGAAGTGACTTCCAACCCACTGCGATTTTGATTCCCTGATCCTGTAAATAAGAGGTTGATCATCTACAGGTGTGGTTATTAATACTGTGTTACAATAGCAAAATCATTTCTGAAGACTTGATTAATGGCTCAATTAGCTCAGCACATAAATGTTCAGTGGTATTTAAACTGGAAGAATACAGCAAAATATCTTTATCTTACCTGCAGGAGCATATTTGTCATCTGCTACCATGAACATTTTTGTAGTTGCTTATAAATCTCTCTTATTAAGTTTTAACTAATTAGAAGTCACTGCGCATCCTGTGCTTTTATTTTGAGGTTTCATATTTGTTTCTTGTTTTCTTTTAATCTGTTTTCTTTGTAAGGGAAATTTATCTGTTCTATTTTGAAATATAGAGATTTCATACCCCAGCTCTGTTTTGGTAGTTGATTAACTTCCAGAATTCATTATTAAATTCAGGAGGCTGCTCCAAATTGTCAGATTTACTACCACACTGATTTTCGACTCGTTAAATAATTTTATCTTTCATGACAAATTTAATAATAATTTTTCATAACGATTAAATACTGGTAAATTATACTCAATTTCCAGTATTTTTGCTTCTTCTTAATTAGGAGCACTTTCAGGAAGAGTCCTAATTTCTCAATCCGATAGAATATATGTACAATGATATGAACAACATTAATTTTTATATTCAAATATTTGCCCTGTATACATCCATTGACATTCCACTTAGAAATGGGGCAGCTTAACACATGTATAAAACAAGAGGAAGTTAGTGTTGTTGTAAAGGCATTCAGATGTTTTGTGTTTATTCCTATAAATGTCCCTATCAATGCTTTGACCTGGGTTTTCTGAAGTTACCTTATACAGAAAGTGTCTTTGGTTTAACCTTGCTGCTTGTATGGTATCATTTAGCAGGAAGAGCTCACTGATTTTAAATTATAAGGGCTAATAGGGTTTTGAAGTGTGTGTTTAGCCCATATTTAGGCATAGTTTTGTCCTTGAAAGCTTTTAAGTCTTGCTCTTCTGTCTCAGCTTCTTCCAGCGTGTGCTCTCACTTGAAAATTAATTGTTCTGTTTTTATTTTTGTTTTGTGATGTACAATATTATATTACAGAATAATAATCATAACCACCATCACCACGATTCCTCTCTATTATGGGTAAGACATATGTATTAAAAATATAATTCATAGGCTGAGCCACAGCCATGAGCAAATGTTGAAACTGAATGGCATAATTGTCTTTTATAGAGCTGCATAATATTTTCAGGGTATCTAACAGTAGTTAAATAGGTGTTCTTATATTTACATCAGGTTTGATGAAATTGGAATCAATTTCCCTGCTTTCAAATTGCTCAGTCAAATGTTAGGTGACAATTTGTACCCTTTTGGTTTTACAGTTGACTTTAATCACTATTTCATACCGATATGTTTTATTCATATTCTGTATACCTCAGTTTTTAATTTCAACATTATAATAACTTGGAAGATTTTGAGAGAATTTCTTTCTTTAGAAGCATGAAACTGTATAACAGGTTGATAATATACTTGTATGCTCTAATTAGTAAAAATTAAAAATCCTAATTAAAATAGACCCAAGAAAAAAGACACTCATGAAAGAGCTCATTATTGTTTTATTAGTGTATCGAAATACTGTGGAGAAGGGGATAAGGACTCCTACATGCCTGCAAACTGTCAAATGCTCTGCTCTGTGAATGGCAGGAGAAGTGAAAAGCAAACTGAATGTCTGGTTTAAATAGTTCCAAGCAAATTTCTCATTCTGATATCACAGTGCTGCAGAAGGGGTTGTTTACTGAATGAGAAAAAGAGCACTTGACTTGAATCCTATTTTCAGAAAGGCTGCTTTCCACTGAACTGGCAAAGTGAGATGGGACACTATTGCAATTTTCTTACCTTCCATTGTGTTTATATAATATGGATGGCATCACATGATTCCAGGCACTCATGGCACTACTGTCTTGGGTTTTACCTAAATTGAAAAATACTGTAGCTTTTAACCTTGTTTGTGTCAACAAATTGGAGGTGTCATAAACCCAAAGTACCACATAGCTTGTCTGCCTCAGTCACCCCCCCATGAGAACTTTATCCATCAGACTGTATGTCCAAGCTTAAAACAGCCCTATGCTTTTAACCCACACAGCAGTACTAATGGAAACCCTATATGCTTGACCACAGGACTTAAATTTTAACAATTCTGTTTTTTGTTTTTTTTTTTTTTTCCTCTCCAGTTAATTTCTACTCTTTCCACCTCTGATCATCTTTCCTCTAAACCACCTGCTGACCACTTAATTTCTCCAATTAATCAGAAAGTAGCGTGCGGTGCCATGGTTAACATGAATCAAGCCTCTTCGCTGGAAGATTCCTGTAACAACTGGCAGTCAGCAACTCGGTTTTCTAAGCAAGACTCATCTCTCTACTTTCAGTCTGCTTCCCATAGTTCACCTCCCTCAATGTCTAAAATATCCTCTTCTGCATCAAAGAGTTGGTACTCCACTCCTCGATTGTCTGATAACCTACAAACACCAAGTCCCTGTAGTCCTGGCTGCATTTGCAAAATTGGAGGCTTCACCACATCCTCTGTTCCAGCAAGGAGTCCAAGCCTTTCCTCCAATCCTCCATGTTCAACTGAAATTCAAGGATCTGTAGCTCAGTCTAAATCCCCCAGTTCTTCTAAAAGATTGAATGCTTTGTCTCCTCTCCCTCTACACGTAATAACACATTCATTATCTCCTAGCCCTAAACCTTTGTCTCCACCCTCTCTTTACGGGTCCTCTTCGACCATATGTAGTATAAATGAGCCTTGCACACAAACGTTGTCCAGAGGAAATTCAGCCAAGTCAGGAGTCAAATCCCCTCTGCCAACCAGACTGACTCTCTTAACTGCTATTTTGAGATCAGGCTCCTCTCAGCGGAGACCACTTTCTCCTGCTTCTTGTCCCACATTTTCCCCTAGCTCTCTTAGTTCCTCAACACTTGCAATAGATCAAAAGTTCAAAACAACTCCCCCAACCTCCAAGAAATCTGTTTCAAGCCCTGCTATAAGGCCAGATTCTCCCAGCAAAGAGGATTACTGGCTTTCAGGATGGGTTCAGCATCTGCCTTTACCTTCCAAGCCTCATCCCACCCCTCGAGCGAGGTCCCTTTCTCCTAAAAAGCACCTTCCCGTTCAATCACTTTCTCCAGACTGCCGAAATTCTTTGTCATCCCCTGTCTCCTCCCACAGGAGATCAGCTGCCTCTCCAGATTTGCACTCTTCACTGCCTCCTCCTTGTGCCCCAGCTCCCTCTTCCTTTGCATACCCCACCTCTCCTTCTCCAGAAGCTCTGGGATATTCTCCCTCCAGGTCCCAGGCATCTCAGAAGTCCCAGAGAGTACACACTTACTCACCCATCTTTACCTGCCAGTCATATCCTTTGCTTTCTTCTACCAGTCTTAGTGGTGCATTGTCTCCCAGCCTAGAAAAACACTCATCTCCTTCCCCAAGTCTTTTGCACTCACCTTCTAGATCTAAATCAGATTCATCCCAAACATCTGTTCAGGAGATCAGTGCCTCCTCTCCTACCCCTTCTAGCATCTCAAAGCAGTGGTCTCTCCCACAGCCTCACTCTACCCCACTGGTTCCACGAACTGGTAATATTAATTCCTATCCACTGCGATTTAATTCTTCATTGGTGCGAGCAAATTTTAGGTCTAACTCCTCTCCAAGACCTGAGCATTCTGCCACCTCATCGGTGTTAAAGTGCAGATCTCCCATCTCAGACAAGTCACCAGACACACCGCCACCAAGACCCAGAGAGCTGACTTCACCACAGTCTTTTTCCCTGCCTCCTGACCATGAGAACATCAAACCCAAGGTACTCTTGGTGCATGCTTATTTTATAATAGTTCTTTGTCCCTGTAGGAAAAAACCACTTCCATGTTGCAAAATACTAGTAAAATAAATGGAATGTGGAAAAAATGTGGAAGAGGAATAGGTTTTGTACTAATAATGAAGATAATGAAAATGAAATCCTACCCTTCAAATTGCTAGCAATGTGTTCTGTATTATAGAGAAGATGCTGTAGGAATCCTTTAGGATGAAAAAGAAGATACTTTATTCCTCAGTGAGATGATTTACTACTAAAGATGGATTTGTGTCCAGTGGCTCTGATGGTACACGTATTTGTGAGGCTCGCCTAAATCCTGGTGTATCAAAATCAAGCATGAAGTGTGTTCTATTCACCCCATTCTAAAGTAAATCCTTATGTGTTCCCAGGGAAAGTAATAGAAGTGTGGTGATCTTAGGTGCAGGGCTGAGCAAGAAGCAGTTTAATCTAATTGATGTGAACCAGCTTTTACTGATAAGTGGTTCCCAAGCACCTCATCCCAGCTGTCCTCCTCACTTCCCTGGAGGCTTTCCTCAGCCTAGCCACCCTGGGACCAGCCCAGAGGCACTAATGAGCTCAGCCTGAGCAAAGACTTTGTGGCCAAGAGCCAGCAAGGGAAGACGAGGATAGCCTCCTGCTTCTTCCCTTTCTTTTGTACTCCTCTGATCCTGCTGTGCTAGACAGAGGATGAGGGGGAAAGAAAGTCCAAGCTTCCTACAGCAAGAACTACTGCAAATACAAAAGTCTCACACCTGGCAGATCAGCCATGCTCCTGCTGTTTGTCATCCACCCAAAGGCAGGAGAGCCATAGCAGAGTGAGAATAAGCAATGATGGCAATTGCTGCAGGAGGGCTTGGGAACCAGTCACACTGCAGATTTAACGGTGTATCTCAAAAGTGGCAAGGGAAAGGAAGGCAAGGCGAGGCAAGTATATCCAAAAACATGCAGCAGGTAGGTGAAAACAAGAGGAACTGCTATGCAAAAAGGAAGAGTTAATTGCAGAAGGCTCCCGAGCTGCAGGAGGCTTTCCAACGTCTTTTATCTCACCTTTGCACTCTGTGCTTCCCTTGTGTTGTGTTCCCTTCCTCTAACTCATATCTGAGCTCTGTCCATCACAGAAAATCTATCATAGTTTATTGATTTATTTGCTCACAGCACAAAATTACAGCCTGGTCTGCCACATCAAGTTGTGTCAGATGTGTACCTAAGAGCTTGTCCATGGCAGGGGTGACTTAAAAGTGTTAATTGGAAATGAGAGGTTAAAATCAGCACAAAGTAGCGGTTGTCATGAATGGTTCTTTTAAAATCCAAACAAGCCAAGAGGAACTTGTGCTGAGCAGAGCTGTACAGTGTTGTTACACCCTGTCAGTATTAGTTAATGAAACAAAAAGAGATACGAAATTGTAGAAATTCTGAGAAAAAAAGCACCCAAGACCAAACTGTAAGGCATGACCAAGCCTGCAGATTGCAAATCAGTTGCAGTTCCTCCTAGGTTGTGCACTGAGCACTGTGAGGTCTCTGGCAGTAAGGAAATTCTCTGCTGGTGACACAGAGCTGTTGCCTGGGTTTATATTTGCAGAGGTTGTTATACTCTTTCTGTCTTTCCTACTGTCCCTTTCCTACTAATCCTGCTTTATCAAGCAATATGATGGCACTTTTGAAACTGCCTCACCATACCAGACTGGGAGAATGTCCACCAGTATAACAGACTTGGACCATTAGTCTGGTCTAATTTTTAATCATGTAGACAAAACAGACTCAGCTGGAGATGTGGAAGATCTAAAATATCTAAATCTAATGCAGTTGAGTGCTCAAGGCAGGAAAGGTCTCTCATGGCTTTAAAAAGTGAGTCTGAGGCTTCATCTGCAGTTAATAATACTGTGCATTCAACACCCCTCTCCTGCTCTTACTTATTTCCATCCCTAGATTATGATATAACTCAATGAACTTTGCTGATGTGCTAATGGTAGCAGCCTGTCCTACTCCAGCCTTAAATTTCAGTATATTTCTAGAGAAAAAAGAAAAGTTCTGAGGAGAGACAACTTTAACATCCTAAGTACTAATCAGCTCAGCTTTATAACTAGACAAAAAGCAGATTGCTTCATCTGATGACTGTTGATGCATGACAAAATCTTTTCATGTATGAATGTGCTAAGTGAACGTCAATGGAAAAAGACAGCATCTAGAAGTGCTTGCCTTTGGTGTGTATAATTTGGCGTGTGTAATTTTTCAGCCTTAATGTTATTTCAACAGTCATTGGAGCAACATTAAGACACACATTAAACCAACATCTCTTAAACCAGAATTCAGACATGCACCAATTAATGCAAATCAAAGGATAACCTATTAATTTGTTTAACTGTTTGTATATGTATATATAAGCATGTGCTTTCTCTTGGTTTATATTTGTTAATGATTTAAAAATGGGAATGTTTTGCAAAGTGAACATAAACATAAATCCACAGATCAGTGTGAAGTGTCAACTTTGGGTGAACACGGGAAATAAAAGGCCTCTCCCTAGACTTTGTAGATACTTTGATAGGGTCCTTATGGAACTAATATAGCAAAATGGACAGTAAGACAGAGTAGGGACAGATAAATTCTGCAGGAACAATTGTTAGAATAACAACATCTGGCTTTCTGGTTGAAAATCTTTGTAGTGGTTTCATGGGGTATCATTCTTACATATTCTTTGATTTTTCCTGTTTGAATGTAGCTCGGGGGTGCATATAGATCTACCCAAAGCAGTTGGGGAACAAACTGATTTTAGCAACATGGAGCTCAGCACAGCTGCAAAACCTACCATAAAGCAGGAAAGATTATTCATAAGGAGCTCTATACTACCATGGTTGGTCACTGATTTTAAGCCTTTATAGCACATGTCTAGCACATTTTGCAGTGCCCCGTGGGTGTCTTAGGTGATAATTTGAACAGGAAAATCTGGGACATTTTCCCTCAAACTCCCCAGACTGACATACGCCCAAGCTCCGATGTTGCAATTGGTTTGCTTTTGGCTGTACCATGGTGTAGGCCAGCAGACCTAACTGTCCATGGCTGTTTAAAATTACTGCTAGATTCCTATGAAGCAGATTTGCTAGATTCCTATGAAGCAGATTATTAAATGTATTTAAGCATTGAAAAAAAAATTTTAAAAGGTGAAATAATGTGTGAAGAGAAATATAGATGAGAAACTGAATTAAAGACTTTCCACTCATCTCAGACCTGCAAAAATAGCTCACATTGCTCACAGGTTCTACAGTATCTGGAAGTCATGATGCACATGAAAACAGTATAGAAACTTTTACGTTTTAACAGTCTGTTATTTCTTTGTTTAGTTCATATAATACTATAGCTAACCTCAAAGTGATCGTAGTTCTCTTTTCATATATGATGCTCATTTCATCCTATGTAAAAGCCTATGGACTAGTGAAGATGTAGTTCATGTATTTCACATGTTCAATTATACAATTTTTAGTTCAATATCATTTATAATCAAACAAGGATACGTTTTTTGAATATGGCTATTTTAATAATTGGAATTTGGTCTTCCCATCTCAATGATCAGTACTTGATGTCTTATGCATATAGTTTTTGTAGATGCATAAATATATCTATGGAGCTATGCAGTGATGCTGTCTAAATGTTCACAGGGCAGAATTCAACTCACATGACTTTTGACATTTGAAAGTTACATATCCAAGCACAGTTTAGGTGATTCTGTTACAGCTAGGGGAGAGAATATGGTGTATTTAGAAGATGATTTTATTTTACCTTTCTAGTTGCCTACTTTGGGATGAGATTAATTCTGTAGAAATGCCTGTGATTATAAAAAGCATTAGTGTTGACTGAAGAAACTGAATGGTAGACATCCAAGTTAGAATCACTAGATCTCATATGATTTACTATCTCATGGTCTAAAGCCCCTCCCACCCAAAAAAAGAAAAAAGTTCAGTTCCAGCATTTGCATTCATCTGCTTTGTCAAGCTGTTCATTCAGTGTGATTGCTGTGATTACTGCCTTCTCGAAAGACTCATTCTCCAGCTCCTGACTAGGAATGAGTGAAGTCAAAAGCAAACAATATTATGTATAGGAAGAATTAAAAGGTTGTGTCCTACACTATTTCAAGACTGATATGCAGATAAACTTCTTATCTGTGTTAAAATTTTGCCCACAGTGCTGTCATTGAGACTTTTAGTAGATATAAAGAAAATAAAAACATAACAGAAGAATGACCCAAAGTGCAACATGCTGTTTCAGACTGTTATCTCATAATCACCACTATTTACTGTTGCAGGTAATGGCACATTAAAAAGCTTGACCTGATTAACAAATAACTTTATTTCTGGCTGACTGTCACAGAAATAATCAATCACTAACTTAAATGTCTATTCTTGTGTGAATTTATGACTTTTTTTTTCTCACATTGTTGCCTATAAAGGAACAATAATGATGATAATAATATTCTAGCAGTCATGTGATTAAGAATCCTAGCCCTTGAACTCCTGTAAGTATAGAAGAATCTCATCAATCTTTTAAAAATTACTGAATTCAGCCTCTGTATTTGCAAAGAAAATGTAAAAAAAAATGGTTTGTAAAGATTTAAAAATAATTGGGCAAACTAATATAGTCAAAAATATAAATTATTTGAAAATAAAAATTTTTCGGTTGATCTTAGAATTTTCATACCCAAACCCATACATTGTGTATGGTTTAGATTGCCAGTTCTGTTGGCTTTGTTAGAGTGTGCAAGTTCCTATACATATTTTGTTTGGGTGGTAGATATTTATTCAGGAGATGAAAAGCTGCATCAAGATTTAAATGATCTATCCACTCACACAAGCAATTCAGCATTTAAGGATCATAATCAGTCTCATGAGAGCCAATCACAGAAATGCCTCTGATTTCATGGTTCAGGATCACACCACTCAGCAGCAGTTGTTGAGGTGGATGTACGGACAGAAGTAGCTGTGCATTTTCATATCAAATTACAAGAAAACCTGGAAAAACTTACAGCCTCTCCTGATATTCATGTATGGGTGGTAGTCAGCAGAAAGTGGTTAAAGTTACTTCGGAAGCTATAAGGTAGAGGGAATTTTCTTTGTCTTACTTAATTCCTAAAAACAAAACATGTCCATTACCAGACTTTAAAACCTTAAGAGAAACACTGGATTTTCTTTATGTAAGACTTTTTCTAGGAAATACATAAGCATTGTTTTGTTGCAACATTGTGTCTGCAAGATGATTGGAATAGTCTTTCATTCTGTCATACCTTTCCCCTCTCTTCCCTTTCTCTCCCTCTTCTACCCTGTTTTACTTCTGTTCCTGCTTTCTGGTTTACCCTTTTAGCAGTACAAGATCAAGACAAGCTACAAGGCATTTGCAGCAATCCCTACAAACATATTGCTTATGGAACAGAAGGTTAGTGTTTGCTCAAAGACATTGGCATTGCATGAGACCATTCAACTTCATGTACAAATTCTGACATTTCTGTTGGGTGACACTGCAGAATGTAAAGTCTGGGAACTAACTACTCAGGATTATAATTCCAGCCATTTTTCAGGGTCAGCCAATATCACTGAAGATCTAAGACTTCACTAATCTGAATTTCTGAAAATCAGTTTACTATACAAAGGGAAAAAACACGGTGTCCTAAAGGAATTGCCTTTTATAGCGGCATCTCAAAGTCTGTATTTTCATTGGAAAGGGTCTGGAACACTCCTGTTCTGGGACCTGACAATTAGTAGATCTCGGTCAGTTAATGATTATTGGACAGCTGTGCTTATACCCATAAATTTAATATCCCAAAATACGCAATTTTGACCAACTGTCTTGTTAAACTGTGAGAACCATCCTGGCCACTGTTCTGACCTCTGTTAACTTCCATTCTTCCTGAACACTTTAGGAGCTAGCCAGTGGGCCATTCCCAGTATGTAGTTTGAGGTAACAATAGTTTTCTGCAGGACAGGCAAATAGATTCAAACCACAGACTTCAATGCATTGATTTACTACCAAAGTCACAGTCAACAAAGGCTGGGCTGTCTAGTCCTTATTTAGATAATTCAACTTTGAAAGTCAATTGAAATTTTAAGCGTCGCATGAAGGGTTCAAAATAACCATGGATATTTATTTTAAATATATTTTTCCCAAATTATTTTTGCTCAAAAGAATAGCTAAGTTTAACAAAAATTTTCTCTGATAATCAATGAGGTAAGTGTCTTGCATGTTTAAAGACATGCTTAATCATACTAACATCCAGTTTGTAGCTTTATCAGAAAAAGCTTTCTGTTCAGGACCTAGTTGAGGAACTTAGCTTCTGATTAATTTCTTTAAGCATTCCTGACTATACATCTAAATATTTATTCACATATACAGCTCAGTTGATTTCACTAGTAGTTTACAAAGCCTAAAGGTATTGGTTAGGGCAAACATAAATGCGTACAAAATTTGAAGATGATAATTTTTCCCTTGAAATGTTACTGATTATGATCTAGTAATTATCTGTGACCTGCTATAAATCAGATTCTTTTTCAGAAAAAACCGAGATATTCCTTTCTTTTCCAATGTTCTTTTAATCTTGAACGACTTTTTTAATCCTTTGCATAAAAGCTGATCCTTCCCTTACTTAAATCTTGAATGCACTAATGAAGGTTATGTTTGCTTTAGCTTACAATGTGGTGCAAAAGAAATGACTCCATAAAGGAAAATAGCTGATGCAGGACATTTTACACCCCTACAGAATGTACTTTGGGAGGGTTTTGTTTGAGCAGAAAGCCTGTTAGCACGTGGAAGAATTTGGTGGACTCCTGAAGTACCACTTCATGGTTGACTTCACCTGAAAGGCACTGTTTGTGCACTCTGAGACTGCACCACTCTGCAGCCCAAGCCAGGCAGTGACTCTGAGCAGGGTATCACACTCCTGATGTGAACTAGTGGCTTTATGTCAGCTGTCTGATTACACTTTTTCATACGAAAATGGATTTCTTTTGATAGTCTTGCTGGTGCTCTCTGGGGCATTGACTCACAACCTGCATGTTACTTAAACCCAATACATAAAACTAATTTGTGTAATCTAACGCCAGCATCTGTAGAAAACAATAATGACTCAAAAGATATCTGTGTTTAAATAGACTTTTTGTTATCCACTGATTTACTGAAAATCGTAGCCTTGGCGTATCCTTCAGTAGTGAAAGTGATCATGTAGTACTAATAAAAAATCAATTCTCTGCTATAGGATTTGCCTTCAGGAGAGACTCTTGACTAACTAACTTTGTAAGTATAGCATTGCCTGAGCGCGTGCTTTCTCCCATCTTGGGAATTATGGATAACAATCTCCTATTGATCTGCAGCAGCAGATAACTGTAGTGCTCCTAAACTAGTCCTGTTGTGTTCGCTGATAAGAGTTTATGAGAAAGCATGAAGTAGTCACATGGGACACTTGGGCCCCATTGCACCAAGCCTTAATATCCAAGTATTCTCCTCGAATGTGTTCGGTGGGGAACTCATGATACATTCTAGCTCAATGACAGTAATGATGTTCCCATTTTAGGCAAAGCATTTTATGCACAGCATTAAAAAGAGAGAGATTTAAAACAATAAGGGTTTAACTGCATAAGTGATGTTTTATTAACATTAAAATAATTATTAAATGATTAGAAATACAACTTAATTTTAGATATATTTTTTAGCCTAAGGTGCTAAAAAAGTATTTTGCTATGTGATTAAATTAGAAATGCACATTGTCAGAAGTCAACTTGTTCCTACTGTGTGAGTAATTATATTACTTAATTTAAGTGGTCATGAGAAATAAAATTAGTCAGAATTGTGTTGTGGGTGATCTAAGTAACAATTCATTGCAGTATTAATTAGATCCCATGACAGAAAACTGCCACTCATGTGCCATGTAAGGTTCAAAGATTTTCTCCTAGTGTCTAACTTTCTTTCTCAAGTTTTCTTTTACGTTTGTGTAGATGCTTTAATTTAAACCGGCATTTTTCAACTTCTGCTTATGAAACCATTAGGCTGTCATCCCCTTCATGTTTTTTCTAGAACACGTTCTTCTTATCCTCCTGTATTCTTACGCAAAGAGAGTTGTTCAAGTACGTACCCATTAGGAGAGAAGAAAAGGCTAATTGACTCTATATGCATATACTTTGAGTAACCCAGAGGTGGCTTAACCTCATCAAATCTCCTCACTGGCAAACTTCCCAGCTCTTTGAGTTTGTATGAACCTGATGTTTCTCACATCACCTGTTATCTGCTTAGAAAAAGCGCTATCCAGGATATCTCTTGGGAGATTTGGCTGTAACTTCCTTCACAGCCAGAAGACCAAAACTTGTTTTTAAGGGACTTTTTCTCAGCATGGTCAGGCTCTGTCAGGGAGCAGCAAGAGGGGGTTGCTCCACAGAGAGCTGAGATGGCAGCAAGGATGGCAGGACACTGTCCTTGTTAGCAAGGGCACAGCTCCACAGTACCTGAGCAAGAATGGCAGAAATGCTGATAATGAGTTGATGATTACCAGGGTCAGTCAGCAGTGCTGTCACAGCCACACAAATCCAGCGCTATGAGGCAGGTCAGACTATGATACTGAACTCTTCAGCCCAGTGGATGATAGGATCCACTGGCCAGAAGAGGAAACTGAACAAGTTTAGTAGAGGCATAAGGCAAATATTTGACAGAAAGAATTTATTAACCATTAGAAAAAATTGCTGGAGACTGAAATAGGCTTTTTATCACAAAAACTGAAAAACCAGGACACGACAACTTTCTGGCTCCTCATATTCCAGGTAGTCCTGTGGTTTAAAGACGTCATACTAGGTGAGCACTGGCATTCCTTCTGGCCTTATTAATGCTGAGACAGTGAGTCACCCTTCTGCAGAGACTCACTCTTGTTTAGGTTCTACAATTATATGGATGTGGTCACAGTCTAATTCAAAATTCCCTTCTGAATTGGGTATTATTTAAAAAGTAATGTGTCAATTATTTAGAGGTTGTGTTTATTAAATATCTACTACAATGTCTTTCAGTCAAAATGGATAGATGAAGAGTTTATTTCCAGGAGCTACAGAAAAATTAATAACTTTAAATACCTCATATTAAGAAAGAAAGGCAAAAATTTGTGCAGTTGTAGAGTGATAAAGGACCTTGTTTGTAATAATAACCTAATGTGCCAATGTAGGAGCAACCTACGAGCTCCTTCTTTCGTTCAAGGGCCTTGAAAATAGTCTCTTAAAACACGTCCAACTTCATCTTCAGGATTATGTAAAATTTGAGGTGGAACCCAAAAACTGTTGTAGGCTTTGGATTCTTCTTTTAACAATTTAGTGGTCTTTGGTCTAGAGCAAGGTCTGTGCAGGAGAATCTGAGTTTGCTGTGTTTGTCCAGCTACGCATCCCCTCTACGTGATAATGGGGGTGAATTTCCCTTGTCTGAGCATCATTTTGGTGGAAAGGAAACATGGGCATACAGACTTGGTGGTGCAAATATTCTGTTTAGACTTCTCTCAACCTGAACTGGGGATGAAGTGTGGCACACATGTTACAACCGAGGGTGATGGAATGTGTCATGAAACACACCTGTTTCACAGCTGAGGCTCATCCCACACTTACCAAGTCTTCTGAAAAACACTAGGTATAACTGGCTATGGATGGAAGAGGTGCAAATGTTGACTCATCTGGATTGCATTTATCAACTAATTACAAGCAGACAACAATAATTTCAATTCTAAGTAAAGGTAGAAAAGTAAAACAGTGTTTACATATTTTGCTACACTTCTTGGAAAACTCCAAAGACCTGGTAATTGCATCCCATTACCTACAAAAAGAGTCTACAGGCAGTGCAGCATATTCTCCTTGTGGAAGAAAAAAAAGAAACTGGTATTTTCCTCTTCATGCAAAAGGAAAAAGAGGGTATATTGGGTTTTGGATTTGGTGGGGGTTTTTTTTGTTTGTTTTTTGTTGTTGTGGTTTTTATGAAAAGGAAGAAATGAAACTGAGGAAATATGGCAGCATTCAGCTACAGTTCTTACCCTTAGGAAACTGTTACTTATTATATTATCAAAAATCTATTGCTATAGGAACTGATCATGGCAAATGCAGATACAGGTTGCTCCTTGAAATCATATAGAAGGAACCTGGAAGCCAATTTTTCTCACTCTCAGATGATTGACCTAACTGCTGGACAATTGGCTATTATAAGGCATGTCAAAACTTTATGAACCTGGAAAGCATTTCTGACAAGATTTTGTTGACAGTATTTTGATAAAAATAGATTTTAATTTTCCCCAAATACTTCTAGTGTGAACTTATTAGGTGAATTTCTTGCATCCAGATTATGTGTTCACATCAAAGTTTTTCTCAAGGCTAGATATAAATACCTCATGGTAAGAAAGAAAGGCAATAATTTGTGCAGCTGTAGGATTAAATAAAAGACCTAGTTTGTCTGTAATAATAATCAAATGTGCCAGTGTAGGAGCAGCCTATGAGCTCACTCATTTTTCATCGGCCTTGCAGTTTTCAGTACTAATTATTTTATAGGACAGAAAATAACAGTATAATTTCAGTAAAATTTTCTGTATAATCCCCCAGAATGTTCAAGAATGAAGTTAAAGGAATTAATGGCATGTGAAGTTCCATTATACAGTGGGGTTTTTTTGCATGTGCTGAGGGCTTAGGAAAAGATAGTGATGGGAAAAATATGCTCAGTCCAGGGTTTTCACAAAGAAGTAAGAAGAAAGCTATGTCAGATCTAGGTCACAAAATTCACTTTTTCTCTTTTTATTGATATGGTCCATTGGTGGATTAAATAATGTTCTATATTTCCTATATGTTGCCTGGACCTTTCAGTCTTCTAACAAAATATTGGAGATTGTGTTTGGATCATTTACTGGTGTCCTTTCAGCTCTGATACAGCTTTGGCAATAAAAAAGAAAGAAAGGGGAGGGAAGGGTTGTAGTCATCAGTGATGACAATGGCACAAATGCATCACACCCCCAAAGCTGCCCTTTTCAAGGGAAAAAAATTAGTGGTTCAGCAACTGGTTATTTCATTTAAATTGCTTTACATTTTCATTATCTAAATTACAATCTTCTTTTAAATTGTGGTACTACTGTTGTTTCATATATAATCAAAAATTTGAATGTCTAAATAAGAATGTTCCACTTCTAATATTGTTAGACCATCAGCATAGGAAGTGAATGTTGAATATTGTTTATAGCCCTAATCAGCAGTATGTAGATAGCACTACTGCATTAAATTAATCGTAACATTTTTGCATTGTGACACCAGTAATTTTGAAAAAAAAAGTAGTTATACATTTTTATCTCAATTTTTGTCTATGTGGAAATGTGAAAATTGAAAAGAAGGCATGCTTGAAAAAAAATTGAGATGTGTTTTGAAAAGCTAACAACAGATAAAACAAAACCATTTATCTTTGTAGAGATGATAGGGATAGTTATAGAAAGTATAGTTTCCTGTTTTTACTCTTTCTTTGGAGGACTCAGTTGTTCAAATAAGAAAAAATGAAAAATAGGAAAAGGAAAAAATAAAGAAAAAGAGACAAATTAAAGAGGTGAAAGAATGAATGAAATTAGATTATTGGTTTGAAGATTAAAATTTTCTTTTCCCAAAGGTACAGAAAGAGAGAACACTGCAGCTTTTTCTAGTGTGGCTCCTGCATGGTGGTTCTATCTCAGAGGGACTGTGGAGAGCACAGACCTTGGTGCTGTGCTCACCTGAATTCCTTAGTCACTGAAGACTCCAAAATAGAAAGATATTTGGGAACTCCGTTTCTGAAACTGGTAGATTCTTAAATTAGCCACTCTTGGTTCTGAACAGAGACTTTTGGATGTAGCTGTAATTCCTCTAGAAAGATTCCCTCAAATCTTCAGTGTAGTTGTTTCTTAATCTTGATTTTGTTCACCCACTACTCTGGTGAAGTGAATATGAAACAGAAACATAGTTTTTTCGTAAAAATTCCTTTATTATGTTTATTATCTTACTGGTTTCTTGGGGGTTTTGAGAAGTTTAGATATTTCCCCATTCCAAACCCATGATTGTTTAAAAGCTTTTGTTTTTCCTAACTCACATTCAAGCTCATCATCTCTCTACATCAGGCTGCTCCTGATCCTAATAGGTACTGAAATGACCCTTCTACTTAATTTTATTGCTTATTTAACCAGGGGCACTGTATTTGAGTGCAGTGCTGAGCTCTCCTTTGCTGAGCCATCCTTTTCAACAGGAGTGTCTGTTTGTCTTTTTGTAACTCTAACTGGGTAACAATGATGAGACATCAGAGATGAGAAAGACTTTATCTTTTCATGGTCTGTCTTGGGATAAGATTACATTAATTTCTGTATATCAAAGTCAATCACTTTTACTTTTTACATTTTGAACTACAACTACTCTAAGGTCAACACATTTCTAAAGAGACAGAGAGGAAGGAAGAAATGTTTGGAAAGCAACAACTTTTAATTTTAGTAGAAGACATGGTGTTCCATAAATGTGCTTTTGTGCAAGATCATTTGTGGATTGTATTAGAATAATATTAAAAGTAAATTGTCATTAACTTTTTGCTTAGGTGTAGACAGATGTATGCTGCCAGTATCTGGACAAGGAAAGAAATCAAAGGTATTCAGCAAAGTAAAACTCAGAAATAAATATGCTCATTTTCTTTTTTATTTTTTAAAGATTCTGACATTTCTGTCACAGGTCCACATATGTCTCCTATATTTGGCAGCCCTCATACCCACCTCAGTGAGACCAGTCCATTCCCACAGAATCCCACGTGCAAGAAAAAGGGCTTTACTGGAATGTTCTTTTTTTTCCTCTTATACTTTAAAAACAAAAATTAACAAAATGAAACCTTACAAAAACATAATGTGTTAAACAAAAAAACTCCACAAACCCTACAGTTCCCTTCCCTGTAGTCCAGCTTCAGCAGACACATCAGCAGGCTTCCAGAGTAATTTTTGGTCTCGGCACAGTGTCTATTTGAAAATCACTTCAAAGCAAAAACGGGTGATGGCAGGGAGAATATGCCTCACAGATGCTGGATGAAGATGAAAAGGGAACTGAGCAGTGGATTTTGGCTTTTGAGGGTGTTTTGTGACCTTTATAAAGTGAAGGGATCGGCAAAGTGATTTCCACTGTTCTCAAACCTGCTCCAAGTACTGGCATAGGAAAGTGAGCGGTATAGCCAAACACATGAAGCTTGTGTTGTGTTTTGTTTTGGAGAGATTGCATACCTGCTTAGTGTGAGATCACAAAGAGAGTATAGAATATATTTCACTTCATACATTTCCAATTTCAGGCTAAAACTCAAGAATGTCAAACACTATTTTTTTTGTCAAACACCATCCTCTTTAAAAAGAAGACCCTTTTTACAGAAAACATCTGCTGAAGGAAAAGGAAGTGATTCCTGTGTGTTTGGGTCCCTGCCTTGTCCACCTGCTCACAGCTGGTGGCTCTCTGGTGGCACGTAGCAGGCAGCCCCCAATACCTCTGTGGCACACAGTGCATACTCACCCTGTCACATTTACTGCGAAGGAGGGGGCACTGTTGAAAGAGAAGACAATTTGAACTGGTAGTTTCTGATTTTCAGAAGCGGAGATGATTCACCCTGCTTGAATACTCTCTTCTCTGTAAACTCATATCGACATTCTGAATCAGGTTTTGGTAACCTGAAGAACATCACTAGGCTGTCATTTCTTTTTTTTTTTCCATCTTTCCATGGTGAAAGTGCCACCTTTGGAAACAGAATATTGCAAAAAGTGAATGTTTGCTTGGTTTTTAAAATTTTCAACTCAGTATCACAATAATACCTCTTGAATTGCAGGCATTAGAAGAGCCGAGCAAGCCTGCCAGCATGACTGAAGGCACTGCTTTGGACACTCATTCAGAGGTAGTGATGTTATTTATCTTTCAGATCTATATTTGAAAGCAAAAATCAAAGTTTAACTGGGTGATCCATCCTTCCTTTTCAGATGTGCTCCCCAGCTCAGCTCAGACAACAAACAGAAGAGCTGTGTGCTGTCATTGATCAAGTCCTGCAGGACCCGTTGACTATGGTAACCCATCAGTATATGGAATGGACTAATTCTCTTCCTTCCCTTTTGTCTCTTGTCATTAATATGTCCATTCTCTGTTGAAAATAATTTTCCAGCGCCGGTGTGAGTCTTCTCCAAGTTTTCTGCAGATGAGCACAGAGTCAGATGTTGGCAAGGTAGGTGAATAAGCCCACCTCCACAGCAAGGGCTCTTTACAATATCAAGGCAGGCAAAATCAGTAAGCTGTAGAGACTGCTGCAACAGTAAAACCAATGGCAACACAAAGTTGCAGCTGAGAAATGCAAAGTCAGAAGTGTCTGGTAGTTAAAAAAGCATGGAAAGACAACTGTAGCCCTGGAATCAGTGCAGTTGTTACTGCAAAATGCTTTCCTGAAGTCAGAAGAAGATATGTTATGAAAGATAAAGAGTGTATTAAGGCTTCAGAGGCTAAAAATCTCTCATAACTTGCCTGCCACATGGCAGGGTCTCTGGCCTTCTCCCAGATTTCATCCCATCAATGTGTCCTGACTGCACAGCAGCCAGTGTTTCTATCTTCAATGGCTGGAAGCATCTTTCTGAACATGGTTTTTTTTTCAAGCTCATTATTTATTTTCAAATAAGGGGAGCATTAAATTAATAGTTAGAATTGCTCTGAAGTTCTGATTTAATTTTAAGGTTCACCACTCCCTGAAGGAGGATTCTGCAACATCTCTTTCTCCTGGATAACTAAGAAATAGGTAGTGAGAGACAGGGTTAATTTCCTATTTCTAAACTTCTGGTTTCATTAAGTTATACTGATGGGTTCAGAAGGATGGCTAACCAAGGGAAGAAGGTCTTGTGTTCAGTTTGCTCCACGTAAATTTAAGTCACTTTTGGTAGCTATAGGAAAGTGAAAATGGCAGAAATCCAACTAAAAATGTGAGGAAAGGCATTTCTGGCCGATAAACACATCAAAAAGTTAATCCATTCAAAATATCCTGCTGAATGTCCAGTCCACCATGTAAGAATAGGGCACAGATCCAGCATTTCTCAGTGGCTATATTGAATATACAATTCAAATTTAATTTTTGTTTTTGAAGTTGCTTCTGTCAATCAGCATGCAGTGGTGAATTGGACTCCAAGGGGCTGAAAGACAGAAATGTGATAGCAGGCAAAGGAGGACAGACACTGTTATTGAGAGTGTTTTCCAATGCCTGAAGAATCTGGAGTGGTTAAAATGCTGCTACTAAGCTGAGTTATAGTATCCAAAAAACACTTCCTTGAGCAATTGAGAATGGAAGGCATCTTTTAGCAGTCATGAAATCAAATAAAGGGGGACAAAAGGTGAACTTAACGGGATGTAGCATAGAGACCAAGTTAAAAGTGGTGATGATCTCAGAATGAGGTAAAAAAGTGCTTAACAGAGGGTAAAAGAAGGTCATAGACATGAAAGAAAAGAAGAGCTGATAAGTAAATGCCTTAAAGTCGTTATGGCTTAGTCAAATACCAAGTTCTTGCAAATAAGAGCATGGAGAGGTAATATTTTAGGGTATTTTATGAGAAAATGTAACTTAAATTTAATGGGGCAATGATACCTATGGCTGTCTAATAATAAGCGTTTTGTTATGAGAGTTCTCGTATTAAATGCCATCCTCAGTAGGGCAGGATCAATGTTTTTGAGCAGTAAAATTAAGTAGCATTTTCTACAGTAAATATACAAACAAAACTTAAATATGCCTTAGTCTCATGTATGTTGTGAATCTTTCTGGAACACTTAAGTTTTCCTGAATTTGAGCAATTAATAAATTCTCAGAATGTTGAAAATCTCTTGGAGTTACTGTTCAGAGTACCTTAATATATTGATTATATATCGATTTTTTTTTTTTTTTACAAGATGTCAACACCACTGCAGAGAGCAGCTGGGCGTGAAACCAGATATGTAAGTACTTTCCAATTACTCTATATTTTGCATGCAGAAATACTTAGTTTGTCTGCTCCTAAACAGTCATGAGTGAGTCTGAACAAGCACTTTGTGGTATCAGGTGTTGAATAATATAGACAAGCACATAAATTACAGTGCTGGCATTTGAGACTTGAGGTGTCTTCCTACTGTAGTAAATCCATCCTGGCTGGAGTCTCTTCACTGCTGTGACTGTTGATTATTTTATCTATGTGAATATGACGTTAAAATTAATTTCCTCACACACTTCTTTGTTGTTGTTTCCTTCAAGTCTGTGGCAAGAGTTCAGCTGTTTGGTAAACAGATTGTTTGTTATGTGTGCTGAAGGGTGCACTTCTTTGGACTCAGCCTGTACTGTAGGGGACTTGCTTTGGTAGAAATCCTGTAGTTCTTGCTTATCCTTCACAATTTGGGGTTGATCCAAACTTTTCTTTCCAAGACACAGAGCTGGCTGAAAACCCACAGTTTAGATGAATTGAAGCTGTTTTGTCACATGCACACACATTACAACAAATGATGAAAATACCTATATTGAGTCATTTGTTCAATTATTGAAACATTAAACCCAATTAACATTTTAATTCCCTCTAGCATACACAGTTACTGCAGGTTCCACATTTTACTTGCTACTTATCTAGTCATGTGGTGAGAAATCTCAGCTTGCTATTCATCATTCAGCATTTCTATTGAACCTCGACTCAAAGCAGTGCTGGCAAAGCAATAGAGGTCTCCCAGTTTTATGCCAGCACAATGCTTGACTGATCAATTCAATTTTGCTTCCTGAATGTGGCAGTATGCATATTTTATTGCATACTGTGATTTTTGCTTGACAGATTGTGGCTGGCTCTTACTAATTAGGAAGAATATCAGAAGAGAGCTTTTTAATGAAATGAAAGAGTGTACTTCAGAGGTAGTTTTTGAGAACAGAGTGTATTTAATAACACTCCAGTGCAGATCTCCAGCTCCCAAAACTGATATATGGACAAATACCATAAATTCAGGCATCCAGCTTAGGGATGCCTAGGGATACAGTCAGTTTCTCTTTGCTGGCATGGAAAATCACCCTTAAAACCACTTTATTTTTCAGTCTCCACCAGAACTTTCTAGATGAATGTAACAAATCAATATTTAAAAATATATTTGGGAATAACACAGAGGGTTTTTGGAAGACTATAATATTTCCTATAAATTGTAGAGGTGTGTTGAATTTTTTGTGTGTCAGGAAACAGACTGGGGTCCCCAGGCTGGGCTGTGGTGCCTGAACTTGATGGGTCCAGGCTTTCCTGTACTCTGCCATTGCTGTACTCTGCAGCAGAGTCTCCTGAGGAATCTATGAGGTGCCTATAATAGCATAGGTGCACCACAACTCTTTGCCATCTCTTCCTCTGCTTCCCTACTAGGATATAAAAAGGCTATTTCTGCCCCAGTTAATAATCGAGGCAGTGGTTTGTCCTCTGGCCCTCAGAGAAGGGGCACACAGAAGTGGTTTTCCATTGAGTTATCTTCTTTTTCTATTTACGGTATCTAATATTGAGATGCTTGTCAAAATGCTGCTTTGAGGGCATTTTTGGTTAAAAGAGGAGCTTAAATTTGCTTATGAATAATGCTAAAGTATTATTTATAACCACCACACGTAAAGGTATATGTATACACACATGGTCATATTGCTAATTTCTTCAATAGGTTACATAGAGTAGTAGATTATACAAGTATGCTGAAATAACCTGACATTTAACAATTAAAATGTTATAGATTTGCCTTGGCCTCAGCTACCTGTTATTTTCTCATGGACTTCAGAACCTCTTAAGGATGTAAATGATTGTACAAACAGCAAGGGAGCGTATAAAAAGTATGAAAACTAACTTCAGTTTATACCAGTTGACAACTAAGTACTACAGTTGTAATTTTGCAACTTTTGAAACTGTATGGTCTTTGCTATGATTCTGTTCACCATTTAGTAATAATGCATCTCTGTTGCCTTTAGGGATGATACTGGTGATTTTTAATAGTAATACTATGATTCTCAAGATAGGAATTTCTCATGATTAACTGAAAAAATGAATGTCCATATTATTGACATACATGCTTAAGTAGGATTGTTCTGGTTCTCCTACTGTAAAGTTAGAAAAGGTTGAGAAGGTACTCAACCCAGTACTATTCATAATGTAAATAACATTGATGCTACAAATTAACAGACAATGGCAGGCTCAGAAAAAAGGATTTAAATTTCAAGATTAGATCAAGATGGAAAAGGGAAATTTTGTTGCACTTGGAAAAAAGAATCCCTAAAATCTTAACAGGCATTTGATTATATCTAGAAATAAAGTGGAAATGAGAATGTTTTATATTCTCTCATACCACTGAATCAATGGGAAAAGCTTCTGTAGCTAAGCTAAGCCTAGTTCTGTACCTGGATTTTTTTCTATCATTAAAATCACAAAGATATTGCATGTAATACTGTATATATTCATGTTTTTTGCAGGCCAACCTTTACAAATCGGTGCCTATAGTAACTGAGAGTCAGCTGGTATGTATTGCACAGCTGTGATACACTATTTTTCAACATTTGCACAAGCACAAAATTTTATTAATTATTATTTGCTTTCTTAGTCCCTTGAAAAAAACTCCAGTCAATATCTCTTTATAAAGCTGCATTGCTTTTTCAGAGCTGTATTGGTTTTTTTTTCTGTGCTGAATACACACCTGTTTTAAGTAGCTATAAATCCTGACACTACTTGTAAACCCATGGGCCAAATGCCAAACTACAGGCTCACGCTGCATCTTGACGTGTATGACAGCAGTAGAGTCAGCTACAGGTTCTTGGACTCTTGTAATATTCCACTTGTACAATTTTGTTTAAATGCAAGAAGATTCTAGCATCTATTTTCTTCTTGCATTCTGTTTTACATCAAAGCTGCTTTAAGGAGCGAAAAGCAAGGGTAAGATCAGGTAAGAAAGAGAGATTATGTATCAGACGTTCATTTTAGCACCGATCACAATTTCATCGTGCTGGAGCCAAACTTTCTGAAGAATGGTCAGAAGAGAAATCATGGAGCCTGCCCAAGTGACAGTGACCACTAATGAATGCTTAGGGAAAAAAGGAGATGTGGATGAGAGTTTTTTCCCTTATATTTCAACTAATGGGATCTTAGGGATTTCCTGAATTAATTTCTTCTCCTAGCAATCTTTGGCTATATCTTCTTTCATGATTTTTCCAGTTACTTTTTGAATTTTGTTATATTTTAATCTTTATCGCATTCTGTAGCAATAGGCTTTACTTTTTAATTATGTATGATGCAAACTAGTACTTATTCCTTTGTTTTAAACCTATGACTTGACCTCAGTTCTTGTACTGAAATACAGCAAATAACTTTTCTTTCTTCACTTTCTAAATAACATCAATTTTTTTCTAGGTATTAACAATAATACACTACCAGTCATCTCTGTTTCATGTAGAAAATTAAAAATTGCTTGGCCACTCTTTGAAAAGTATGGATACTGTCCCATGATCCTTCTTGCCCTTTTCTCTATTTTTTTCAGGTTTTGTTTTTGAGATTGGGAGACTAAAACCATAAACTGCTCTTGTATAGCTCTGAATACAGAACTTTCTATTTACACGAGGAAGTGATAAGGCCCTTTATTGCTATTTCTATTCCTTTCTTAATGATTTATAGTACTTTATTTAGTTCTTCCTACTTGTATTGAGCAGCAAGCCAATGTTTGTACAGAACTGTACACAATAAAGCCAAGATATATTTCCTGAGTAGTGAGAGCTAGTTTCTCAACTAATTAGTTCATTGGTGCATAAGCATGAGCAAATTTAGGATGTAGATTAGTTTTTTGCAGTGAAACATATCAATGCTGAATTCAGTTAGGTTTCCCCTGCTTTTTAGCATTCATTCACTCAGAACCGTAAGATCTCGCTGTAACTGTTTGCGTCGATATCTTGTTTTTAGTCCACTAATTAGTATTATCAGCAAACTTTGTCACCTTACCACTCTTTTCTAGTTGATCTGCATCCATAATTCAAAGCCCAGATTCCCAAGCAGATGTCTGAGGAACTCTGTGACTAGTTCCAGCCCAACTGCTGTGGACAGGGCCACCTTTCACTAGACCAGGTTGCTCAGAGCTCCATCCAACCTGACAAGGGTTGGGGCATCCACAGCTTCTCTGGGCAACCTGTTCCAGTGCCTCACCATGCTCACAGTAATAATTTCTTGCTAATACCTAATCTAAAACTGCCCTCTTTCAGTTTCAAGCAAATCCCCTTTGTTCTGTCACTGATGGAATGGGGTTGCAACTGGGATCTGACCCATCAGTCTCAGCAAGATCTCAGGGGCAACCAGTGTCATAATAACTGGGAGAAAGTTAGAGGTGGACATGCCATACATCTGTTCAGTCTTCTGACTTTTCAGACAAGTATTATGCAAGGCTCATTTCCATGCGAAATACCTTCTGTTCCTGAGGAAGGGTGGCTGTGTCCATGCTGCCTATAGAAAGGCACCCTGGCCCAGCCTGTAGCTTATTTCTAGTTGTGCACTTGCTGACCTGGTCCAAACCCATGCCAGGGAACGCCCTGGCACTGAGTCAGTATCACTGATTATAGGTCAGCTCTGGAACTTGTGCCTTGGCCCTGTGTAATTTACTGAAAGTTCTGTACACGTACAATGGCAGCCCAATGCTACCGTAACAGTCTTTTCCATTTTTTGATGTTGCTGTAGGAAGACCAAGAGTTTCCTTGGCAAAACTTAGTTTTAGATTGTTTCTCAGCATGTCAGCTGTGACATCTGCCATCAAAGAAAGAGTTCAAGTTCTTAGTTTTGGATCAAAGATTTTATGTATCTTGTCAGAGTGCTAATAAAGTGTTTAGAATTCTGGTAGCTGGCTGATATCTGTCACTCTGTTAGCAGAGTCAGACATAAACATATGACTCAGTCAGCACCTGAGTACATGATGTTGTTTAGAAAATGCTTCCTTAAAAGCATTTCTACAGCATGCTTTTGGAAGAGGTTTCTTACAAAAGGAGACTAGCTTATCCTTGATTTCAGGTACTGCAATGCGCTTTTAATTGCATGGTTATATGGTATGGAGGAGTGCTAGAAGGCCACATGTCCTTTGTCTGCATAATGATGGCTTGATAACAACTGTACCTTTCTTTTTAGATTTATATTTACCTTTGTGTTGAAATCCAGACGTTTTACAGATGCTTTTCAGAAATGTTGATAGAACAATAAGTATATTTTGGTGAATTCTACAAAGATATAGTCATGAACTATGCACTATATGTTCATTAAATAAGCACTGTGTCTTTCAAAAGTTGATCTTAGTAATGAAAACGTTTTTGATGCAGCTTGACAGTTACACTCTTTAAAAAAAAATGGTATCATTTCAAGGCTGATTTTTTGCTTTTGTTGAATATTTTTCTTATTTAATGAGACAATGAAAGGACCCCAATCTGTGGAGAGGAGGGAGAGTATAAAATGCAAATCCAAGGGAAGATATTTTGCTCCCTGGGCCTTGTTCTTCCCATGTGTGTTGTGCTCCTGCCTGCCTCTGCTGCCTTCACCCAGGACCCTGGGCCCTGCTCTGTCCTTTCCCAGGGCAGAAGCAGAACACAAAACACCCTCTGCACCCTCCCCTCCAATGGACACCCCTCTTGCCTTCTCCTTGCTGGATGCCTGCAGGTCTTGTTTTAAGGTGATCCATGACTCAGTTTACACACTACACCCAGCAATCTCAGCTGCATCATTTTAAGCTTACTTTCATAGTAAGCTTCTCTGTTTCCAGACTGACTGATGAAGTGTATTGCTCTTACAAATAGACAGCATGGTGTTATTAAGTATGTATATTTATTTAGTAAATACATCCAATAGTGAATCAAGTTTCTTCTCTGCATTTTTATACTCAGCTGGATACTGAGGATGGGGAGTTGTGACAACACTTATTTCTCAGTCCCAGCTGGGCAAGCTGCCCCTCTGTGCTGCAACCACAGAAAGAGCTCAGCAGCGGTCCTGTTGTTACCTAGATAAGTTGTGACAGAGATTACTCATTTTCTATGGGTTATTCATAACAGAGAAGAATACAACTGACTCATTTATAAGTTTAAATTTAATCACAGACCTTCGATGACTTGACTACTTATAAAACTCCAGTGAGAAAGTATACTTTTTCTTCCTTTTTTTGGCTCTCTGAACATGTCTATTTTAAAATTATCCCTTAGCTTTCATTTAGAGTTTATACCACAATCCATCTTGTCAGATTTTACTGTAAGAGTCAAAAAAAAAAAATCACAGATATACTAAATTGAGAAGTTAATAGTCAAATTTTTTGGTTGACTGGTTGCTAATGAAGGATTTTTTTCTTGATTAAACAATCCAATTTGTCTGAAATGATGGGTATCACATGTCCATCCTGATCAGATTCTCTAAAATTGTGCTTGTCCAACTGAACTCTCAATGATTCTGTCACTGAGGTGAGTGGCTCTGGTGCTGGCGTGGTTGGCAGTGGAACATTCCAGTGGGTTGCACAGTGGGGTTTCCTGAGCTGGGGGAACCTCAGAGGGAGCTGGAGTGAAAAGCTGGCTGGATGGGCAGGTTCAGAGAGTGGTAGTGAATGGAGTTAGATCTGGCTGATGGCCACAAGGGGTGTTCCCCAAGGCTCAGTACTGAAGCCTGTTCTGCTTAGTATCTGTATTGATCTGTATGAGAGGATTTAATGTACCCTCAGCCAGTTTGCAAGTTGAGTGTTGATCTTCTGGGTAGGAAGGTTCTGTGTAGAGGTATCTGGACAGGCTGGGTTGCTGGGCTGAGGCCAATTTTATGAGGTTCAACAAGGCCAAGTGCTGAGTCCTGCACTTGAGTCACAACAACCTCATGCAGAGCTACGGGCTGGGGAGTGGCTGGAAAGGTGCCAAAGGAAAAGGACCTGGGGGTGCTGGTCAACAGCAGCTGAACATGATCCAGTGTGTGCCCAGGTGGCCAAGAAGGCCAATGGCATCCTGGCCTGGATCAGGAACAGTGTGGCCAGCAGGACCAGAGCAGTGATTGTCCCCCTGTACTGGGCACTGGTGAGGCCACACCTGGAGTGCTGTGTCCAGTGCTGGGCCCCTCATGACCAGAAAGACATTGAGGGGTTGGAGGGAGTCCAGAGAAGGGCAATGGAGCTGGTGAAGGGTCTGGAGCTCAAGTCCTGTGAGGAGCGGCTGAGGGAGCTGGGCTGTTTTTCCAGGAGAAAAAGAAGGCCAGAGGAGACCTTACCACTTTCTACAAGTGCCTGAAAGGAGATTGTAGTGACGAAGTGATAGGACAGGAGGAAATGGCCTCAAGTCATGTCAGGGAAGGTTCATACTGAACATTAAGAAAAATTTCTTCAGGTTGCCCAGGAAAGTGGTTGAATCACCATCCCTGGAGGGATTTGAAAGATGTGTAGATGTGGCTCTTAGCAATATAATTTACTGGTGGACTTGGCAGTGGTAGGTCAACTGTGGGACTCAATTATCTTAGAGGCCTTCTCCAATTCTGATTCTGCATTTGTATCACTTACAGTATCTGAAATCAATAGTATGCCTCCACTTTTGGTACTCTTAAAATTTCCACTCATTGGACTTAATATTCTGCAGGTATTTAAAAGCTGTGTAGATGGAGTACTCAGGTACATGGTTTAGTTGTGAACTTGGCAGTATTAGGTTTATTGTTGGACTCAATGATCGTAAGGGTCTTTTCCAGCCTATGTTGTTCAGTGACTCTATGACTCCATAAAATTCAGCAGCCAGTCACTGGTATTATTCCCCAGAAAGACTTTTCCTAACATGCTTCTGTCTGGGTGTAAGTTAACAGCATCACAGTTTGTCCTTCCTTGTTTCACAGTTACTGTTTTGAGGTGCCCAGTGTAAAAGTAGATGTGTGGCTGTGCATAAAGTGTGACTTGAACTTACCAAAGTGCAGCTGAACAGCCAGGAAAAAAACCAACCAACCAAAAAAAAAGCAACCAGCAAAACCCACAAACCATGGTCTGACAGCTCAACAGCTATTTTTTTTTAGTGAAAAACACACGCCAATGATGAAGTTCTGTGCCTAAAAACAGCTCTTGGCACTTTTCTCCACAATCTGTATTAGAAGTAGTCCAGGCGGCATGACACCTGAATAATTTTGGTGGTGAAATACATCATTAATAAAATTTTTTAAAATATAGTCAGTACAGCCCCACCAGAATTGACTTATCTAATGAATAGTCTGTAAATTGCAAGGTATTTTATGTGATTCTTCTTCCATCTCTTTTCTCCTGGGTATGCTATGGGTCAAGACAAAACCTGGTGTCATTCGTCCCATGCTGGTGAAAGCAAAGAGTGCACAGCAAAAGGAGGAGCCCTATCAACCCAATCCTTTTAAAAAGTACCTTGAAGAAATCAGTGATCAAAATATTGAGCAGGTGAGTAGCTCTCACACTAAAGGACTTTGTAGCCTCAGCTAGTTTCCTTAAAGAGGAAGGAATAAACGTAGATCCTTGTTTTATCCCAGTCTCTTTTATTTGTGAAGTTAGATGATTCCACAAGGAGTGCCTGGCTGCTAAAGGAAAGTCTTCAAGCTGAGATGGGCAGCTCGGCTTTCTACAAGGCCATTTTTGATGTATAAATCTGAATCCTCTTTGAAGAGAAGTGACAGCAAGGACTGAGTAAAGTTCACAACTTCCTCTCCAAGGGAGACTGCAGAGGAGCCCCAGCTTGTTACTGTTACCCTTCCAGTGCATAGCTCCCCCAGGTTCATATCTCCCCCAGGTCTATATCCGTGTCCCTCCACAGACTGAGGGTACAGTTCTACCACATCTGATGGGCAGCCCGTGGGGCAGCAAAGATGCTGTCTTCTCCCACAGCCCTCTGCATGAAGCTGTAGGATCACTGCAAACACACATCTTGAACTGTGCTGACCTGTATGAGGCAATATCTCAGAGAAACTCCAGATAAATGGCTGTGACAGCCTTTCCTCATGCATTTGTGTTTGTGTGGATTATTGGGAAAAAACCCTTAAATATGATACACAGTCTGAATGTCCTTGTAAGGGTTTGTTATTAAACTCTCCAGTATGTTCTGAATCTTCCTTCTGGAGGGAAGTAAAATGAAGCCAATAGTCCTCTTGTCAGACATGATGTGAATAAAATACCTTACTAATTGAATTTCTCTTACTCCTGTGCTTCTCTACTCACATTAGAGATTTTAGCAATGGCAGCCCACTCTTCTTCCTTTTAAAACAGAATTTAATTAAGAATTTAATTTTAGCTCTTTCCATTCCTCTCCGTAGCTCTGACTTGATGTAGAAAAATCCAAGAACTTCTCAAGAGTACTGCAGCAGTACAGAGGAAAATAATTGTGGTATGAGTGGATTCCACCAACATACATGGGTGGCATCAGAAGGTTTCTATAGAATGTAGCGTTTATATAAAACAAAAGAAAAAGAGAATAAAAATAGTGATTTACAATTTGACTTTGAACTTTTGAGGATGGCAGTGAATATTTAGTTCAGTGACTACAGGTGACTTGATAGTGAGTTATTCATGCTTTAACTTATTGAAAGCCTTCCTATGCCAAGGTTCTGTGCTGCCATTTTCCTGGGATGAAAGAGCAGGAGAGTTATCTGGAGCTGTTGCTAGAGAGTTTTTGCCCTAGGCTGCCTCAGCAGAGCCTTCCTGCAAAAGCAGGGGCAGCTCAGACCTCCCTTTCATCAGGGCTGGACGCTGATTATGCTGGCTAGAGTTTTACTGATGAAAGGATTATGTAATCACCAAACTTTCAGACAAATACAATCCTGCAGTTATTGTCAGGGCTTGAAGCATTATGACATTTGAAGCTAACTGTGGAAACCAACTAACTTACACTTTATAAATTACTTGTGGCACATATTACTGACATACTGACAGCATAAGTCCAACAAGTTGTTGTTTTTGTTACAGCAAAAGGCAAAATGATTTTATATAAAAGCTACACCTTAAAATGAACAAAATAAATACTGCACTGTCTTTAATAGATGAAAAAGTTAATTTCACAATTAATAGGTTCATTTTTGCTCCCTTTGTTTAAATGAATTATATTGTACACTTTGTAGTACTGATAAATTGGTATTTTTGTCCTAAGCCAAGTAATATTAGAAGTTGCTGTAAAATGCTTGTTATTTTAGAAGATCTTTATTAAGAAATCTTTGTTCTGAAAAAAGAAGTAGTGACTTGTATTCAGATGGATTCACTTAACAGAAACTTGTTTTGTTTGCATGAGAAATGGCTATATGATTCTTGTGGTGGTCCCATAAAACAATTAATAGTATAATAATATGAGGATCTAGGGAAAATGCTCAAGTGCTGAACAAGACAGCATATGCTCTTAATTTCAGCACCTGCCTCCCAGGGTAGGTTCATGGTGCTGATATTATATCCCTTGTGAGCGGAAGAGACTTGAATGCCCAAGTGAGGATGTTCACAACCTTTCAGCATCTGTGAAACTTCCCTGAGGGGTTTTAGTGCCTGTAGGAGGGCTGCAGCACTGACTGTGGAACTGGGCTTGGTGCCAAGACAGCAGCTTGAAAATTGCTCTGGTTGTCTCTAACCATGGGTTTTTAGCCTGTAGAGATTGAAGACTCATTCTCCCTCTTCACCTGATCTCAGTAAAAGCCTTTTTGGCTGCACAGTGGCTGACTTCCAAAGAGGGGGAGTTCTTCCTACCAATATTCCCCCCACACTGGGTAAATTTACTGCTTTCATGGGATATAAGAGCTGGGAATTAAAACTAGGAGAGTAGGAGCTAAGCATTCTGCTCTCTGTGGAGGAGCCTGTGCTAATTTGTCGTCAGATAAGAACTTAGCAGACATTGACTGTGGCTGTGGGCAAAAGTGCTCATACTGCTACAGATTTTCCCTGTCTTTCTTTGAAGATTTTCCCAGTCATGCTGGGAGGTTCAGCTCTTACATTTCTATTCTCTCCCTCTCTCTGAGTTTTCTTTTTCTTTCTTTCTAATTCCGTTGCCAACGACAACCTCTCTAGGTAACATTGCTGCCTCTCCTTCACGTAGCCCATCTTGAAAGGACAGACCCTTTCAGACTGCATCTTCGAGGAGGGTAGAGAGTAGATGAGATTCCAGATGGCATCAGCTTTATTAATTTATCTCTTTTGATTTTTCTTAGACCTCTGCAGTACCTCCCTGCCCTACCAAACCTCTCAGTGTGACACTGAGCACTGGTGACTGTGGGTGACATTCAGTTTGAGATACAATGATGCAGCCAGCTGTAACTGCTGACCTGCAGCTTCACATCCCTCTGTTGAACACGCTGTGTTTTCTGCACACCAGAGTAGATTGTTTGCTTTCCATTTCGTTAAGAAATATCACTGTGTGTAAAAGTCCATTTCCCCTAATAATAAATAGTGGTTTATCTTTAACAGGTAGATGATCTCGTGCAGATAATCCAAAGTAATTAACAGAGAAAAAAATTTCTAAATTAGTGAAGATCATCTGGAAAGAATGTAGTTCAGCTCACAGATACCTTTCTTCATCTGTGTTCTGGGTACTGTGGATATAGATTTACACTCATGTGCCAATAAAATTTATAAACCAAGGAAAAATCCCAATTTATTTTGGCTTTTTTTTTTTTTCATGTTAGCATATGCTGCCTCCTTTTTATTTTTTTTCCGCTGAGGACCTATAGAACTGGTATTACTGTTACCTAGTGGATATCCACCCTACAAACACTTTTTACAGACAGAGTGTAATATTTTTGAGGTTCCAATCCAACAGTATTAAGCTTCCCACATATTTAGATGCCTTTACTGGAGATTGTATTTTTCCCATCATGAGAAAGAATTTTTTTCCTCTTAGTACTTTTCAGTAGCATTCTAGGAATTTTGTAAGTATGTTCCTCTTTGTTCAAAAGAGAAGCATGAAATACACTGCAACTGGATATAATTCTTGAGCAGTCCTGATATGACAGCTTCATGAAGATTTTAATTTGAAACTGAGGAAGCAAAATTTGTTTTGGAGGAAGATTAAGCACTTTTTTTACCTAATTATATAAAATGACTCATAATGAATGTCAGAGAATTCATATGCCTGCAAATATTTAATAGCAAGAATGTTTACAGACCCCTTTGTCATTTAAAAAATAAATTAGTTTGGGCAATGGAAGAAGAAAGATAAGAGTGAACTAAAGAGATATTAGCTACGCTTGGTGTGAACATGGGTGACCAGTTTGCCAAGGTTTATCATTAATAGAAGCAGGACTGGTGCTTTTGGAGGGGCACAGCAGGAGGCAAGGCTGGTGTGGAGCAGCTGAGTTGCTGCCGGGCTCTGATGTGCTGTTTGCTCAAGATCACTCTTTTGGTGGGCAGTGCATTAGCTTCTGCTGGAACTAATCACAGCTCTTGTCACAAATTTTCTGGTTCTTGAGCTCAAAGGCACAGCACAGGGGAGTTTCTGGTCTAGACAGCCAATCAACTGGGTGAGAATCCAGGATGGATTGTGTCAAACAGCCTTGACAAAATCTAAATGGGAGATATGTGCCAAAACCTGGGTATGCCTCCTTGACTCTATCCCAAGTCTTTTGAAAATCTCTTTTTAAAAAGGATTTTGTCCTTTAGGTGCAAAAAAGTGTGTACATGTTGAGTTTTCTTAACCAGAACCACTATTAACTACTGACAACTTAGAGCAGCAAAAATATCGTGTATGCACCTTCTTTGGTTTAACTCTTAAACGTCTCAAAAGTCTTGTTGGAGTCTTGTTAAAAACCCTGGAGTGCTCCTGCTCATACACAGATAAAGCAGGAGCACTCTTTTGTTCCTCTCAGACACTGTTTTTACAAAGGTTTTGTTCCCTGTCCACTGCCTCATTAAATCTCCCAAACACGACCATTTTATCCTAGGACAGGATCCTTCAGGGATTTTCTTTTCTGTCACTTGAGCACCAGTTCAGCTGCAGGAGGGAGATGCACTGGAGTCAAAGTATAACTGGTTTAACGGGACATCTGCTGCTGGTTTTTGTGTGTGCACTTTCATGCTGATGAAGATGCTTAGTGTAGATCAATTTTATTGGCATGAAAGTTGAGTACCTTTCCTGCTTAACCATCAAGAGTTATGAAACATAAAAAGGTGCAAGACAAGCACTTTGCTTTCTGCCCAAACTTCTTTTCTTGCACCCATTAATCTCTTTCTGTTCACTTTTCTTCTATTTTTTTTTTTTCATAGAAGATTGCTCTACTACACCCTCTGTATCCAATTAAACTGATCCCTGCAACTAAGTCCCCTTTGTGTCCTCTATCCATCTCCCTCACTGACTTTCAAACCCTGGACCTTTCAGCCACTTCTCTTCCATTGTGTGTGATGTTCATAAGGATCGCTATAGCCCTTACAGACACGACCTTTTCAATAAGGTGAGCATCAAGTATAGTGTGACTCAAGGTCTTTTTAGGCTTTTATCCTTTTAATTCTAGGCAGAATTCAGTTGAGTCATTAGGATTCAGTGCGGGCAATTGCTATGGGAGATGCATCTCAGATGAGCCTATGTGTCCAACTTCCCTGGAGATATAACAGATTTTCCTTTCCTTGTCTTGGGTCTTGCTTTCTCTAGACCAGCTAGGACAGGTTCCCACCATTTTTCATTCAAACTATTTCTTCTCTAAAGCAGGAATAATCTATTTCTTCCCTCATTTTAACATTTACCCACACTAAGCTAATGGAGTATTTCTTTTCTTCTTGGTGATTGAGTGAAGGGAGGCTAACCTGAGAGAAATACAGACTTTTCCAGTGGCTCTATCTGTCATCCTGACCAGCAGTTGTCTCTTGCCAGGACAAAGTTAATGATGTTATTGCTGACATTTTTGTCTTCTTTGAAACAGCATTGAAGGAGTTAGGCAAAAATCTCTGTAGTCCAAGTTGTGTGGGTAACAGGCCTGGCTAATGCGCTCTTTAAGGTGAAAATTGTGTCCTATGCCTTAACTGAAGTCTTTTTGATGAGCAGTTGGCTGAAGGTATTTACAGTACCTCAAGAGAGCCCCTGCCTGGTGTTAGAAAAGCATCAGATGTGGAGGATATTGAAAGATGCTCTTTGGAACCTCTCAGATACATCCCTTCTATGTCCTCTTTTTCTAACACAGAATCTGGCTGCAAATGATCAAACCTTGTTGCCCGGAGATGTTATCCCACTCTGAGATGTACCCTGCACTTTGTTTGGGATGCAAGAGGTTAAAGCATAGGCTTTGGGTGCAGTTTCTTTGGCCTGTGTCATGGTTTCCTCTTCAGGGGAAGTACCAGGGTGAAATATGTGTCACTAGTTTCAGGCACACTTGACAGGGAGTCAAGACTGCTTGGGAAAGATGCGTCATCTTTGCAGAGAGTACATGTTGATCAGCTGTCAGACTCTAAAGAAATACCTGGAAATGCCTTTCTCTCTCCATACTAGAAGCATAGTTTAGGTTAATAGGCAATGTCAGTAGTATTTGATATTGGCCCCTCCATCCTGTGGGATTTACAGAATTTACCATTTTACCCTCTTATAAGAATGAACTAAAACTAAAACTAAAATCGACCTGCCATTCTGTCTTTGAGACCTTCTGAACAAAAACACCTTTTCACTCTGAGAGACTGGTTTAAACAGAACAAAAGTTCTGTTTAAATTTTTACTGAACTCGGCTGATATGTTTACTTAGGCAGAAAAGATTTTAGTATCAAATATTTTTGACAAGTTTCCTGGTTCATTGAGGGCATTCATATGAACAACAAATAGTTCATATGGCCATTATTTTATGATGAAAATGGGTGTTTGCTGTTGCTAATAAAAACAATGCTAAAACCTTGACATTTGAGAATAGAAAAGTGAGTAAGTCAGGAAAAAGGTGTCTAAAAATAACTAAGCTAGTGTAATTTTTTGATATAGCATGTCAACTTTTCTTTGGGAAACAGAACAATCAGATGTCAATACTGGGCTATTTTAATACAAACAGAGATTTTTTCACCCCAAAAAGGTGAAATATTCATCAGTTATAATTTTTTAATGCTTCTGTTTTGGTCTATAATATTAACATTCTTTGATAGCCAAAGGAAGATTAACTTTGATTTTCTTCTCATGTTCAATATTTAACATTTGAATCAGTATATGCTGATTAAATTCCTAACAATATTTGCCTATTATTTCCTGTACCACCCAATTAATGTCTGAGGTATCAATATTTTTAAAAAGAAATTATTTAATTTATTGCATAAATACTTGCAGTAGTACAAAACATAGCACAGCAGACACGGGATAAGATGATGAAATTTCAAACAGTTAGACCCGTTCTGTAAACAACATCCTGACAACATGGGAATTTCTTTCTGTTCTCCACTAAACCTGGACTATTTTCCCTATTAGCTCCCTGGAGTTTCCCCTCTCCACTTCTCATCCTTTAGGATAAGGAATAATATTCAGTGGCTCGTTGTCTCTCCAGTCAGGCAGTAAACACCCGGTCAGTGTCAACACTGTCAATTATGAATGTTACATTTCTAATTATATGTTGTGCTTTGCTTCACCTTCCACTAGAGGGCAAAACCTGCTGGTATAAATTCTTATGACCTTTCTAACATGTTAAAAATACAGTATTGGAAAGGTACAAGAGGTCACGGTGAATGAAGTTATTCTCCACCTGCGCTATTGTTAAAAAATTACCTTAAACAAGTGCTCCCTCAGAAATGGGAAATGTAAACTACCAAAATTATCACCTATGTCTTATATTAGGGAGAGTGGATATGGTGAGGTCCTAAAACCAGGATCATTTCATTTGTTGGCTCGAGGTATAAGATGATATCACCCATCTTGATCTGAAATGCTTATTGGAAGGGCACTGTGGTGTTGTTTGACTTGAAGCCGGATTGTTTTTTTTTGAGGTACCTGAAACCTCTATAGATGATGAAATTACACAGATGAAGCTGAAAGATAGACCTGGCATTTCTTGTGGATTATAACTGTTCAAAGTGATGAAATCCATAAGCTACGTCCCAAATAATTTCACAATGTGGTTTTAAGATTTGATAAGAGGAGGCAGTGGGAACTAAAGTATTGTGTCTCTCTCCTCACATCTGTGCACAGGCTGCTCCTGCAATAAAAATGTTGCCCATTTAAGTGAGCTGATTGCCTACTTGCCTTGTTATTCTCGCTTGTCCTCTCCTTCCCCACTCTATTGCCTGGCCATCAAGTGCTGCTGCTCTTATTTAAACTCCTTGGACGTGAATAATTATATGAGTTATGTGTTTTATTATTAAGAAAGCTCCTTTTCCTTTGAATTGCCACAAAACAACTCAGGAAAAAGGACTTATATACAAGTATTGCAGTGATGGAGAACCTGAGGAAATGTGTACCTTGGTGGTTTACTCCAAAGCATGCTTCTGATGGGAATCCCTCCAGTCTTTAAGGGAGAACTGTGTAGGGTGGAAGAGCACAACCCTACACCTGGGATACTGTGTCCACTTCTGGTCCCCACAATTCAAAAAAGATGCAGACTGCTGAGAGTCCAAAGAAGGGCCACAAATATGATCAAAGGACTGAAAAGGAGAACCTGCCCTATGAGGAAAGACTGAAGGAGTTAGGTCTTTTCTTCCTGGAGAAGAGAAGGCTGGAGGATGACCTCCTCAAAAGATTCCAGTACTTAAAAAATAGTTATACAGAGGACAGAGGCTTTCTCTTCTCATGGAACCACATGGAGAAGACAAGGGACAAGTGGTTCAACTAGCAGCAAGAGAGGATTCATTTTGTTATACAAAAGATTTTTTTTATAGTGAGAGGGACCAATCACTGTAACAACCTCTGTAGGGATGTGTAGAGTCCCCACCACAGGTGGTTTTCGAGATGTATTTGGACAGGGTGCTAGGTAACCTCACCTAGGCTCTCTTTCCCTCATAAGACGGGACCCTTCCAATCTGAGCTGTTCTAGGATTCTATGATTTATAGGAGGCACAATAGATGTAAGTATCTGTCAGGGCAGAGACCACTACATTTTAGAAAACCAGCTATCGTTTTGAAGCAGAAAGGAACCGCCTGCCCAAGTGAAGAGGCAAGAAATGAGTGGATGTATCGCTGTCAGCCTCTGAGTCCCTAGGGACTTTCAAACTGCCTTTTCTTTCTGTCAGCAAGGGCTGAATACATGATTTACACTCCTGTGAAAATCTCCCTGTTTGTTAAATATTTAGCAGCACAGCCTTTGAAAATGGTTTGGAGGGAGCTGCCTTTTTGCAAGTGGTATGAGAAATGTTAAAAAATTACCATTTTTGTCTGGTCAGATATTACTTATAACAGTAGCAGAGGACAAGTTCTCTTTAATGTCCAACTTTGTGCTCAAGCCAATTTAATTTTTTTCCTAAATGGCCTAAATGGAATTTTCATGAAATCACTAAATCTAGTCATGCTGAAAGTTTCAACTTTTCATAATCACTTGCAGGTCTCCAGGCTCATAGGTAAGCAGAATATTTAAAGGAAATCTTTATTATTTCTTTAATGAAATCAGTGGTGTTTACTTCATCATCCAATCTCCTACTCATTGGCGTTTGTATTTGATTAATAGTAGCATAGTGGGAATTGACATTCTGTGAATACGGCAGCCTTTCAAGGTTGCCATGGAAAACCACTTTTCTCCCAGACATCATCCCAACAGCTTTCATTTTCTAGAAGACAGTTTCTTTCTCTCTTTTGAACTTTGGTATTTAAGTGTTGCACTTGTGTAGGTGTATTGTGGTTGATCAATCTACTATCTGGGACCCAGAAAAATTGCTTTGGTGTAGAAAAAGATATCAGAGGTAAACAAGTCAGTTCATTAGCACTGAGCTACAAATTGGACCTCCTTGTTGGGAAAATATTAATGATTAATATTGCTGTCTCTTCTTTGTATATTGTTTTATGGCTTAAAGATTTATTTTAATGATATAATATTTAGATTAAATTTCTGTCACTTTTGACTTGGTTTGATAATGCGTTCAGAAAATGCATCTAGAGTTCCTGCTCAGCTCATCTTTAAAGAAAGGAATTTTTCTTGAAGCACTTCTTAGAAAGATCATAATTTTCTAAACATAATCAATTGCTTCCTTCAAAGCCATTGAATTAGCAACAGAACTTGAAGGTATCTTAGGCTCTACAGGAGACCCAGGAACACTCAGTTAGCACGGAGGTGTCCTAAGTCTGGCACCATCTGGAATGAACTCAGCCACCCATTTCTCCAGAGACATCTCTTCCAAAGAAAAAAAGAAGGAATTGATTAGTGTGTCACTGCTTTTGGCCTGGGTAGTTAGACAAGTTTGAGAGCCTTTCTGTCCTATTTCCACTAGGAGAAGCTGTTGATGGTAGGACCCTGGCATTTCTTTGGTGTACTTCTGTTCATTTAGAAAACATACGCACAACCCAATAGGATCAACTCCCAGCAGGCGCTTTCTATGCTTGGACTAAAACGTGTTTCCCAGTGAACAGACCCAGGAGTATTCAAGTGTCTTCTTGAAACCTAGTTACAGCCACATCTGTTTCTTTCCGCCTTTTCCTTCATACAGGCTGTCTCTGCTGGGACAGATTAAACCAGTCTTAAGCACCAAATAGTGCTATACTTTGCTTTGTCTTCATTCTTAGAAATCTCTACATAATAAAAATTTGAGTTCATCCTTATATCTGGCTTTCTAGGGTGATGGCATCTAGTCTTCTGCATAGTGCAGTTCAGTCAGACATTTTTTATACAATAAACATTCCCAAATATAATAGAAATTCTGGCCCTGGCTAACAACTTGCTTCTGAGAACAGAAGCAACCGAGATGTAAAGGCTGTTATTAACAGCATTAGCAGAAATATGTAACTGAGTGAAGAATACGAAACAAGATTTGGTGTGTGTGAAACCTGTGTGTGAAACAAAAATTATATTTGTGCACTTTTTATTTAAGATAGTGAAAAAACAAGGCCTGAAGTAAAAAGAAAATCATAATTAGTGGAAACTATCCCAAAACATCCAGACCTATATAGAAATTTATATGTTAGGCCTCAAAGAAGAAAGATGTTTCTATGTAATTTCCTGTTGCTTTTTTAGATTTTAAAAAACACTACTCAAGTATCAAGAAAAAGTAAACAGTTAGCTGACAGACCTTTTGAAACTCTATATTTTAAAGGGCAAATTAGAGTTCACTTAACTTTTATTGCAAGTATTTCTATAATTTATACTCTGAAATATGGTCTTAATTCATTCCCATTTCAGTTATGTTAGATAAAAGCATAAAATATAACAAGTTCTGATGAAATTCCAAGGATGTACTCAGAGCTTAAATTCCAGAAGTCAGTATTTACTGATTTACAGAGATGTTGTGAACTAGTTTCTCTTTTTCTCAGTTAAATGCTGGCTAGAATTTTAGTAGTTATATTATGGGCAGAACATGTTCTTAATGTAAACTTTTATATAATAAATGACAACTACAGGTGTGTGCTCTTAAAGATTCAGTCAAAGTTTCTGGTTTTAATTTAAAATAGCTCAGGTAAAAGATCTCTCTTGCATCAGAAGCTTGCTCACAAAACAGGAATTTTTTCAGTTTAGCAGTTAATCTAGTAAGAAAATATGTGGGGGAAAGTCAGCTCAGAAAATTAAATGCAGTTCATTTCACAATGTCACCTGGAAAGCAGTTAGAGTTCTTTGGATGTTTTCATTCAATGAGAAATGAGCCCCTTCCTTGGGCAGGAAGCATCATCAATTCTAAGCAATGACTCAATTTCCATGAGTCCATAAATAGTTCACAGTCAATATGCTGAGGGGAATTTCAAATACTTGTGTTGTTGGAAATTCTGACATTTTATTTCCAATACAGATTAAATTTTGAAAACATTTAAATACTCCAGAAACCAATATGCATCCTTTGGGTTACATGAAGCAAATCAAAGCAGATAGCTCTAATCCATGTGATTAGAAGAGGTTTGTCTCTGCTGCCTTACCATATGGATGTGTAGGTTGTGGTTCTCATGCCTCAAGTCTTCATCATGGGTCTGTAATCCTTGCTGGCCACTAGCTCCCATAATCACCAATAGTGAAATTAGCCCTGCAAGGAACCATAGCATTTCATTAGCCCACAGCAGAAAATAGAGGCTCTTAACAGGTTTTCCACAAAGTGGATAGTGAAATACATCTTAGTGTCTTATGAAAGTGATCCAAAAGGAAACATCCAAGACAGAAAACACAATAGTCTAGTTACAGATGGGTTTTCTTGCAATTGAATACTTCATTTTAATTTTTTAAATTACTAGCAAAAATTTGCAAGAGAAATAAAAATATTTTGCAGAAGCTTCATTTTCTTTGTTGCTAGTATTGTTCATTGAAAAATAATTTTGGCAGAAAATCCTCAGTCAAATCCATCATGAAGTGGCCCTGCATGTGAAGTTAAACTCAATCTGGAAAAAAGCAGCCCAAGGAAAATTGATGCACTGCTGGGCTTGCATGCATCTTCCTCCCATTCCATTTATAGATAAGGAATCCTTACTGCAAAACCCTGTAAACTCTTCCAGCCTCTGGTATTAGGTTGCCCAGAGTAGTTGTGGATGCCCCATCCCTGGAAGTGTTTAAGGCCAGCTTGGATGGGGATTTGAGCAAGCTGGTCTAGTGGAAGGTCTTTCTGCCCATGGCAAAGGGGTTGGAACTAGGTGATTTTTAAGGTCCCTTCCAACCCAAACCTTTCTGTGGTTCTATGATTCATTCTATATAGAATCAAATTTCTCAGTCTCACTGCACTCTGCTGTCCTCTGGGCCTGTATCTGGTAAGAACCTGTCAGGAAACCATGTTTGCTTGAGAGTTCTTTCTCTTTTGCAGGTACTTTCAGTACCTGGAAAGAGTTTTGAAATCTTCAAAATAAAAACACATGGCTACAATAGTGTATAATAAGGATTTGCAAGTCTGTCAGGATGTTTTACTGCATAAGTCTGAAGGCACATCTTAAATCTCTATTGTGATCGCTATTTCTACTTTACTTTTCATAGAGGTACAAGATGCACAAGAATTTGGTGCTTAATGACTGAATATTTGAAATAGATTTTATACTGTGTCATTTCAAAGAGGCTAGAGACATTATAATCGTAAATTACTCTTTACATTATATTATTCTTTCCCCTTATTTGAAAGTATTCCTTGCTCTGCTGCTGTGGGTGTTTAACCATTTATTGGTACTGAGTATTTAATTTTCATTGTCACTCAGATAAAGTGGAGAGACATGAAACTGTTTTATAAAAATATTTGCTTGTTGTGCATGTTTAAATAAATGCTTTTAGTCTTTGGGAAATCAGTCATTTTTCCAATTGTGAAGGAATGTATCCATGTTTAATGAGGGTCTAGAGTGCCTAATTTTTTTTCAAAGAGGATTAAAGACTTGACAGAGTAGTGCAAATGTGAATGTTCTCTGGTTACTCTAGTTGGAATATTCTTCTTATATCTGTTATTTCTCACTGGTTCCAGTTTAAAATTGGTGCCTCAATTAGCAAAGGTTGCAAACCCTCTAGAGAGAGACTTAGAATTATGAAAAACGTCTTACACTGGGAACAATTCAGAAAGCTTTATATTAGTTCAGAGGCAGCTGTGATTCATAGCACAATAAAGATCAACTGACCTTTTAAAGGCAAATACGTCTTGCTGATTACAGAACTAAATGAGCAAAGGTCTAATGAAGATATTACATAACTACCTCTTTCTAGGCCTTGTCTTAGTCTGTAAGAGGTCATTTTGGGCAGGAATATAATTTCTCTTTGATGTTACATGCTGCTAGGACTTATATATTGTAGAGATATTCTGCTCTCCTCAGTACAATTTTGCAGCCACAAATGCAGATTTGTCTAGTTTGCTCTTTCACTGTTCTTAGAAATAATAAAGAAAAAATGCCACATTAAGAAAAATCTCAGTAACATCTGGAAAAGTTAAACAGTGTTGATTAACGTTGTAAGAGTAATGCAGAATTTTGTAACTGTCAAAGGAAAAAAAAGTAGTAATTATGAAAGCAATGTTCATCTCCCACCATCAACAGACACAATATTTTCAGATTTGCATAGGAGATAGGGGTTCCTGCCAGCTGCTTTGACCTGAAGATGAAAGAATGCCAGTGACAGAGTTTGATGAAGTCTCACTGAGACTACACACCTATAAAAAATACAAAGTTCTAGTTGCATTCACACCTTAGATCTGGTGGACACAAGAATATTCCTATATGACTCTGAGGGGTGACAGTCAAACAATGTCTGGTAAGAAAGGGCTAATCCTGCCTCATTCTACCTACTTTATATTCTGGTACTTTTAAGTTAACTGTGTTGTATGCAGTCAAGAACAAAAAAAATAATCATATTTTTAAGGAAAAGTCAGGAAGGAAAGAACAAGAGTCTGTATGTAGCCTTTTGGTTAAACTCAGGACAGGTATGGGACATTTTCTACAGCAAGGCAGACACATTTTGGTTTACACTGGCACTTAATGGAAATAACACAGATAATCAGCCTCTGGGTCTTTGGGATGAAGTCAGCCAGGCCAAGGCATTTGTTTCCTTTGCAGCTGGCAGAGGCAGAACTGTATGATTCTAGGGAAGAACCCAACCCCTTCCTTTCAGGGACCTACAAGACTAAGTGTTATTTCAGCAGAAAAAGGGTGCAGCACTTGGCTTATGTGTTCCGTATTCACTAAAGTACTAGTTAAAGTTCTTTATAAATGAGCTGTATGTGACTTCCTTAGGACGAGACCCGCCTGACTGGTAGAATGTATAGACTCTTCTATAACTTCAAGGGGTTTTGGTCAGAGAAGCCTTGTGGAAACAGAGAGAACTCTCTGTTGTTGACTAACTATTTTTCTTCATTATTAATTCTATTCCTTGCCTTCCTTCTATTAAACCTCTCCAAAATAATTAATATTAAGAATGTCTCTCCAGAAAATAGAAATATTTTTTCTCCCTATGGAGACTGTGACACAGTTTGACTCTTTAATTTGAAAAGAGGATGCTATCAAAATAAGGGAAGAAAATACATTTCTTGGACAAAAAAAGGTTAATTACTTTTGTCAGCTCTAAGGACAGATTTGAGACTTCATATTCAAGAAAAAAGGTAGGGCACAACCATGACTCAGAGGGGCATTTCAGGCTAACAGAGCAGGCATTGAATACCAGCAAGAAAGGCCAGGATGAGATAACACAATAGAAGTGCATTTATCATTGATTTGCTCTCTGTGCAATTTGAGAAGAAGAGCTGTTGCATTGTCAGCTCCCTGCCTGACTAGGGAACTTTTCTTTCTTGTGAGCAGTGGAGAACTCTTCTTAGAGGGCTTAGTCTTACATCAGAAAGTGAATAGAATATGAGCAATACTTTCCTCCTTCTCTTTCTGGTTGACACTTCTTACTTTGCCTGGGATACAGATGTGCCATATTCTGATGAGGCAATCAATATCTCAACTCTAGGGTTTCTTTCAATGGAATACACTCGCCAAGATGCCGCACAGGTTGCTAGAGCTTTGTACCTGCGTGTCATCAAGGATTGCCCAGCCTTGGTAACCATGGGATGCCGGCTTTGGAAGCAGAACTTCTGTTCCATGCAGACGATCAAACACCTCCTGTGTGTGCTGTAGCAGGGGTGGTGCAAGGCCTGGGTGATGCCTTGGCCTGATTGGCGTTGAGAGCTACATGATTGTCAGAGGGAGGGATGTTGCCACTGAGAGGATCTAGGCACCTTACTCCCTCCTTCCCCTTCCTTTGCCTAAATTTATTCCTCTGTAAAAATCTATTGAATAAATAAATATACCTGTTGCTAAAGGTTATTCCCTTGCCTTTTCATTTTTGGCAGTAACAATTACAAAAAAAAGAAGTTAAATGGTTCAAAACTTCTGTTGTTGCTAAAGTAGATTCCTTCTTCTTTGGAGAGGAATCAGGGCAAATTTACAAAGGAAGAGAGAAATATATAGCACATCCATAAAGTAATTGCAGAAAATTAGAGTATATTCCGCTTGAGTATATTTCTTTGTGTACAGGGCCAGTTTAGCAGATAAGTTTTACTTCTCAAAAAGCACAGTGTAAAAATCAATTTTCTTAGAAGAGCAATATCTTTAAGCAATACATAATTTGCTGATTTACTATTTGATCTAAATGCCAAAACAAATTAATGCCTTTGATACACTGAAAAGAGCAGGCTTCCTCCAATCTTGTTTTTGGAGAATTCTCAAATACCCAAATCCCAAAACTTGCAGCAACCTTTTCTTTGAAGGTGATGTCTCTGTGTCACTCTATAAGAAAATGTCACAAGCTTATGATCTTAACATTGCCTTTATAAAGTCCAGCTGATCTATTTACCTTCATTCTAATTAAAATCTCATTGAAGTTGGTATGGTTCTTCACTTGAGTCACAGCCATCAACCTTCACTACTCAGATGCAAGATATATAATATTCAAAACACTGGAAAGTTACCAAGATTGAAAAGAGTTTTCTGCACATACTAATTACTGTTATACAGCATTTTTTAGTGAAATGATTGTATGATATATGGCTATGAAATTTCAGATTAAGGAAAGCTCTTTTGGAGGAGATAGGAGAAGACAGATATTCAAAGTGATAGAAATACGGTTGCAGTTTTAAATAACTTTTTGTGCATTATCTCAAATTAAATGTATCACAGCATAGGTACTTTTGCTGTGATTTTTACTTGAGATGCCTCCTTGAAATTCAAAAGGGATTTATCCCTTCTCCACCCTTTTAATTATGGGAATATAATATAACAGAAAACAGGCCATACCTTGAAATAGATTTTAATACAAACAAGGAGTAGTAAGAGTCTGCCAAACACAGATCTCATTGCCTTGTTATCCTTAGTACGTCTGAGAGTTTTGGCTTTAATTTTAAATTTTAGTGATATTTTATATAGAAATTGAACTGATAATGGATTTCTTTTTCCTGTGTTTAACCTCACGCTCTCTACAACCTGTGACGTCTTGGCTTGGCAGCCCAGTCTTTCCATGGTGCCTATTCCAGAAAATGAGATACTCATCTCCAAGGAGGTAATCAGTTGACATTTAATGGGTTTAAGTGTTTGCATGCTAGCTTTACATTTTATTTGCACAGCTCATATAAGGTTGATCAGTAAAAATGTGCTGAGCATCCAAACCTGCTTTTTTCCAGTGCAGAGACGACATAAACATTAACTCTTCTTAATGATCAATGAATTGACAACTATGCTGCTTATGTGAATTTGAAATAACACTAACATTAATGCTTCAGGATCCTGATATGTGCTGTTGGGATGTTAGCAAGTGGGAATGGTTAAAATATGCTGTTTGTTAAATTATGCAGCCATATTTAAATAAGATATTCCACAGTTTTCAGTCCTTGATATAGCTTCTGTTTTAAGTACCAGGTATTACAACAGCTACCAGAAGCACTTAGGATAATTAGTTATTGAGCATTTCATAAAACACAGTCAAGAAAGCATCAAATGTAGTTCATATTTGCCCAGTATCAAAATTCAGTGCCAATTTTATTTGACTTTGAAGAAGGGTACAAATTTTCTTGAAGTCTAAATTCAGTGGCCAATTCTGTATTACATTTATATATCTAAACTCTAAGACCATATTGGTTACCACCCTAGACAATTCATTCAGTGAGAGCAGAAGCAATCTATTAGTCATTATCAATTGTCTCTTGAGACAGAGCATATAGGAAATTAAAAAGGTTCAGCTGGCACTGACAAGTCCTTTTTTCCAACAAGGTCATGAGCATGAAGCTGAATTATAGCCTCAATGTTGAAAAAAACATATGTAATTCAATTAACTATCACAATTTGGCTTTGGAACGTAGTAGGACATTGTTCTTTACAGGACATTTTCAACACTGTTTTAGAAATTCACCTATGAAAGCTTAACTTAGTACCAATAATAGCAATGTGAGAATGTTTATGACACAAGAATGAATTTTTTACTACCGAGACCTCTTTTACCAGTACATTCTCACAATTATTTCCCTAGTTTTTTAATGAATGTAAAAATACAGATAGGAGTGATAGTTACATATTTATAAGCAGTTTATTTTTAATTTATTATTTTAAAATTAGATTCTAGTTTGTCTGAAAACAGCAACATGATAATTTAAATAAATCAAATGGATGTTTGCCAATAATTTCTACCAAATGGGTAACTTTCTTTTAGTTTGAGAAATATTGTGGGAGTTTTGGGGTCAAGCGCTTCGCATTTTGGAAGTGGAGGATTTTCCTGAATTCTGAGTTTGTTGACAACATATTAATATATCCTCACAGTTCATCTCAGTTTCCACTGAAAAAAAGAAAATAAAAAAAAGAGGGAAAAAAGATAGAAATGAAAAGAGGTTGATAACTCATTTGTTGTGTGGATCAACAGACTGCTGTTCTGCACCAGGAGTATACAGGCATGACTGTAGCCTCTTATTCTCTTGTGCCTCCCTGGCCTCTCTGCACAAGATGTCAGGGACTTACAGCTATTTCACATCTCTTTTTGTTTGCTTCTCCATCACAGCCCTCCAAATCTCCTCCTTTGTTCCTTGCCTTTGACATTTCTGCCCGTTTCTACATTATCAATCCCCTTTCCTCTGCCTCCCAGGAGCCACTTCTTGATTCTCTCTAAAGCAGATGTTACAGTGTCTGCTATGGAACTATTCAAAGAAAGACCCAAAATACCCTCACAAAGTGAAGTTAGACCAAGAATAGCTTTCAGATCTTCTCAGATAGGTTGGTTTTTTTCCATCTCAGCTGTAAAGTTTCTGAAATATTATTGAAGTAATGGTATATTATTAGAAGGCAGTGAGAGGGACTACATAGTTTTGAGGATAATTTTGTTTTGGAGATTAAGCAGATTTGCAGTACACCAGAAACTCTAAAACATGTGTATATATACATATATGTATATATGTGTATTTGTATAAGTGTATGTGTGTATATATTTGCAGCCTCTGATAATGCAGATGATTTTCCTGTATTTGAAAATAGAGGGAAGCAAGCAGCTAGATCCTTATCTCTCACCCTTCTGCTTTACAATTTGCACATTGAGGAAGAATTTTGCCAATCTAATGGAAAGACAGATATTTTCAAAGAGAATTCTCTAAGAGACAAGACACATAATTTAACTGATGCATTATTAAGATCAGTTCAGAAAGTGAAGGATCTTGTACTGACATAGTAAAGTCAGACACAAAAAAGTGCAAAATTCCTTTGGTTAGAGGCCAGCTTCGTCTGTTCCAAGGCAGGTAAAATATATTAGAACTGTCTTCTAAAAGTTCCCTTATATTTTAAACAAGCATTTTGAACAGAATTTCTATCAACAAATTTTTTTAAAAAGGTTGACTATACTGCAACAGTGGGAGAATTTGTACCATGACCTCTAGAACAACTATATCTGATGAAACCATGGCTGCATTTTTAAGGACCAAAGACAATCAATGGGAAAGAAGATTTATAAATGCTGTTATCAGTACACTTTGTATTTCCTTTGATTAATGTCTTATTGGATGACTTATAATAATATTAGCTAGAGGCAAGTAATTAGCTTTAAATTTGAAAAAAAGTGTCAGATACCATTTTGTACAGCTGAGCAATCTGACTGTTTGTGCTGGTTCCCTGGGGCCTGTCACTAATGTGCATTTTGCAACTATGACTCTGTAGGTGGACTCCAGCCCGTGTAGAAATATCAGGAAGAATTGTGTCAGGATCACCACAAGCTGCTCAGGAAGTAACATTAAGAGATGACACATTTACTATTTTCTCTATTACAAATCAAAGAAAATATTTTTCATAGAACTATTCAACTCACTTGCACAGAGCAAATGATCTAATATTTTCCCCAATTCTTAATCTCATTTTTAGCAGAAGGAGGTGACCAGGGCACATCATGCTGGCCACGTGAAGGCTAAGCAATCCCTTTCTATGTTTAATGGGTGGCAGAGAAGACTCAAATGCATCTAGAGATGACCCCCTTTACTCATTCTCAGTCAAGAAGGACTGAACAAAGGCATCTGTTTCCCTTGAGATCTATTGCTGGAAATGGAAATATACAGTACTGATACCCAGAAGGAGATCAACATTTATGCTGTCCTGGAGACAGAGAGGAGAGCAGCACCAAACTAGGAGCAGCTCAAGATATTTGGGACAACCTTCTTTGCTGCCCTGAGGGTAGTGGCTTCTTGGAGATAAGTTGTTGTCGAGCTGGCTCTTAAAAACAAACACATTTTCACCATTTTCTCTTTTATGTGGTTGGGTTTTCAGAACTGTATGTTATAATGCTTTCCCTTTTCCAGTGCATGAAAGAAAGCAAGGGAGGTCTTGGTTGATGGTTTTTAAAATCATAACATCTTTCAGGCACCTGCATTGTTCCTTTTTATTTGGGAACATATTTTGACTCTAGGAACAGTTTATACAGAATTTCCACCTTATGAGTTTCATAACCCACAAATCCCCACTTAATTTAAAATGTCTTTTTTTATCGGTGAATTCTGTTCAGATGATGAACTGATTAGGAAAAAATCTGCCAAGTCATAAGCCCAATATTACTCTTACTGCTATCATAAGACCCTCAGATCACTCTCCTATATTATCTAAATTATTATCTGCCCTCCTTATCTAAAATTATATGTAGACTTCTACTTCTGCAATGTTCCTTCCTCAGAATGAGAAAGTAAGTGTGATTTGTGCAATTCCAAAAAATACCAAATGGATGGGCAGATGCTCTGTGAAATGTAAACACCTCCTTGACCTCTAGGAAGGAGTAGGAGAGGAAATGTGGGTAATGTGCTGCTAGTTTCTCCTTAGTAATTGGTATTGTTTTCCTCAAAGCAAAGTATTCACTGGAAATAATATTAAAAACCCAACAAACAAACAAACAAAAAGAACCCGGAGGTACCTTTGTATTCAGAAGAATAGCGTTCATGTAATTTTATCATCAGTCTGGTATGGCATGTACCAAGAAAGACCTGTGACTTTCCTGTGAAAGAAAATAAATAAGCAACATTCTGCTCCTTGTGAAATCATCCTCTACAATCAGTGCATTTTAAGTGGAGGAGGTCTGAAGGGTACTCCTTGAAATATAAACAAGCAATATGCCAATAATTTCTGATAGCTACTGTCTTCCTTTCAAGTAAAGCTAGTGATTGTCCAGACTCTGATGTGTGAATGGTGTTATAATCCATCTCAGAATTTTACTGAGTCAGAACTTTACTGAGTCAGAACCTTTAGGGAGAATGTGGGACATATGTACCTGTATTATCTGAAAAACCATTGTGTGCAGGGGCTCATTACCCTTTTTCATCTATGATTTACAAAATCCGAAGTCTACAATTACAATTACTAATAAATGACTAATTACAGTTACCAATAAAATTACTTTAGATGTATGTAATCTTTTGCTGCAGTTGAGTAATTATGCAGTTTTTTCTGTTTGTTGTTCATGAAAGATCTGAATATTTACTAGAGAAATCAATAGCATTTCTAAAGTCAACATTCACAAAAAGACCCCATGAGAAAAAGTTGATTCTATCGACTTCAGTGGTGACAGGATTTTACTGACTGTCTTTTGTGCAAAGTAACAAAAGTTCTTGAAATTTGAAATTCTATGAAAACGTCAATAAGGTCCAAAGTTCTGTTATACATTGCTCTAAGTCTTTATTTACTTAAGGAATGTTCCTGCTCAGAAGTCAACAATAGTATTAATCATTGATAGATTCTACATATAAGAGGAAAACATACCCATTTTATGAAAGTGTTCTTGTACTAAAGAATTTATGTAAAGGGTCTTACTTTGAACAAAACTTCAACCTAAATGGCATTACCACAGCAAAGTGATGTTCTTCCAGTTAAACACCCTCCTCCCTGGACTCTGAATTATTTTGTAATGATTCAGCTCTTGCATACTGCTCAATACCTTTTCAACTTGTAAAGAAGATTGCAACTTGTCAAAGCAAGGACAGGAAAGTGATAGATACCTAATGGAAGTAGAGGGAGCTCTACTGGTAACACTCCCACTCAAAGGTCAACTTTATGCCAGCACCTACTTTTTCCATTTGGCACTGGGACAGATCTTTCCAGACGTGTTGGGGAAAAAGACTGTGTTGCTCTTTGTGCTTTCCTAGGAGACAGAAACATGGGCTCTTCATGTGTCCCATCACAGATGTACTATTCACTTCTTGCTGTCAATCCTGCATAGGTTTGCAGCCTTGTTCCCCAGATAGTGGAGAGCTGGTGTAGACTAGCATGGCAGAACACTGCTGCCCTGTCCTCTCTGGAGTAGTGGTCTCACTGCCATTAGTTTATTTTGACCAAGCCAAGGACTGCAACCCTAAGCTCTCTCCATATCCTTATGGCAGTCCATTTAGCTGAAAATCTAATGACCCTGAAAATGAACATTAAAAGTAGGAATAACTGCTGCTTTTACTAAAGGAGTAAGATTTTCAGGTGTTAGCTGCAACAAATTCTTTAACCTCCAAATTGGATGGACCACTGAAAAGGAACAGTAAACTGTTGCCTTCTGATACTTATAAATAGAAGGGCAGGTCTAAACAATGCACACGTCTAAATTCTCAAATAAAATTTTAAATATCATCAGAAAAACCTTCTAGTTACTTTATACCTGAGAAGTGCTTTAATTTTTTTCTTTTTTAGATTTTATATGTTCAACAGGAAATTTATTTTGCAACAGGTATTTGGGGAATACTTTCGTCATCTTCAATTATATCTTCTTGTTTTAAGTAAAAACTTTCAATTATAGCCTACTAACTTGAAAGGCCATATAAGATCATCATATAAGGAAAAAGCCTTATATGCATCTATAGAATTTTATTTGTAGGGTGCTTGCATAAAAATAATTACTGTAAATATATTCATTTTATAAGTTTACATTTTAAAGTCTGAAAGGGTAGTAATATAAGGACAATAAAGAGGAAGTTTGAAATGTCAATATGTGATTCAAACTGCAATTTGAATCTAATTCTACCTGGCCTTAAGAAACAGCTGTTGTTATTGGTCCCCTTCAAAGAATGGCAGGGGTTCTGAGAAATAGTTTTAGAGGAAGAGAACTTGCCATGAATAGGTAGAACATAGTTGTAGGCTGAAGAAGGTTTTTTTTTTAATTATTCAATACTTAAGTAATGCATAAGTAATTAGGATCATAGAATCAGATTAAAATTAGCTAAAGTGTTTGGCCACTCTTATGATATAAAATACTTTTCCTTCTGGCTAATTAAAATTTCCCTACTTGCTGCCTTGTTTTCTTTCACCATGCAAATCTGGGCTGTCATTTAACCATTCTTAAATGGCTGGAAAGAGGAAATAGATACTCCATAGTCTACTCTTTAGATTAAAAAAATGCTGTCTGTAGCTACCCCTCATCTGTCACGTATCTTTCCCAGAAATCAACAAACACTTGCAACCATCCTGATAGTTGTCCATTGGTTTCCTCTGCTTGTTTGACGAAGCAAAAAACCATTTTTATTGTGAGGGCTCAAAAATGGAAATTATGTTCCAGATGCAGCCCCACTAGTGCCCAGCAGAGGGAAATAACTTCCTTCAGCCTGCTGGTTATGCTCTAATTAATGCAACTGTATATGAGGTTATCCTTCATCACAACAAGCCTGGACTGATGCACATTCAGTGTGGTGCCAGCTACACCTCATGTCCCTCTCAGCAGGGCTGCTTCCCAGTCGGTTGGTCACTGTCCTGTGCCCTTGCATGGGTGGTTCACTTCCTTCACCCCTCCTTGTCCCCTGCCCCATGCAGGATTTTGTATTTGCCTTTGTTCGTGAGTCTTCTGCTAGCCTGTTGCTCCGGTCTGGAAAAGTTCTCCAGAATGGGAGTCATACCCTTAGCATATCAGTCTCTCTCACCCACCAAATCAGGAACACCCACAGACTTCCTGGACATATAGGCTCTTCAGATCTCTGATGGAGACATCACGCTAGCATCCTCTGAAATACCACCTGGAACGGAGATTTTGAACTCTTGTATACTGTCTTTTAGACCAGTGTCCTGGGCAGTTATTGGTCCACCCTGTAGATATATCCTATTCCTCAGTTTGGGTGCCAGGCTGTCCTAGGAGACTGGCAAAATCCTGGCTAAGGTGGAGGCAAGTAACACCTATGTCATGTGAATGCAAAGGCAGCCACAGGCTCTGTCCTGCCAGCATGAAGTTCAAAAAAGTAGTGGAAAGTGGAAAACCAATGTGAATCTGAAATGTCCTCTGATGTGCACTTAGTCAAGGTGATGCTTGTCTGTTGAAACTTGCTGTGTGCAGAAGACTTCCTCAAGCATGTCAATGCATGAAAAATCATTCTTGGTTCAGTAAGCAGAGTTGTAAATTAAGAGTGCAGCAAACCAGTGATTAAAAAAAGGTCCTGTATGAAGTTATCTACCAGTTTTTACAACAGTTCCTGCATAACATATTGCAGTTTTTATTCTCCTCTTCACTCTGTCTTTGCTTTTTATTTTCATTTTTCTATAGGTTTCCAATGAAAGAGGTTCTGTTTAGATATGATGGTGAGTATTACTATTTTTTCGAATCTGATTACAGTCACAATTTGAATATGTAACCACTTTGGTGTCACTTTATCAAATTTTTATAATTTTATTCAAAAAGATTATACAATACTTTAGGTACACAATTCAGTGTTTAGATAATAAATTGGCTATATTTGGTGAATGATTTTCTGTGAATAATTACCAGTGCAGAATAATTCTAATTCTTAGCATGACAGAATAAAGTCACAATAGTATTAATTTTAAGTGGCATGCAATCAAATAGTAGGAAGAAATTGAGGTATAGTCTGGAATTAGATTGTGAAAGGATGTCAGGGAAATAAGATGGATTTTTTTATGTTTGAGCACATAACCACATAATGCCATTAAATGAATGGTTTGCTAGAGTTAAACAATACTACATTGCAAATAATGTACTATGCTTGAGAGCTGATTTAATGTAGTATTTAGCGAGAGAGGTCAGCAAATAGGTGATACTGAAAAGGTTATAAGGTTCAATGCCTTTTTTTTCTCTATCCTTGTTTCAGTCTTCACAAAAAAGGATATTAATTATGACTAAAATTTTATTTCAATTATTATTAAGAATTTGAGAGTAGGATCATGGAGAAAAATGGAAAATAACACCTGAAGGGATACTGAGGTAAATTGGAGTATTCAGGATGGAACAGCCTAATGAAATTTACCCTTAAAATACTTAACCTGAGAAATTTCTCAAACACTAGTGATTTGCAGGATGAGTAAGTTCCCAGAAAACTGGAGAAAGGCAAACACAATGTTCTGTCTAAGCAAAAGAGGAAAGGAAAATCTAAAGAATTACAGAAAATTCAGTCCTAACAGCATTTCCAAGACACTGAAACAAAGTATGAAACAACACATTTGTGGGCATCTAGAGAATGGTAAGAAGATAAGATTATTTGCACAGGGACACGTCAGAAACAAATCCTATCAAGTTGATCTCATTTCCTTCTGTGACAGCAAAGCAGATATAAGGATGTGTTTTGTACAGTGTATCTTCAGTGTAGTCCCACACGACATCCATAAGCAAGCAAAGCAGATATGGACTAAATTAAATTCACAGAAGGTAGATATGTACTTGATTGGAAAGCAGGACTCTGAGAAGAGTTATTTGCTGCCTAAGTGGGAGAACACCTCACAGACTTCCAGAATGCTGTCTTCTAGCTCTAGCACTATAAAACTTTGCCATTAATTACACTCTCAATGACATGGACACAGGTTTACCCAATTTAGAGATTATGCCCACTTGGGAGGACTTGCAAGCAGCATGGAAGCTAGGATTTTAATTCAAAAAAATTCATTTACATTACAAGAATGGCTTGAAATAAATATGATACAATTGATTGAAGAAAAATACAAAAAAATATGAAGGGTACGGACAGAAAAGGAATGACAATAATACTGCAGGTAAGAACCTGAGGATTATAGGGGAATAAAAACTGAGTCTGAGTAGAAGAGGTGATGTTTTCAGGGAGATATTGAAAGGAATACTTATAATATGATAAAGATAATTACTCTCTTTTTACACTATTAGTGCAAAATCAGTGGCATAGGATGTGGGAAACAAATGAGAGATTTAGAAAAGATGTAAAGGCTTCAGTGTCTTTACACAGAAGATAAGAAATAAGGACAGAGTAGAGGCACAGCAGTTTTTCTCCTCATAATGGACTATTATAAAGGGATATTAGTCACTTTTCCATCTTTCCTATGAGTAGGAGAAAAAGAAATGAGTCTAAATTTCAGGGAGAGAGATTTAATTTAAATTTGAACAGTTACAGCTCTATGAAAATTTAAGTCCTAAAAGCAATTTGCCTCAGGCTACTGCAAAAACGGGCAAGCTTCTCACTAGATAAATCTGATCTGCCAGCTCTCATCTTCTCCCACAGCTATAGGACAAAGGAGGTGACTGAATATATCTTTAGGGTTGGGTTTTTTCTGTGAAACTATGAATTCTATTTGTTAGCCAGATCATTAGGTTGTATAAATTAGGACAACTAAGCGACCTCAGTGTGTGTTATTCATCTTACTAATCTGTATTTTTGACAAATTGTGTTCATGCAAAAATCCTTCTTTTGCAGCCCCAAATTAGGATCAAGAGCTAAAACTGAATTTTGAAGCCTGTTTCTATATTAAGAAGGAATCCACAGCACCAGTCTTATTTAAACCACCATTTAAAAATATTGCTTCTGATATGCTAGTTACAAGCCAGTAATAACAATCAAATATTATTTCAAGAAATAATCCTATATACTAGCATAATTAACCCCAGAGATACACACATGAATACACCATTTCTTAAAGTGCTTGCTGGTTTAAGAGATGTCCAGTATAACACAGCATATTTTCTTTAGAAATAATATAAATGTTGAAATTAAATAAAGCTGTATTTTTGTTGCAAACTGTTTTTTGTGAATCTTGTTTTTACTCCTGTAAATCTGACTCCACGGGTTTCAGCATTTCTGCGTGTCTGGTTTGGAGGACAGGTATGTGCTGAGGAAGGCAGGAGCCTCCTTTGGAATGGAGAATGTGAACCCCTTCCCTCCAAATTATTGTAATTTTGAAATTAAAGGGCTCTCAGGCAAGGATATAGGAATAGGAATAACAGTTCTTTACTAGTATTTATAATAAAGTGAACAAAAAAACAACACTTATGACATTAACAACAAAACAGAACCAGGAACCCGGTCCCAGCCCTCTGGGCCTGCAGGCACTGTCCCCTTGGGTGCAGTGATGGTCACAGCCGGCAGGGGGCGCTGGTGGCGCTTGGTGAGCAGGGCAGGAGCGATGATTCCCCTGCGGCTGCAGGGGGCGCTGTGGCGCGAGCTCCAGAAGACACGGGGCATGGCCGGGAGGGGAAGGGGTGGAGGACAGGCAGGCTTTGCTTCAGGAATGCTGTCGATCCCAGCGCCTCAGCAGGACTCTCGGAAAACAGCAAACTGGGACAGTAGGACGTCTCGGTAGGCAGGGGGAGCGGGGCTGCAGTGCAGTGAAACCGAGAACAGTGCCAATGGAGCCGCGGGGGGCAGGGCAGGGGCAGCAGCCCGGCTCCTAGCCCGGCAAGGAGAGGCTGGCTCAGGATCCCGGGCCCCCCCGAGCAGATGGTAAAATAGGTCTCAGTTCAGAGCAGGAGTTTACTTACTGCAGAAGAAACAGCTCCATGTGAAAAGAGTCCAGCAGCAGCAGCAGCAGCAGAGACTCCTCTCTCCCCCAAAAAGGCAGAGCAGCTCCTCCGGTTCCCCTCCGAAGCGCAGCTCCAGCTCTCCTTGTTCCCCTGCCTTTTATCAGTCCCTCTCCTCCGGGGCTTGGCCACGGTCCTTTGTTTTTCTTAAGTACCCAGTACTTAGAGTTCGTTAGCAACTTAATGGGAAAAAATTCTATACAAAAGGAAGGAAAAAAAAACCTAACCCCCAACACTGAGAAAGGAATGCTCCAGCGTACTTAACCTCAGTCACATTTTGCCACCACACAGATGCTTGTAGTTTGTGAAGTAGTCCAGGGATTATTCACGTTTGTGTCAGCACCCACAGCAGTCAGCATTGAATGCACAGTGATTTTCCCCTGCCGTGCGATATTCATAGCCCTTTTGACCGTGCCAGGTGCTGAGTGCAGGCAGAATCACTGCCTGCACTCCTGGCATACCAGGAAGAAACACTGCTTTCCAGTTTATGCTGCTGGGTTTTTGATCTTGTGCTGCTGCCACATGATGTTGTCCAAGGCTGGACTTTAAAGATTTTGCTTTCAGAATGCCTTATGAAAGTCTAAGGAAGCTGGTTGTCTATGCTTGCATGAGTCACCTGAGTTCTCCCCAGTGTCTTGGTCGTTTGAACCACAAGTCACACCACAGGTGACTGACAACACGCTCAGGACCTTTGCATCACAGCCCTGTCCCAGAGTGCAGGAGCATTTTATCTCCTGATGCATTGTGATTAACACTGATATTTTAATGACAATCTCTGCTGTTTTCATTAAAATTAATGTGATGAACTGTCTTATGAAATACTACCGTAAGGAAAAACATTAAAATTAAAAAAAGCTTAAATGGAGTAGTCCATAGAATAGTTAGCCTTTTGCCCCATTGGACCTGGTGTAACTTCAATCCAGCTTGCTTTTAAGCTGTTGAAATCTAGCTGTGAAAACAGAAGAAAAGGTCAGCAATGAGTAAATCTTTCCTCTCTATAGGTAATATATAAATTTTGAAGAACATTGTGAAAAGATTGCTACACGTTTAAGGGTGGTGTTTTTTGTATAAATTTCTTTCTCAATGGAAAAATAACAGAAGTTTACTTTATAGACCTTGTGAATGGCATACCTATTCACCAGGTGGTGGAAAAAAGACTAAAAAAGCCTTTCAGTGAGTTCAAGAGAGAGTTTGGGGGGACAGAAATCAACAAAAAATAGAACAAATAAGTACAGAAAACCTTAAAAAATAGAGAAAAATGCATACATGTAGAAACATCTATAACTATAAATATGTTAAAAATACTGTAGAAGCTGTAATAGATCTATGCACCAAGGACCTAATAGTATTCCTTGGGTCTCAGTAAAGCACTGAAGTGGGAAAAATTATTTAAAGCGATGTGATCCATGTGATTCTCAAAGTCTTAGTCTGCTTTCCTGCCCATTTTTTTTCAAGGCATTTGTTTTATTCTGAATTTGTTCCAACCCCAAATTTCTTTTCCTTTTGAATTTTATTTTTGTATAGCCCAAATCCATTCTAACATGTCTAGCTAAAACAATTGTTCACATGGCTTAGGTTTAAGTTTAAATTAACCCATGAGATAGACTGAAGGCCATAGGAGAAAGGAACACAAGCAAAAGAAAGAACTACTGGGATTAGAGGAAGGAAAAAGGAGAAATCCTTTTGCTGACCTCTGGGTTTGTGAGTTTGTTGATCTGTAGGTACTTTAAGAAACAGTTTCCCTCTCTGTTCAAACAGCTTTCATCTATGAACGAAAAATGAGATTATATTGGCAATTCCTGTCTAGAAATTTTATCCTGGGAAACCAATGGAAAAAGTATTAAGAGAAAAAAATCTTTAAGGAGAGATTACAAAAAGCAAAACAACATCAAAGTGATTGCTTTTTCTGTAGTACTAGAAAATTAATGGATGGTGCTTATTCAATAGTGTAATAGATTTTGTCCAGGTTCTGAAGCCTTCACCCTGATTTTAGTAATGATTTTCTGGTAAAATACACATTCCCATCAGGATCACAATGGTTGCCTATGTTTAGTGGAGGCTTTTGATCCCCTTTTGCCTCACTTTTCTCTCAGTCTGATATGCCATGTTCACTCCCCACTGTGCATGGTTGTGATGTTTCTTTTGTTGTTATGTGCTACAACTCAAACTATCAAGAAAGTGACTTATTAAAGTTGGCCCAAGTGGTCAGAAGGGAAATGTGTCCTGCACAATAGGTGTGTTTGGACAGTGACGTACTTGAGAAAATCTGGATGCTGCATCAGAATAAGGACAGCCCTTGACCCCAGGGTGCAGCTGGCTGTCATCCAAAGCCTGGTCTTGATTCAGTTTTGATGAGAAGGATTTTGTTAGGATGGTAAGAGTAGCAACTCAGGAATAGAAAAGGAAAAAAAGATCTGTACCTTAAGGTATAAAAACATCCTTGAAAGCAGAGAATCAGAAAATGGCAACTAGGCAACATTGAGGATCAGCCTGTTAAGAGGATTAAGATACAGATTTACGAGAAGCAGCTGAGGGAGCTGGGGGTGCTTAGCCTGGAGAAAAGGAGGCTCAGGAGAGACCTCATTGCTCTCTACAAATACCTGAAAGGAGGTTGTCGCCAGGTGGGGATTAGTCTCTTCTTCCAAGAGGCAAGTGATAGGAGGAGAATGGCCTCAAGTTGTACCTGGGAAGGTTTAGATTGGATGTTAGGAAAACCCTTCTTCACTCAAAGGGTGGTCAAGCACTGAAGTAGGCTGCTGAGGTTAGTGGCAGATTCACCATGCCAGGTAGTGTTCAATAGGTGTGTGGATGTAGCACTTGGGGATGTGGTTTAGTGGAGAACACAATGATAGAATCGATGATCTTAAACATCTTTTCCAAAATTAATGATTCTGTGATTCTAAGATTCACTGGTGGGATCAGATAGGACCATACAATTGAGATGAGCACCAATATGTTCATACCTTCCTTGCAATACCAGCACAATACAGCTGGACACAGGACAGCTGTTAAAGGAAAGGCTGTGGAGTAACCCTGGTCTAGCTTTAAAGACATTTTTGGGCATTTAATATATATATATATATTTTAATTTGTTACTCCATCAATCATTCAGCGGTATTAATATTTGAATTTCTTCCAAATGTGTGGTGTTTTCTGAAGCTCGAGCATAGACATCAAGAACTGCTGAAAGAGAAACTATACAGGCATTTTTGCCCTTAACTATGCTGACTAGAACTAGTACTAGGACCCTAACTCAAAATCTTAGGAGAGCTGTTATGCTTGGAATGGGCTAATCTTCAACAGAGAAGAAGGATCAAGTCTAGCTGTTTCTAAATTGTTACAGATAATTCAGTGCTTGCTTTCACACTGTGAAGACAGAGCTGCTTGGCTTACAGAGGAAAATACTAAAAAGAAAATCTGTTTGCTGAAGCACAGTGGAATAGTTTTGTGGGGTTTTTTAAGGTTTGAACACAAGCCATCACATGGAAAAAATGGGTTATATCAACTTTGTTGCAAAACAAAGGTACTCAGAGCCACAAGTTGATTTTTGTGTTTCTTTAAAAGAAATCTAATTCCTGTGTGAATGAGCTGAAATGATTTCCAAGCAAATTCCTTGCCTCTGGTTTATCATCAGTAGGTCTTTAACGTTAAAAAGAGAAATGCCTGTTCGCTTAATCTCTCTGACAGATATTTACCACATATTCTTTCTTATGCTTCCAGAACAAGGAGATAACTAGATAAAAGTATTTCTGAAGATTTGTAATACAAAGAAGATTTGAATTTTGCAAATGTCAGTGCAAATCAGAGGTCATTCTCTTGGAACTGACAGAGCTGCACAGACGTAAGGAAAAGTAATGCATTATAATTTCCAGAGAGCACTCCACTGTTTCCATGAACATGTCCTTTCTCATCTCCCTTATATTTGTTGCATCACTGCAGTCAGTGACAGAATTAAGGCTGTCCATACTTTTCTATTATAAACAAAACAATAGAAAAAATGCAGACCAAATTTGAAGGTTAAGATTTTTGTACTATTAATGTGACGGACAGTGATTGCCTGTTGCTAACCTTGGCCTTTCGTTATCTTTCACACAGAAGATTGCCTGCAAGAGAGAAAAATAAAAATTGTGTTGTCAGATGTAATTTTCCCTCATCTGCAGCTCCTTAGTTGTGACAAGGGCAGTGTAGGAGGCAGGTCCAATAAAAGCACTGCTGGCAATAAATTGTATTGAAGACTTCAATATTTGCATTACAAGTCCAAATATATAAACATACACACACATTTCCACTTAATGTCTCTACCATTCATGGCAATGCATCCCCACTGGCTGTACTTTCAAAAGTAGCTGCCCTTTGATGCTATGCTTTCCCAAGCAGCCCAGCCGAAGTCACAAAGGGAAAAATCCCCTTAATTCCCTAGAAAACAACCCACCATCAACTTCTCCAGGTTCCTCTCACTTACTAAGAAATGGAGACAGAAGGATGACTGGTTTTTACCTCTGCTTGTTCAGCTTTGGAGACTTAAATTGTCTTATTCAGATTTGAAATTGTGCATGGGGGTTTATAGTTCAGTTAAGCCTTATGTGCTATCTCTGGTAGGAACTTCAAAGTTCTTTGGTCCTTTTTTCTGAATCTTTCAAGTTTTAGCAACAGTACCACGTATATTTCTTTAAGTCCTCTGTTCAAAAACCTGGAGATTACAGATCAAGTAGCAAAGGCTGTTGGACATATCCTTGATAACTATATTTGTTGGTTTTTTTTTTTTTTTTTGGTGGATATATAGATACAGACATTTCCTTTTTAAATAGGAATGAGCACTTATCAGTGGGTACTTATTATGTTAATTAGAATGACTGCCAATTTCATTTTGACTACAGAAATGTGAACCCTAAAAGAATACCTTTGAGTAATAATTTATACTGAATATCACCTGATTTTTTTTCTGACTTTGCTCACAGTAAAACAAGTAAAAAAAAGTGAAGCATGTGAGGCTAAGCTAGATCACTGAAAATAAAATTCAAATGGGGGATGCAGGGTAAGTTTACTGCAGTGATGCAACCCTGCTTATCAGAAAGGAAAATTAAGATGAAATACAATTTAAATGTTAAATTTCTAATCATATGGAGAACATGCTGGTTAGAGGTACATGAAAAGAAAAAGAGCTTCCTTTGACATCATGTACTCATTCCTCACATTATTAAAATTTTAGAAATCTAAGGTATAGAACTAAAATACTGGATCATGTATATTTTGTATGTGTTGAAATTTTGCTATAAACTTTCTCACTTGCAAGAGATCACACCCCAAGTTTCATAATGATGAATACATAGTTGTGGCTCTGTTTCCAGTACCTCTGTATCTTGGGCAAATAAATCAGTTTACAACATATCTGACTAATAATTAACACATGCAGAGTCTTCCTAGAAATCTGTAGTCTGCAGCTTTCTGTTCAGATTGCTTTCTGATTGCTAACTGGAGGTACTACATCTAGAGTAAATGAACGTTTGCTGAGGAATTGAAGGACAACAAGCCTCAAAAGAGGCTTCTGTAAGCACAAGAATGCAGCATAAAATTCAGCTATTGCTCTTATATTGCATTGCCAGTGAAGTTTCGATGGCAAAGCAGCTTGAATCTAGAAGAAATTTCCCCCAAGGACTTTACTCTGTAGAAGACAGTGGTTCTGCTAAGTGGAACAGGATTAAAAGGAGTCTGTATCAGGGAAGGTCCTGCAGGATACGAGGCTGTTGCACAGGAAGAGATGATGACTGCAGCTTCACCATTGTCTCCAGAGCAGCTATATGTTACTGTGACCAGTACTGCACCTCAGGCTCTCCTGGGCCTGTAGACTGCTGTGCTGACTACTGGGATGTCTGCAATCACCCTGTGGAGCCCACCAGGTCAGAGGAGCCTTGGCCACCTCCAGCATGGGGTAAGTAGAGAGAAAATGCTCAGTTTGCTTTAGTGCATCACATTGAAAATATACATAGAAGTAGAATTCCTGATTAGTCTTTAGGGTGTATACATCCTGAAAACGTAACTAAAGACATGGTGGACAAAGACACTGAGTATGAAACTGGAGTGAGAATTATACTTGCTGTTATTTCTTTGTCTCGAGGACATTAGCACTGATTTGATTGTATTTCTCTTGGACAGAACCTCTGTTTTACTTGGAACTTCTCAGAGAATAACCTCATTGGATCAAAATTTGTATAATCTGAACAATTTCAATAGGGTTTAAGAGATTAACATGGGATGAACAGCAAGGTCTCAATATTTGTATCCATCAGTACTAACAAATCATCAACAAAACTGAGGGTTATCCTGAACGATACTGCCCTGAGGTATTCTGCAATGGTTTTGATGCAGCATAGCTTTCCTGTGGGACCCTGTTTTTGTGGAGACAGCTCAGATGCAGGACTAAATGAAGGGATGTGCTTAGAACAAGGAGTAGGAGAAGGGATGCATTTAGAACAAGGATTTGTGGCATATTTTAGTTTCCTACTAGTTAGTTTGCAGTGGAAGTCCCTCCAGGACTATGCTAAACTAAGTCTAATTATTTTTAGTCCTTAAGATTAAAAAAAAAAAAAATAAAAGGGTTTGCCAACAGCTGGTCCTCCCTTGCCTTGTGGATAGGCCAAATCTCTGCTGGTGAACATAATTTGGTATTGTGGATTTTAAGACTATGTAGGTTCTTACAGTTAATACATCAAATCTGGCCAAAGATATAGAGAATGTACCAAACTTTCAGAAGCCTAAAATCAACAAAATACCGCTGTGACTTTTTTAAAATTAACTGTCTCTTTGCCACAACCTTGCTGCTTGCATTTCAGCACTCAGAACACAAGATCTTCAAGAGGCTGTGCTCTTAGGCATGCAGCCAAAATCTAATAAGTGACAGAAATGCTGCAAAATGAATTTGATTTTCCAAAGTGTTCCTAAACATCTAAAAGAATGTTCTAGGACTCTAGACATATAAAGACTTTTTTTTCCCCATTTTTATTTTGTGCAGTTCTGTATATTATTTTAGACATGGGGTTTTTGTTGCAAGCTCTACATAAACATGTAGTTGCATTTCTGCCCAGAGCTGACAGCTGGTGAGTCTACTTTGGCAAACTGTCTCATGGAATTGAATCACTACAAAACCTGCAGCAGTTTGCCACGTGGTCACTGCCACAGGTCTACCTCTAAAAGGTAGAAATGTAACAGAACTTTTAGATAAAGCAATAGGTGAGGGGTAATATTTTTACTGCTTTCTTAATCCAATTTTTTGCATTTGTGTTGCATATTTTGTAACTCCTAACACACCTGCCAGAGTGAGCAGTTATATTTACAGTATTCAAGTACCCTTGCTTGTCCTATAGATGATCTTATACTATTTTTTATATATCATCTCACAAAAAATCCTGGTTCTCTGATCTTTAAAGTGGAAGGTCTGCAATTTTTAAAAATCTCCTTATTGGATATTGATTATGTAAGTAATTAGAGGGTAAAAGAAGCATAATAAAGCCAAAATAAATCAGGGGAAAAAAAGTAACAAACAAACCCATCTCTAAAGAATCTTTCTAGAACTGGAATATCTGAGGAATTGGAATGCAAAAAAGGAGAAACAAGTAGGATGAAATGCCTGAAGATTAAGCAAATTAGGAAGCATAATTAGAAATTGCATAAGTATGTTAGCTGACTTTTAGCAACTGAGACTACGCTTCTTCCTTACACTAAGAATTATTTAGCACTTGAAGACCACATATGCCGAAGTACTTTTTACCTGAAAGATCTTAATCTTTTAGTTGCCAGAGATTTTGCTCTCAGAGCCTCCTGAGTCATAGTTCTTTAAATAAACCAATAAACTGAAGTGTTTTACATGGGCTGGAATGTACAGCAATAAAACTGGTCAGTGATTTATTTCTGGATCCCCACATATTCACTGACAGAGTACAGCAGAAACAAGCTACACTGTGACTTCTTCCACGAGTGTGGGAAGTACCCCCCCATGCTGGGGGTCAGTACTGGTTTAAATGTGTGGAGCTGCTTTGACTCTGCCTTTACAAACCCAGCCTTCAGTTTGTATCTATGGCTTTCATGTGTAGTTTCAGAAGAAATTGCACATTCCTGTCTTAGATACCAAATAGAAGTTCAGGGTCTTTTTATTATAGTTATATTTTAATTTTTGTTGCTAGAAGAACTTTTTTGAGTTTTATCTCAGGATATGTATTTATTATTTAATTTATATCTTTGCTCCAGTTACTCTGATGGTACAAAAAGCCCTGTCAAAATCTACACACTGGGTCTCACCCTGTTGGTGGTATAAAAGTAACATGCAGTGAGTTTGTTAATTGCTTTTACATGACAGTCATGATCTGACCTACAAGGGCATAAACCTGAAGATATTTCAGTGGCAGATGTATTCACACCAATCCTGGAGACAAATGAAATCAGAACCATTAAGGGTATATGAATGTTGGACTGTGAAGGAAGTCTCCATTTCTCAAATTCTCTTCTTTCCATTAATGATTTTCACATCATAAAATCCCATTCACAAAGTCATCAGGCTGCATCTTGAAATTAATTAATTTCCTACTTAATGTATTAATATTGCAACCTAATGCATTCAGAGCCAGACAACCTCACTGTATTCTCATGTATCTTTTAGCTTAGATATCTCTGTTGTCTCACTGATGCCTCAGGCAGTACTCCTGGCCCTCAAAATAAGGCTAAAGAAGCTGCATAGTGCTAATCTTCAATTCCCTAAGCACACATCATTAGAAAGCTGCCTCCCTACTAGTCCAGGTTTGCATTTTATCTTGGGCACAGGCAGTGAGCCCTGCCAGCAGAGCTCCAATGAGGGTCTGTTCCATCTCTCAAATGCTGCATCAATACTTCCTTGATATTTTTGAAATAACTTGCTTGATTCTCCTTCCAGCTACTGTCTGAGGCTGACTTTGTGACATACTGTGACAAACTGTGGCAGTTGGGTAATTTGCTTTGAGTATTCTGTGAAAAATACCTCAGCTTTTAGCTGAAGTTGGGTTAGAGCAGACACTTTGGGCCTCAGACGGCCTCGCTGAAATTTATTTTGCCTGTGCTACCTCCCATAGTCTGCTGAATTGCCAACAGGGAAATAAAGGCTCTTATAGGTAATACATCAGCTCTGCTTCAGTTCTGCACTTTGTTATGACATTATGTAGGGTTTAGAGTGTGTGTTTCTGTCCTGGCAATGAAGGAGGTGCAGGCAGCTGAGGCATATGTGTCTGTGTGTGAGTTTGTGTGTCTGGACAAACTCCAGCCCTGGCCATGAGAGGGGCCTCACACTCGTACTGGGGGAAAAACGTGGTACCATGCAAATTTGCAAATCAACACTATGTTAAATCTTCTTGAAAATGGAAGAAAAGGGAGACCAAGCCCTCTCAGCAGGGGAAGAAACATGATGTCTGTAGGCTCACCTATCAGAACAGGCCAGAAAACACAGACCAGTGTGATAAATGTACAATATTTGTTATTGGCTCAGTCCAACACCCTGTGCAGGCATTCTGGATCATTATTCTACTGAAGCTTTGCCAATCAAATGCACTGATGAAACAATTTATGTGGAAGATATTGAAACACACACAAAATCTTTTCTCCGTGAAGTGTTATCAGATAAAAAAAATGAGAGGGATGTATACTTTTGAGAACTCATTGCTCAGTTTAGGTTTTATAGTGAGTTTTGAAGGGTGTATGAAGCATACATTTGCCTTGAAATGTAATTGATCTGTTTTTCATAGAGGAATTAATCTGGCAAGGAAAAAGAATTTATGACAATAGGTTTGGTATATTCACTAGTTTTTAAAATTCTATACCTGTAAAAACTTATTTCTATTTTAACTTCCAATTAGAAAATATTTTTTATTGGAAATATTTTCTTTTTACTACTAGAAAATAGTTTATTGAAGAATTCTTCTTTATTTGAAGAACTTTTTAATTTATATGTAAGATAGTAATTCTTCAGTAGGTGTTTTAAATCTGATGCTGAATTTATTTACTCTGCATGATAATATATTTGCTAAAAAATAAAATACATTAAACTGCCTTCATGTCTTGGAAGAAATTGGAACCATATTTCTGGCTTTCAACTAAATAATTCAAGCATACTGCATGCAACCAATTAATACAACAGTAACAAAAGTTTTCAGTAATTCACTTAAAGAATTATTTTATTTTCACGCATCTATATGTTATGTTGGCAGGTTGTTATAAAGATGGCCGATATTACGGAGAAGGAACAATAATTAAAGACAACTGCAATTCCTGGTAATGTGTCAGAGAACAGTAAATTTCATTTTATCTAGCATATGTCATGAAACAGGAATTAAGGTAGAGAGCACCTTTAAATTCATATTAAACTTGTAATCAAATCAAAATGGCTGCAAAAGTAGTGCTAAGTATTAAGGTTTTGTGGAACTATATTATAGTCAGTTTAGAAGAACAGCAAGAAGGAAACTGGACTTTCTAATCAAGATATGAATATAAGACTATTAAAATCTTCTCTTCATTGGCCTAATTCTGCTCCTGCTCAGTTAAACCTAAATTGAAATGGTTTCAGTCTAGATCTGGGCATTGAACTAAATGCAGATCAAACAAACATCATTAAACTTTATGGGATGCTTCCTCCTTGTTTGTTTGTTTGTTTTGCATGAGTAATGAGAGCTTACATTAACTTGTAAGAAAAGGATATATATACATACACACATACATACATATATGTATATATATGTGTGTGTGTGTGTGCATGTGTATATGTGTATATATATGTCTATATATACATTTATGTGGAAAGGGGTGAATGGTTTGGGCACCCCTTTCTCTGCCTTGGCACAGAAGCAGACTGTGCAGGCAGGGGAGCTTTGCTGCCAGCCCTGGCAGTCGGCTGCCTGAGCTTTGCCTCTCCAAAAACCAGCCCTACACTGGAGGGACTGGAGTCCCAGGGCAGTCCCAGAGCTCCAGCCACAGCCAAACAGGGCTGAAGCTCCCACTGAGCTGACTCTAGCCCAGGGTCCTTGGAGCAAGGTGTCTGGGGCCACAAAACCCTTTCTGGGCTTCCCGAGTAAAACACCCTCAAAACATCACATTTTTTCAGGAATTCAACATCGACATTACATTCCCTGGTTTGATCCCACATAGATGGAAGCAAAATTTTTCAGATATGACCTTTCTTACAAACTGTAAACCTTCCCACCTTGTTTCAATTCATCAGGTGGTGAAGCAGGAAGAAATTTTCATAAATGCTCTGTGACAATTATATTGTTCACACTTTTTTTCCTCTCCATCTGCCTTCTGCTGTTAAAATGCGTATTTTTCTTTGACAATTCTTTTTTTGTTTAATGGTATTCTTGTCCTTTTCAGCAAATGTTTCAACAGTCTCTGGCAATGTTCAACAGACGTATGCCTTGTTCGCCAAGACTTAATTCAGCACATCAATTCTGGAGATTATGGGTGAGAACCCTTTTATTTTAAAGTTTTCTTATCTATCAGAGTATTGCTCATTCTGTGTATGTGCAAATTACAAGGTATGCAGTCCTCCCCATCCCTTTCTTCTTCAAATACATTACAGCGATTTGACAGTAAGTGTGCATTTGTGAAACTTTCCTAAATGACTGACAGATTATAAAGCTTTAAATGGAAAGATACTGAACATCTCATGCTGGTAAGAGTTACTGTAAACATCTATCTAAAATATTCTCCAAATTTAGAACAATTTCTTTTCTCTCAAAACATGATTTGCATCATCTTCCCTTATTCTTCACTGTGTTTATTAAGTAATTTTTTCTCCTCCTTTGAGAGCATTGTTCCATGTAACAGGACTCTAGGTAGCACTGGGAGAGGAGAAGATGGGTGCAATGAGTATCAAGTTATCAGAACTTTGAGGGCTTGGTGTTTTTCTTGCTAACAATCTCATTCCCCTAGGTAGAGCACAGGGATTAGGGACCCCAATACTGCGTCTGTGCCTCGGGAGCCTGCTGGCTGTTTAGAAACCTACATACAGGGGCAGCCTCCCTGGGATCTGGGGTGCCAAATTCACCAATGAAGCCTGTCCAGATTTCAAGCTGTCATGAGTGCTGAAACATTTTGTACTTCATGGGAGACATTTAAGCCCATTGAATTAGGATAAACAACCAAGTTAGGCCCCTGGAGCCTTCACCTGTCTCTTGTCAGTGGTGACCAATGACTTTTGTCACAGTGTGACAGGTGAGATATGACTCAGCTTCTCCATGTGCTTGCACTTTTCACTGACCACAGGGAGCCTAAGAGCAATGAGGCTTTTTGGGTAGCATGAATCCCACTCCTTGTTCTTCACACAAAAGCAAGAAAGGAATGGGTAAAGAGAATGCTCTCTCCCCTGTCACTCAGCCCTTATCCAGCAGTAAATTTCAGTGTTTTTCAAATGTGTATGACTGCAGGGGTGGTTTTTTCTGTGTTGTGCATGTAGTTTGCATGTCAACACTACAATATGAGTCGAGTCCACCTGAGAGTAGCAAGAGAATACTTAGAGAACCATGGGGAACCCTTTCTATCACCATGGCTAGCGGTATAAAATTCGGGCAGCAGGTGTCAGCTGGGCTTTCTGCTGGGTCCGACAGTATCACTCTTCTGGTGCGCCAGAGCTTGAAGGTGTACTGTAACTCACTGCATGAGGCTGTTAGTTTTCTGTGGGAATCTGGGCTGGAGCACGATTTGAGCATAACTTCAGGAGAACAGCAATGTTTTGACTGAGCATCTCATTTGCCAGTACTGCTCTGAAGTATGGGTGTAGGGTCTGGGAGGACATAAAGAAAGGAGATGAGCCTCGTGGTGTAAGTAACAAAAAAAGGAATTGAACTGGTTTATTGAGACTGTAAGCTTCTTTTTAAGGGGGATTGATTCAAAGTTCCCAGCTTGTTTCCTGCTTGGCTTGAGTTGTTGCCTGGGTTGTCCTTCGATCAGTGACGTGAGATGTATTCTGTTGGTAGAGATATTTGACAGACAGTTTGCCTGGTACCAGGGCAAACTGTACACTGTAACACTGAAGTATTGCATGCTGATGTCCTGCAGGCAGATGTGATGCTGACCCCAAATCACCACTATTCATATACTGCTGCGTTGCACTTATCTGCAGTGGAAGAGCCCACAGTAAATAATTTCTCATGCATATTGAATGCAAGGTTTAGAAATGCAATTTCAAAAAATAATTTCTGGATGTTTTTGCTAGTGGTACTCTTAAGTGAGCAATGTGTTAATGTGAGTGGTATCTCTAACCTGGGTCTTGTTTCTTGGGTTTTCGTCTGTGAGGAAGATGGAAAGCTGACAACTACAGTCAGTTCTGGGGAATGACAGTGGAAGAAGGTTTCAAAAACCGCCTGGGCACCTTCCCTCCATCTCATTCTTTGCTGAATATGAGAGAAACTCCCGTAAGTGTCATGTACACTTGTTAACATTTTACATAACGTCATCACATGGAAAAATAAATGTGGGCAATTATAAGAGTATGATTCAGGGTTTTGACACTGAATGTTTCCATGTTGAATATGTTGTTTCTGGAACAGTTCTACAAGTCATAGCATGTCTGACCCTATTGAAAGAAATCAAACAAGGAGGAGCAAAAGAAAATCCTAATCACTGTGAAGCTCTACAGCAGTATTAACTTATCATCATAGTTCACTTGTTTAAGAGGGCTCTATACTAATTCTCTTCATTTGCTAGTCATTGCACACATAGTTATAACCACAGAAAAATATCTCTGGGCACAGTTCATTAAGACTAACAGCTGAGACTAAACAGCAATCTTTGACAGAAGCTGGGAAGGCTTTTTTCAGGTTTTGAACAAATGGACAGCAAAATTATGGGAATCATTGCAAAATGAAATGGTTCTCTACTACCAGCTTTCTAAACCCCTTGGCCATGGCAATTTTCATGACCACTAAATTAATTTTGCTATCATGTATTTATGCTGAAATTAGTTCTGCAGCAAAGCAAATATACTTCAAGTTTGTACGTAGGTTAAGCAATTTAAGAAAAAATACAAGTTATTGCATCCAGCTTTGGATCAGTTACTTCGTTTCTTTCTTAGAGGACACAATTTATGGAATTCACAGACCAAAAAATCCCCCACCTAACTAGCTCACCATAGCGAAATTAGAAGTGAAAATATAAATAGATAGATCCAAGGTTTGCGAAAGCATTAAGTGTAACAAATATTTATCTTTGGCTTCAATATAGTTCAGGCAAATGATGCCATTTGATTATCTATTAAAATCAATTGTTGATGCTTGTTTATGTGTTGTGGTGTTTCTACAATGAAAAGAAAACTTTCCAAACAATATTAAAGGTGGTAATATAAAGAGCAGTTCTTTAATGAAGGCTTTCAGGTGCACAAAATATCTATGCACATACCCGATATGGGATTTCCACAAATTTTATAAGTTTACTTAATTAATATATCTAGCAAGTACATCCTATTGGAGACCCGTTGCGCTGGTAACCACCCTTGGGCTTGCCCCATGGAGTCTCTCCAAGAGGTTCTCAGCCCTGTATTTTGTCATGTCTCCTGGGTGCTGGTGCAAAAGAGGGTGTCCTTGTTAGGAATGCTTTTCTTGAAAATAAGACTACTTATGTAAACCGAATTTCAAGAAGGTGGCATAAACATGTGAGAAAGGGTAATATACTATTCTTAAGTGTGAGAAAGCATGAAAAATTATACAGCTGTATATTAAAAATCTACAAAGCTGCAAATATCAAAAAAAGTATATAAAAAGCTAAAAATCTTTAGGCATCAGTGGCAGAAGGATTTCCACGTGATAGAAAGCCCTGTGGTGACAGCAGTGCAGAGCTGCCACTAGAATGGGTTTTTGGGAAAAAGGGCATGGCCTCTGCAAAAATTTTACAGTCACAACCCTTTTGCTTGCTTCAGACTCATTCTTTGTTACACACAATGTCAGCTCCCTGCAGCAGCATGGTGAGGCATTGGGCTGGGGCCTAGATTGCCCAACTCAATCAAAATTACACTCTGAAAGGTCGCCAGAGCAAGAAGTGGACAGGAATTAAGTTTTGGAGTTTTGCCTTTTAGGATTTTCTGGACTATTCTTTGCAGTCAAAGAAGGATCATTTCACTTGAAGATGGCAGGTCAAAATAAGACAATGGCATAAAAGAATTTAATCCAATATTTAGTAGGTGTCTACCTTAAGTTACTGGTGAACTGCACTGAAGCTCAACAGAGTTGGATTGATTTGTTGTTTTTGGCTTTTTCCTTGAACGATACGGTGTGAAGGTTATATAACACAGGCAAAAAAAAGGATGTCATGTACCCAGCCCAGAAATGGGTATCTCCTTTGCTAAGTATCTAGCTAGGTAAGGCAAATCCCACTTAGGAAAACAGGAAAGGGAAGGTTTCAAGAAATTCTTTACTATATTTCCTTTCCTCTACTCAGTTTGTAGTAGACATCCTTACTTACATGTTGCTGGAATCATATACTTTGCACAGTATTCTAGGAAATCTTTCTACTTACAAAAGCTAAAAATATAATACTGAACAACTTTCTCAGCTTCTGCAAAACTCCTTGGGAAATCACAAACTTCCTGAAGTTGGTCGTAGAGCTTTTAAAAGCTCTGCTAGTAATAAAAGTCTTTACCTGCTTAACAAAGTGATGCTTTTGTCTGGAAGGGAAGTTTGACATGATGGTACATTAGAATACCCAATGATAAGAAGAATTAAGGAATTAAAGAATTAAATCTGAACTGAGGACCCTCTGTTGCACACTATGGCTAGACCTGGCTACAGACCAACAACTAAATGCACCACCAAAACTGTTTGACTCCTGACAAAGCTGAAGCTCCTCCATCTGAGAAGGCGTTTTCACTGCAGGAGACAGTGCAATCATTCTTGAAGTTCCATGTAGCACGAGAATAATTTCAACACCTTTAAAACCATTGTGATGCAGTTTTGTTGGTATTCTGTCAGCATGAGTCCTGGCAAAAGGTATATTGCAATGGTAAAGTTTGCACACCCAGCAAGAAGGTGCTCACCTAAGAGCCATCTTACAAGAAAATGAAATGCATAATTCAGTAATAAGGCTCAATTTTTTCACTAAATGTCAAGAAACTTGTAAAAACAATTGGAAAGTAGACAAAGTACACCCTCTGTTCCACTGATATATAGCTTTTCACAGTAAAAACCCTCAGCAGTTGTAGTGCTCTTGCAAATTGAAGGTCATTCGTGCCCATTTGGTCTTCTCAAAGCAAGTGATGTCCAGAACTATTTTGCTACATTTAAAAAAAAAAAAAAAATTGCTTTCCCCCAGAGAAACTATTTCCACATTTGAAAATTCAGTTATCTTTGGCCTTTTTTTCTCTTATTCGTCATCTATCTTTTCTGAAGAAGTCATTATTGAAATTCGAGTGCTTTTTTATATCCTCTTACCTTCCTGCTTTGGCCAGGCTGCTAACTTCCCTGCAGAGAGAACATATCAAGGTTTAAAAATAGTTTACTAGTCATTTTTCTGATTGCCTTGTGCTGTCTGATGCTGGTCCATGGAGCATACACTGAGAAACATTTGTCTAGACTTAATATTTGTCCCTGACCAGCAGCACTTCTCAATATCAGGGTAGCAATTTTTTTTCAGCAAAAAAGCCAATATTTCTGACTACATGTCAGTCCTGCATTTCTAAGTGGCAAGGCTGAGGATTAATGAGGAATTTGGTCTGGAATTTACCATATGAGGCTAATAAATACATTGGCAGAACATTAGGAATACATAAAGTAATATATTGTCAAGACTGGAGATCTATTTAAAATTTTGCTTTTGCTCATTTGTAATGAGGCATTGTAATGAGGATTGTAAGCAGCCATTACCCAAATAATTGTGCTAAACATTTGCCAAATTTTGCTTTTTTACTGGTTGGCAGTGAACAGTCTCATCATACAAAAGACATTCTATTTGTCTGGGATTTCTCCTCTATGTTTCATCTTCAAAGTAAATCTTGAGCTAATGCTTACTCACTAATGTACATAATGATAATTTGTAAAGTTATTCTTTAAATTAGTTGCTGCTTCCCGAGTGTCACTTGATGTTGCAAGTCCTATGTATATAAAACTCTGAAAAAGCAGTCTTTTGAAACTGATTAATCAAAATATTGAGATTAATATTTTAGCTAGGTTTAAAAAATTACTGGCCTTGTACTGGTGGAAGAGAGACTTTCAAAATCATTGAAGTGACCTGACAGCATGCAGTATTCTTTCATGAATTCAGGACTCACAGGCTGCATCTAAGTTGCTCAACCTAGAACCACTGGGTCTGGGAATACACACAGACTGTATCTATTTGCCTGTTGGGTCTGTATCCCAATCTAATGTCAGACATAGACTTGAAGTACAAGCTTCCTTTTTCTCAGCTGGGGATTTTCTATGGCAAATCCAGGTGCACAAGCTGGATGAAGGCACTGCTGTTTCACGGTGTACACAACAAAGTGATCTTGATACAGGCAAAGGGCTAAGATTTGGTTCTCAAAAAAATCCTAAAATAATTTGAAAGAACTGGCCTCAAATGTTTAAATCATCTTAGCAAAAGGTATGTTTTGTGATTACAAATCACATAAAAAATTTAGAAAAATATTTTAGCAAGGGTATCCAGAATTAGAAAGTAAGAAAATTGAAGTAAAATAAAGGAATTTAAACAGGATAGAAGCCACTGGGCTTCATGATTTCAACCTGCTTATGAGAAAGAAGCATCAGGGAGTGTTTTGCTTAGGAACAGATTATATTATTTTGTGTATTGTATTTCCTTCTGGAACTGAGGTTATCAACAATTTTTTGAAACAGACTGATTGCATGGCCTGATATTGCAATTCTCTGTGGCCATTCCTATTTCCTTGCACAGCATAATCCATCATTCCATGAAGTTCAACAGTAAAAAATAATGGGTCAATGACTTTGATATGTTGAACACACAGCAGATTATTAGCAGTTGTACCAGATGGCTCTTGCATATGCAAATACTTGTTTAAAGGACTTTGGAGGGGGCCATAAATTACGGCTGAGAGATGAAGGTGCCAGAAATTGAAGGTACTGGCCAAATTGCTTCAGTGAGCAGATCGTGAATTTTCATGAATTCACTATCAGATTGAAAAGCAGAAGAAAAATCACTGATTTTTATTCTGGAAGGGGAATAATTGCTTCAGATTGAATAACCTTTATGTAAAAGACAAATCAATGTTACACTGTCCTGATTCCTCTCCCACAGTGACTAAAATTTCCTACTTAGAGCCACGTGTCTGGGAGAACAGGGTAGCAGGTATCTAACTTCACCACTATTGGGAGCAGAGGGCTTCTCTTTCCAATAATGCCAGCTGGGTCATACTTAGAAAATTTCATAGGGAATTGTTTGAGATAAAAATCAGAGAGGAACTGGTCAGGTTATTCAGGCTGGCAGTCTTGAAGCTCAGCTTTTCAGCTCAGCTAATGGAGTGCAGGAAGTCTCCTGCTCTCAGGGCTCTGCAGCACCCAGCCATGTGGAAACCACTACAGAGTTGCTTGGGAAGTCACAGGGGCCAATGATTTAGGTTTCCTCGCCGAAAATTTAAGAATTTTACCAACAAAATTACGGTAAATAGGAAATGAAGCATATACAGATCTTCTACATTTTGTTTTAGGGAAAGTCACTTCCAGAAGAAAAGTTTCCTGCAATTTTTTCAGCCACTTATGAGTGGCCTGAGTGGATTCATGATCCTTTGGATCAGCGAAACTGTGGAGCATCCTGGGCTTTTTCAACTGCAAGTAATATCTCTTTTTACTCTCTTTGAAAGTATCAGTGATGTTAGATGTGTAATGAAAATCGTAGTGGTTAGTAACAAAATAATATCAGCTTGCTTTTCAACTTTTATTAGCATATAGAAACATTTAAAATTGCGAGGACTTTCCCTCTCTGTTATCCCAAGGTCTTAAAATGTCAATCTAAACTGCAGCACTTTGCTTTTCACAAAATTGTGTAACATAAGCATGCCATCAATCTTTATGACTTTATTTGGCCAGTGGGTCCTCACAGGTGCAAGTTTCTGCAACTGCTTCTTTGAATTACAGCAGTAAGAGAAAGAAAGGAGCGCTCAGGCCAGCTAATCCCAGCTACCTGAAAAAAACAGACTGAACATGCTCTTTTTTGATATATCTTATCCACTGCAGTTTTAAGAGAAAACTAAGAGAGCTTTTAACAGCTCTTCTGGCAGATTACTGCAGAGATGAACAGAGCTCACCAAGGGAAAGACTTTCCAGATATTGTGTCTAATCTTTCATTTCCGTGAAAAAATCTTTTAATTCACATAATTATTTTCAAAGCTATATAGTGTGACATGCCTTCACATGTTGTTTAGGTGCATCTAACATTTTCAGTCTGAATTTTCAAGACTAATTGTTGTTCAATGAACTGAAAAGCACTACTGTATAATTTTTTCTTATCATGAATAATTTCTGTAAGTATTCCAAAACTTTACAATAAGAGGCTTTCATACCTATGAAAATAAATTCATTATCATGAAACATGTCACAAAAGCACAAATACAGTTGTCACCTGACATCAGCAAACTTTCTTTTCTGAAGTCTTCCTCAGAGTTCACCAGTTAGTGTTGATTTTGATGGGGATTTAGATTTCAAGAGATTTTTTTAAAATTTATTTTCAAATTCAAAAAGGTGGGGCTAAAAGTAATACAAATAAAATTTAATCACAGGTAATGACTGGAAGTGAGGCTTGTTTCATTGTCATTCAATAAAGAAAATAGAGGTTCCATAGTTTCACCCACAACTTAGTTAAACTAATCTGCCTTTAAATCAGTTCATAAGTATATAAGTATTAAGAATCATGATTACCTGATTGAATTCAGATAAGGTGTCTGTGTCTGAGGGATAATTTTGTGTAATAAGGGAAGGAGGTACAAAGAGTCCTAGATTTACACTTTAATATGAACATCTCCAAATATTCTTTGTAGTAAAACAAATATATACTTTCAGCCTTGAATTTTATTCTTCATCGGACTGCTCTTTTTTTTTTTTTTTCCCTAAACACAAAGGAAAGAAAGGTAGAAAAGAAAGCAAAGAGATTTGGAGATTCAGCTGCAGAAAGTTGGGAACCATTTGTTTCTTCTGCTGAAGACAACCAGAAATGAATAGGCGTTTACAAATGTGGTAGAGACAATTATGCAAATGTCTCATCTGATGTTTAGATATTTGGGACTTTATAATAGCCAGTAAATCTAAGAATTTGTCATATTACAGCAAAGTTGCTCATGATGCTTTGTAGTTTCAGAATCCTCTCTCACGAAAGTCTGGACAGATTATATCAGTATTTTTTAGTGAAGATGTCTGCACAGACAGAAAATATTGAGGTTGTATTTCTGTCCCTCTTTCACAAAAACAAATGCATAGTTGTGAGTAATTATTTGGTTTTGATAACAGAAAATTTATTTCCAAACAGGTGTTGCGGCAGATAGAATAGCAATTCATTCGAAGGGTCAGATCACAGACAACCTTTCTGCTCAGAACTTGATCTCTTGTGATACCAGGAATCAACATGGATGTAATGGTGGAAGTATCGATGGTGCCTGGAGATATCTGAAAACACATGGGTAAATATTTTATCTGGTTTTTAGATTATTTTAAATTGAACCAGTTGCTTAGGTTGCAACAAGACAATACCATAAATGGACACAAAACTTTTGTATTTCTTGGGATACTGGCTCTTCATTTGTAACAACCTTGAGTAATCAGCCAGTTGCATGAGACAACATTGTGAATATTCAAAAGAATCACATATCTTTTCTCTATAAAGCAACTTATAATCATCTCATGCCAAGGTTGTTCCAGAGTGTAACACTCTATTAAGGACTGTGACTAGATCCTTCTTCCTTCAGAACAGACTAAGCAGAGTTAAGAGCTGTCAAATTTCCCATGAACAGATAGAAACTTTAAAATGGGATATAATCATTTATGGAATCACAAAATTATTTTGGTTGGAGCTTTGGAGGTGACCTGGTCCAACATTCTGCTCAAAGTATGAGTTACTCTGAAATTAGATCAGGCTGTTTAGGCCATATCCCTGGACACATTTTGAATATCTTCAGGGATGGACGTTCCAATGTTGCCTTGGATTTTAACTTTC
>WEKY01042364.1:193269-316272 GCA_013390045.1 Picathartes gymnocephalus | reverse complement strand
CCTTATTTAGACATGTTGACTGAAGGAATGAATCTCTTATAAGGATCATCTTAAAAAAAAAAAAAACAAAACACATGAGGGGGCTATTATTTAAAGGATTTCAAGTACTAGTATTGAAGTTTTCCCCTAATGACACACTGCTGGGAATTATTGAGAAAAAACCAAAGTGACAAAACTTTGTATTCACAACTCTTAAACCAGAACTCCAAAAGAACAAAACTGCCTTTTGTCAGTATTCTGTCAAGTTTCAAAATACAGTAATTACAAAATGATTCAATCCCAGTGCTTCAGAAGCATTAGAGGTATTACACAATGTAACAGTGCAAATGGCTGGATAAACTTCTCTTCCCTCCCCTGATCATTTCAAATTGTAAATGCAGGCCATCACCAGAGGTAGGCTCCTACATCTGCTTGGTTTTGTCCAGCAAAGTAGGTTCTATACTCTCTCAACACTACATTTTTTACCAGTTTATTAAAAACCATGTGGGCCCAGTTTGTACATCTTGGCATGTCTGACCCCTGGCAGGAAGACAAAGCAGCATTCTCTGCATGACTCATCTCTTTGGTGCATTTAAACAACATCTACAACCCTTTTCCTGCCCTGTTAGGGAAGAATTTCCCCTTTTCTTTTCCCAGCCATGAAAACAAAGTAGTTAGAAATGGAGAGTGAATATGCTCAGTATTAAGAACTGTTGCCAATCCGTGACTTTGGTGTGGAAGCAATAATTCAAGAAAATTAGCACTCTATCTTAGATAAAACAGTGTACCATTATCCATGTGTCCCTCAATTTTACATGTATTTTAGAGTCCCTTTCTGAGTGAATAGTGCTCAGTGTAAGTTTCAAGTTTATTAACATTCTCTGTTTAAGTCGTTTTTTGAAGAGCTGATGATAAGAAAATTAGCTACTACAGGGGAGGTTTTCTTTTAATTGTGAATTTATACAACAGCATGGGGTCATAAATGGGATTATGAAACAACAGAAGATCTGTCAGTTTGACAGTTAATCACTGGTGAGTTCTCCTGTGCTTTCATTAAGTTCATTGGAAACAGTTGCTTGTTCCTCAGTGAAAAAAAAAGGCATTTACTGTAAGTTTATTCTAATATTGTACATATTTTAGCAAAATGGTAATTTTTAACTAAATTCAGTTTTGTTGTTGAAGATTTCAGATTCTGCTTTCCTCAGCAGACACCCTTGAAAAACCTTTTTCCATTGCAGCTATATGTAAAACCAGATCTGTCTGGATTGAATTTCAATATGGGCAAAAAGGAGTGGTTAAACTTTTTAAGTTCTCATTCTGTATGGTTGATCGAAATTCACTTTTCTTTGCAGGTATATTTTATTGTAATAATTCATTTTTTGAAGTAAGTAATGAATTTAAAGGTGATTATTTTTAGCTTATATTAAGACAATATTGTTGCATCTCCCTCATGGTTTCACTGCATTAAAATAGATTTTTGAAATACGTAGATTTAGATCATATGAAAGAGAGTGTTATGGATCCTTCTTATGGCTTTGTCAATGTGAAACATGGTCCAAATTTTGAAAAATTTATTGGGGAGGGGGCTCACTGTTTTCAGAAAATGAGAATGTTCTTGTCTTTTTGGGGTTTTCCAGCATGATCTTCTGCTGCAGTATTTTGTTCTCAGTACCTGAATCATATTCCCGGAGTTGGAATGTCCTAAGTTCAAATGGCTTACAAGCTACTTCATGACTTCAATGTCCATATGTCAAGAGGTTAAAATCCCAAATCCCAAATGAAAATACTATGCAGTCTTAACACTTGGAGCAAACTTTGAATTATGTTGCTAAATATCTCTTCTACAGAAAAATGGTAAGGACTTTTAAAGTCCCTAAACAAAACCAAATCCCACAAAACCCAGTAGAAATATTAAAAAATGCCCTTTTTTGTTGTTGTTGTTGTTGTTGTTGTTGTTGTTGTTGTTGTTGTTGTTGTTGTTGAGCATTAGGTTTCTAACCTGAACTCCAGAGTTCATCTTTGCATAGTGATTCCTCAGCAGAATGTCTTAGTGGGAACATTTAAGTTCCCTGCTCTTGCAATATTGTTAACTTTGTTTACCCTTGTTTAATCTTTTGTGTAGAAAATATGTTTTAAACTCGACATTGAGTTAATAAGTGTATGACTAGAAACTTGTAACGATGCATAATAATAAAATCTAATAGCTACACGCATCTAGTCTTTAAAGAAGAAAAAATTGCCTGATGGATGGTATAGGATGACCTATTTAAATGTTCTGTCAAATAATATATTCTGAATCAAAGAGAAATCACCCTTCAGGACAATTTTCTAAACTTTCTATGGATGAAATACTCTGCAAAATTGAGACTTTCCAGGACTATGTGGCCTATGGCCTTAATGTTTCCATAGTCCTGTATTTTCTGACTAAAGTCTGAAAGGTATTTAGATGACCTTCTGAAAAAATCTCATTTTTACATCAAGGTATATTTCTCTTGTGCTTTCTCTTTTTTTTTTTTTAGCAGGGAAGCCTAAATAATAATGCTACCCTACCTTACTTTAAAAAAAAACTGTATGTCTTCTGTGACAGCCAATAAGATTATAGACTTACAGAGCAGTAGATGTTGGCAGAATAATTGAAAGCTGGGTTAGGTTGATTTGTATTATGTTGTAAGATTACAGAAGATTAAAGATATCTCCCATTCTCAGTGATATACCTGAGTTAATATTTAAAGGTTAGCCAAAGAAATCACATTTTTTCCCCAGACAGGATGCTTGATCCAAGTAACAAAAGCATCACCACCCTTGTTATCCACATTTTCAATGCTATGTCAATCACAGGAATCAAGTGCACTGATTGTAAAATAAGCCATTATTGCACTGTGATTCTCCTGTAATCTGTTCTAGCATGGCCTTGATAATGCCACACTATTAAATCCTTCCTCTACTTCCTAATAATATTGTATGTATCAAATTCAATTTCCTTTATGTTCAAACCCCTAACTCTATACATTTGACCTTGCACCAGATCCTCCACTGCTGAAAGTTTCCACAACTCCACTGAAATGAAAATAAAAAGAATAAATAGGTATAAATATACATGGGGAAAAAAAACTATGGCATCCCATTAAAAAAAGGAAAAACACTAAATTTGATTTCTCAGTTACACTCAGCAAGTGAATTTCACAGTGATGATAAGAGTGCTCTTCCTTGCTCTGCTCTTTGATTGATGGGCACGGAACTTTTCATGAGGATTCTCTCTGTAGTAAATGACCTAGTATTTTAACCACAGGGTTGTTTTTTTTTTTATTTTATGTTTTCCACTGCAACTTTTATCACAGTTACTGACTGAATCTATGGAATGCTGTTTCTGAAGTCACATAAAGTTGTAAGTACCACGAGCACTGATGGCACACAGCACTGGCAGTTTGTTGGGGGTGTTCAGAACTCAGCCCGTGGAGCTGTGCCTCAGACAAGGCAGTGTTTGATGGTACATAATAATAGATGTGTAATCCGTAAGTGGAGTACTGTGGGCTGTGTGAATAACCATATAATGAGAAAGAGAGGGGTTCTATGTCATTATCTCCACATTTGGTTATATAAATACTACACAAACACAGAAATATGATTAAGCCCACTGGGCTTCCTGCCAGTCTATTTGCTATTTCACTTTATGTGGTCCTGTATACCTTATTGCTCTGCCAGAACTCCCACTGCCATGTGTGTCACTGATACATGCTTGTGAAGGCAAGGAATATGCTATCAGGTTGTAATTATGATGATTACTCCATGGGTTTTTAGTAATACTTTTTTAGTGCTCTTTTTCATAAGAACACAATCCTATAAAATTTTTTCGCCCTTCAACACCTGAGCTTAGAAGCTGCTTAGGAAAGCACTGTGAATTTGAACCATGGAACATAAAAATAGAGATGAACCTCTGTATTTTGGACTGTTCTTTATAATTTACCATTTTTTGATCAATTTGTACAAGTTACAAAATGTAAAGGAATAGAATGATAAAATTTTAAACATGCATGATGTACCACTAATGATATAAGATTGAAAGGACAGAAATGTGTAGTATTTCCCTATTCTTTTTCACTCCTGCTGGAGGAAAGCATTAGAAACTCCCAGAAATGGAATATTTGTAAGGATACAGCTTTGACACTTTCATATCAATAACAGAGCCAGTCACTTCCTTTCTTCCAAAATCTGCAGAGCATGACAAAGCCAGAAGGTTGCTGAGAAATTCCTTGGGAGTACAGAAGACAAGCTGTAGGAAACTGTCTCTACTGTATTCCAGACTGAAATAAAAAGTATTACAATCCTTTGAAGAATATAATACACAGTTTATTAGGCATACCTTTAGTGATCTGGTTTTTTTGGAAGCACATTCAAAAAGATAAAACACATACAATATAGCATCTAATTGCATGAGGAATTGACTTGGTTTCTAAAAAATTGTTGTGACTGATTTACAAGGACTTAGATTTTCATGCAGATCTGTACTTGGTGTGTTGAAAGACTATTACTGATTTCTTTAGGGTTTGTAGCTGTAAGGAGTAACTGCATATAGACAAACAGAACTGAGAGTGCTTTAGTCTCCAATTATGTTTATACAGGTGCCAGTATAAAGTCACTGTCCTTTATACCAGGAGAGGGGCGAAGGGAATCTCTAGAGAGCTGTTGATGATCTTCTGTGTGAAATCATTCTTTTAGCAGCCTGGAGGACACTGGCTAACAAAAGTTCCAAGACATCCCTTTTCAGGTCTCATAAAAACCTCATACAACTTATTTCGTATTGTTCTTGGCAATAAGTTCATTTTACAGCTTAATGTTGCAGGATAAAATATAATTTCTGATAAACAACTTAGCCGACCACATTCTGCCGGGGCTCAGATATAATGGCAGCTTCTGAGCCTACATAGCCAGAATTCAAACTAAATAAATAAATAAATAAACACTGCAAGAGTTCCTTATAGTAATACATAGAAAGACTAAATTAACATTACTGACATATATTTCACACCCTCTTACAACAATTTTTTTATCTGTGCTTGAGTCTAATAGTTGATATAAAGCTGACACTGGGAAAATAATTTGGAAGGATAGAAGTGTGTCAATTAGAAATCCTTGATGACACGCTGGACGTACGGAGGCTTGTAAATGGGTGGCAAGTTGCATACTATAGCTCTGCATTGTGAATAGCCCAATTGTAAGTAATCCAAATTTCACAGCACAGGCTGGCCTGAGGAGGTGTATACAAGTGATTAGAATTTCAAAGACCTCAGAATAAACACCAGCTCTTTGATGGGATAATTTATGCATGGAATGGCAGGAAGAGCTGTCTGAGTTGTTCTTGGAAAGTTCACACGGAGCAGCATTAAGGTCTTAAAAATAAATTTTGATATTGTCTTACTGGAATGTGAACACAGTATTGGAGTTCATTGAATTAAGGCACTGACAAAGGTTCCCCTATGAAATATGATTTGGAGGCTGTCAATACTTTAAGATTTGTGCAAAAAGAAAGGGACAAAAGAAGGGGACAAGTAGTGCCAAAGTAAAGAAAGGATCATTAGTTCAGGAAAATTTTAATATGATCATGCCCCTTGAGGAATACATTTTTTTGAGCAATAGCAAAATATTAGCTCTAAAAATTAGTTTGTTTTTCTATTTGAATAGGGAGGAGAAAAGGTTGGGGCACTCTGTTCATCAGTCTGCTTTTGAGATATCTCCTGGTTTTCATTCATTTTCTGTCTGAATGTCAAGTTACACTTTCAGATCTGAGGATACAAAAGAGTACACCTAGAACTACAAAGTGCTATATAACCCGTTTTCTGCTGTTTGGTGTCTGTTTGGTCTCACACATGTTTTTATGATGTTGAACATCATCATATTGGAAAAGAACGTTTCAGAAGTCAGTGTGTTGTAGAAAATGTTGAACTTCAGTGACTTTGACCTCAAATTTTCGGTCAATTTGGGACTGTACTGTGTAACCAAGAGGTGAATGAGTTTTAGACAGGGCTGTGTAGTGTTTTTACAGGCTTTGAAATCAAATTTCATGCTTCATCTGCCAAGAATACTAGTGATTGATACAGGTTTGAGAGGTGAATACACTGAGGAATGTTCACATCTTCCTTTTAAACTTTGAGGAGGAGGTTTTGTCAATGGTAATTCTACCAAAATAATGGTTTACTCTATCTTTCCAGGGCTAAGACAAAAAGTTGCTCATTTTTTTTCTAGAAACACATATACAAAACCAGTTTAAATTAATAATAGTAGAATTTATATTATTGGTATGTCCTTCTTTATTGACCATCATTTATGCAAGTAATCTATCAAGCCTATCCAGTGATCAAAACACACAGTTCTTGATGTTCTGTTATTTGTCACTTTAATAAAATTTTCTGAACTTTAAAATCTCTTATCACTGTTATGAACTTAAGGTTTCAACACAGAAAAATAGAGAAAGGTATTTTCTTTGGAGGAAACTTGAGTCATCACAAAGATAAAAAAAGATTATCATTTTAGAAGGCAGACTAAAAAAAATATTGATATTATTGCCTAATGGTAACAACATTTTCTTATTTGTGGACCAAAATTTGCCAGAATGTAAAATAGTGAGCATATATAGAAAACTAACAAACAAATTAAATAAACAAAATATTTTCAGCTGTGGAGCTCACTGCTAGAGGATATTATCCAACTGAACAAGTTAATACACATACACACATATTAAACTCTAAATAATCAGAGCAAGTAAAAGATTTTCTTTAAATTTTGTCTGTTGTATTAATCTTCATGATTCAAGATTTGTGAGCATGTCAGTCAATATTTTTTTTGTGTGTACAATTCTTTCTCTTTCCGTTTATGTTTTAACAACAAAATAATGCCTAAATAATGGGATTATGGCCAAGACTACTCGTATGATGCAAAAAGGCATCTGTGTTCCTACATCAGAAATAGGAATTTCCCTTACAGGAAAGACCAAATATTTGAAGGCAAATTTACCATGGATATTAATCCACTTAATGAACCTGAGATATGCTTGCTTACTTAGATAATTTGACCTTCAAATTTTGTGTTTAGATTACTTTGCTTACAGGCCAGTGTGTAGGAGTATTAAATGCATAAAGATGGAGATGACTAAGGCAGGTTTCTTTGGGTTTTTAATTAATCAACATTTCAGTCTAAGCATTATGCATAGATAGCGCGTACGTCAGAGGAATTCCAGGACACTCTTCTCCTCACAAAGCAAGCCCTGTGTCTTTGATGGAGATGAGCCAACATGTGTTTTTGTCCTAATGAAATTCTTTTTGTCAGCTCACTAACTGACGAATAATTTAGGCCTTGAAGAATACAAGTCAAATGATTTGTGTGAACTGATTCAAAAAAGAGGAAACACAACTACCCCTTCAGAGACTGATCCGAAACAACTGTGAGTGCAGGGGGTGGCCATTTCAAAGACAGAGGTTGACATGTTTTTAACAAAAGGTCAGTGGGGTTTGAATCAATGCAGGAATCATGCTGCAAGTGGATTTTGAAACATGAGCTGGCGGGTTTTAAGTTTCTAGATGCGTTATTTCTATCCTCCCTTGCACCCTGTCCTCTTGCAGAATGCCAGTTACTAGAAGGCTGTTCAGTAAGAGGACAGATGACTTTGTTTCATCAGATTGAATTTGCACACTGGAAGTTTTTCTTCTTTCATAATAACCTTTGATTCTATCTGCTCCATTTATCCATCCCTCCACTGGCAGAATCCATCAACTCTGTAGCATAAGCATATGTGCCTTATATGCTATCCTGACACAACCTTTGCGTGTAGCTTTCTCAATTATAATAGGGTATTAAGAAAAAGAGTTGAGATGGGTATATCTGCAAGATTTTTCCCACATCAAAAGAGTTCAGAGCAAAGCTCATAATCTACTCAGTTCCCATTCAATTCTGTTTGGAGCCATTAAACATTTCTGCTGTTCTGTGACTAAAACAATTTAAGATGGTTAAATGCATATACACACATATGCAAATAAAATCTGCAAGAGTGAGTAGAAATGAAAGAATTTTCCCTGAAAATATTATGAGAAGTTGAGAAGGAGAGACTAAAAAAATCATCTCCAAAATAGAGGCATCTAAACAGAAAGCCTAGAGCAGCGATGTGAAGGCTTGGATTAGTAGGTGGATATTCTCAGTTATTGTTGATGGATCTTCACTTTTACAGTGACAATAAGAGAAGAGAACATCACTTGTGGGATGGGTACCTAAATGTTCAAAGGTTCGTTCAAGCATCTAGATGTCTCATTAATGGATTCCTGTTGCATACATTATAATTCCCTCACCAAGTACAATATTCCTCTGAGGTGTCCTACTCTGCTGCTCCTTGTGTGAAGGTCTACCTCAATATAAATGGTTCATCAAGCAAACGGCTTTCTTGAAACTCTGGAGAGATTTAATAGGGATGGGAGAATAAAGGCCCCTTTCAATGACTATTGAAAGTTACAGAGCAAAAGTACTGTGAGGTGAAGAGGAAGGATGAAGATGTACTGTCCCTGTTAAATATGCTGGATAACCTGGAACCGTGGCACTTTCCACAGCGAGATCTGAAACTGAGCTCAGAAGTCATGTTATAAATGGAAGTGGCAGGGTCATTTCCTTTTGGAAAAGTGCCATAAACAGCTTGGTTCGTTGTTTCTTTGGTTTGGTTTTGTTTTCCTTCTCCTTTTAGTATTAAGACAACAAATCATTCATAGGTTGCTGTTATGGAAATACTTTCTATATGGAGTTATTACAATTGCATGTTCAAACCAGGTCTTTAATCATCCACCTTTTAAAACTAAATCCTGAAACTTATATGCATTAGGAATCACACACTAAAGAGAAAATCCTGGATATGACAACCACTCCTGTCTTTGCTGTTGTAGCTTATCTTTAGAGAAAGAAATGTGACCCTGGTAAGGGTCATGTAATGACTAGCTATGATTTTCACTATGGTTCAAGATTGTGAAAATTACTCACAGGTCAAAATCTGGAATGATGCAAGACATTACTGTAGAGCACAGTAAGTAAGGCTTTGGTTTTATCTGGAAGTAGGCAAGAAAATTGAAAAGCTTTTGGTTTATGAAAATCAACAGCTTTTCTTGCTCTTCTGAGGTAGGGTAAATATTTACAGAAAAATAAAAGCATTGAATACTTTTCTGTAGCAAAAATAGTGTTCAACAGAAAAGGAGTATCATGATCAGTTTATTATTTGACAGAATAAAGGAGTTGTCCTACTTTTGGTGTCTAGTAGAATTTCATTCAATCAATCATAGAGATCGTTCTATACATCTTGCAGCACAACAATAAGAAAGATAACCATCTATCTAATTTATAAGGTCTGATTGTTGACACATTGAACTTATTTCATAGTCTTTAATAGACTCTTCCCAATTTCATTGAACTTTTATATCCTCATACCTGCAGACACTTTTGCTCAAATGGTGTCAGTGTCACCCTACACCATCTGTATATACTGTCAAATGCTAAATTAAAACAACAGCTTTTTAAATATTCCCTTTCCGTATTACCATTGCATTCAATGTTAGCGCTCATTTTAAAAGACAATAAAACAAGAAACTGCAAGGTTCAGCTACAATTTTATGCTTAACACTACAGTATAATTGGAGTTTAGAGTGTTCTGCAAAGTGTAATGACTGAAAAGGCCTATTGTATAGCAGCTACTCATGTAGATGTGATAAATCTGTTTCTCTTTGCATTCAATAAACTCTTTTTTTCTTCCCTTGAAATTGCAGCAAAGAAAGAAATTAACAGGTTATTATTTTAATAGGCCACAATTAAACCTGTGTCAAATAAATACTGTAAGCAACTGTCTCAATACATTGGGTTTTTTATAAGGAAAGACAGTAAACAATTGTTTTCCAGAGAATTATTGTAGTAATACTGAACTATAGCAAATGGATGCAGTAACCATTTGTACCAAACTAGATCCATAAAGAGTAAATGTGGATAATATCTTTTTAAATATTCTTTTCTCTCATTAAGCTTCATTATAAACAGATGTTAGGATGACCTTCTCTCACGGTAGAAAAGTGCATGATGCCTAATAGCCCTCCTGAGCATTGAGCACAACTGGCTGCCGACCTGGTGTCAGTATTGTCTTGATGGGGATGTCTCTTTTCTAGTCTGTTCCAGTGAGGTGTTGCAAAATCTGAGAAACGTTGCCACAGGATGTAGGTGGTGTGAAGTGCTCACCTATCTCAAGAGTTAAGAATCTCTGTAGATGCACAATAGAGGTGAACTAGGTCAAATTCTGCCTGCAGTGAGCTTTCCTGATAGCCTGGATTACCATGTCCTGATGACAGAAAAGGTTCAAAGTGAGAGTAATAATTTACATTTTTTGTAAGATCAGGGTGGATCCATACTTGTCCTACTCCCATGCCTGTTATTAAAACATCAAAGTCAGGAATCAATAATTTCTGCCCAAGCCTTAAGGGTATGCAGAATACTGATCTTTCCGTGCCTGTGATGGTAATGCCACCTTGCACATTTCACATTCTCTGCTTGTCATAGCAGCAGTGTTAGATATTGATTTGCAGTCTAGTCCTGGTGTCCACACAGGAACCAGCCTTACCTTGAAGAGGTCTTAAAGAAATGGTTCAGCATTTGCAGCTCCAAAGAACATCCTTTATTTTATGGTGGGCTCTTGGAGGACATAAGTTTCAAAATTTGACACAAAGCTTAGCTGAAAGTGTCTCAAAAATTGTACAAGGACTGTTGACACTTAATAAACTGTTTGGCATGTTCATAAAAGGAGAAACAACCTACCATGACCTATGAATTATTTTATTAAGTTTAATAAATCCGTGGATTTATTTTCCTATTTAGAAAGACATTTTTAACATTAGAATCAATACTTTTTCTAGAAAGTATTCTTAAGAGTAGGATTTGACAATGTTCAGACAAATAAAAAATATAAATATTGCTCTTCACACCAACTAGTTGGATAAGACACTGCAATATCCCTTTCTTCACAGAATATAATATACTTCAAATTACTTTGAGCATTTTTCTAAGGCAAAGGAATTTTTTTTACTATTTTCCATAAGAAAATATAAAATGACATAAACTGAGAAATATTTCTTGGTTTTTTTTCCAAAGTGTTAACTATAAAAAGCCCATAGTACAAATTAAAATTAGTTAGTGGTTCTTCAAGGGGATAGGAAGCTAAAATCCTCACTTCAAATAATTATGGAATTGCTCAAATGAAGCCAGTTTCAGCACTAGAAATTCCATCCAGTAACCTTTTCCTAACCTTTCCTTCCCTTTTCAGTAGGTCTTTTGCCTCTTCTCTCAAAAAGTGCCATCTGCTCTTTGGTCTCACAGACATGCTCTGAATTTTGCCTGGGCAGTATTTCTCTCTCTCTAAGGATAATACAGCTAATAAGGCACTGAATTAAAATTGTGGATTCACAACGTATTTGGGAAGAAAATCTGGGTTAAAACAATAATTAAATCTGATCCACCTGTTCTTTTTTCATTGTAGATAATCGCTTAATAAGTTATTCTGCTACCACTGCAATTTCATGCACACAAAGCACTTTTTTTTCCTTTATATAGAGATGTTCCTACACAGGTCCAATGAAATGGAAGGTTGAGAGGACATAGGAGTATTTAATAAATAAAATACACATTTGAGCAGCTTCTGTAGTGGAAAGGATTTGTAATTCAGAAGATGGTATTTCTGGCTTTAAAAAGGATAAAGAATAACATAAGAAGGAAATATTTTATCTCTTTGAGAAAGCTGACAATCTGGAGAATCACCACAGAAGATCAAATACGAAAATAATTGGCCTTCCAGAGTGTGCTGAAAGGCCTGACTTTATAAAATGCATTCACTCTTTTCTTAAAAATATGTCTTCAAGACACAATTCATATTTTTCAAGCTACAAAGAAAGCTCAACAACCCTGGAAACGGTAAGAATGTGAGCTCACTTCATGAAGAATGCTTTGGTTATTGAGATGGGATATACAGATTAAAAACAGCATATAATTGAAGGGAAATTCTATGAGGAAAAATAGGGAGACAAGCCTAAAAATCATTTGTTGAAATGTCTAGAGGGTAAAGAAATTTTAGGTGTGTAAGGGTTGAGTGCTCTGATATATCTGGTAAGTCTTGCCAACATTGCAAATGGATTATGAAGGTCTGGGGCTTTTTTTCATTTACCAGAAATACAAATGAACTGAAGGCTAGCTAAGGAATTCTCACTTAAGGCTGAATTTATCCCCTTTTTAAACTCTGTGGAAAGACTGTGAATATGAAAACCATAGGATCCCCTCGAGGAGTTCATTCTAGACTTTCTTTATACCTACATTTCAGAACAGATAATACAATATTGTGTTTTATTAAGGCAATAAAACCTTTTTCCCTAACTTTATCTAACCTTCACAGAGATCAATAGTCACTTAACTGTTTTAACCAGTGTCTTTCTAGGAAATAAAGGTAGTAGGTTTTTTTTTTTTTTTTTGGTATTGCAGAGGTCACGAGGGGAGGAGTCTTGAATTTTTGAATTAATGAGAAATAAGCTCCATTCTTATACTGCACAGCAGGTAGTGCTGGGAGTCCATGTAACAAATAACACAGGCAGAATTCTCATAAGTGAGTATGAAATTTTGCATGAGCATAATGTCCTCATTAGCATTTGGACCATCTAGCATACAGATGCTAATCCTAAAATATCTTTCACAGTGTTTGCTTCATTTATGAGTTCTGGTAAACAGCAAATCCAGTGAATTCATTGTGTTTATAGAGTGGAGGTTTTTAGATGCAGTGTATCCAATTACCAAAGAGAAAAACATTCTATTAAAAAAATAAAAGGCTATTTATTATGTTATTTCATGTCTTGCCACCATCTGTAATATCACAGGATTCCATGCAAAGATACTCTTCTCCAATCACATTAGTATTTTGGCTTATCCACTTCTCAGTGCTCAGAAAGCCAAGAACCAAGAATGTCTCTGATGAAGCTGCCTTATGTCTAATTAATTGTGGATAAAAAATGATTTTCTAATATTGACAGTTCTACGCAAACTTGAGGAAAATTAGCGAGGGTGATCAGATTATCTCAACAGAAAAAAAAAGGAATATGTGAAACAAGATGCTCATTTAGCCAGCAAGTAGCTGAACTGGAAGACTGTTTGATAAATGACATTTTGAAATACACCCAGAAAGAAAAAAAATGGAAGAGGACTGTGTGGGTAACAGATATACGATCTTTGCAGAAGATGCAATTTGGAAAACATATGTCTACATTGCCTTTTTAGCTGAAAAACTTCACTATCATTTTTCTAGAAGTTGAATTTTAGGTAGCAGGATGCAGCAAACTGGGAGAGATTTTAGTCAGATCTAATTATGCAGTTGTAATAAGACTGTACTCTGACAACAACAATTCTCATAATATATCAAAGGGAAAAATTATTTTTGCTATAATTGTCACTTAGAATAAAATAGCAGAGATCAAATGTGGAAGCAGACATACACAAGAATTAAAGACTCCTCCTCTAGTTGTTTGTACTAGAACAATTGTAATGTTTTTGCTTTTAGGTATGCTCTTGATGAAGCCTTGTGTGATGTCTTTTCTGGGCTGATTTAGGGGGTACTCTTGTACCTGGGAGACTCAGTGCTTATCAGAGGATGTTGTACCGATTGAAATAAAAATTTAGCTATATTTTTAATAAAGATTAAGTGGCTGCAGCCTGGCTGTGAATGCCAGTGCTGTGATTTTGCAGCCATGCTCAGATATGTGATTGGACAGAGACAAGAATCCCTCCCTCAACTCTGCCTTTCCACAAGGTCTGGCAAGCAGGAGAGGACAGGAGATGATAAACAGGGACTTCCCACCTCTCCAGTCTGGGTAGGGAGAGAAAGAGAACTCAGCATCTGTATCTCCTTGTCTCCCTTCCATAAATCTCTCTCTGAATGTCGATTATTTAAATCTCTAAATATCTATCTGGGAAAAGGAGCAAGTATTTATTGCTGGTGTGCAATCTGGTTTTATTCAGGCATGAGAGCCTGCCTTCTGCTTCTTGGTAAACTAGGGGTATTTAAGACAAAGGAAAAACTCTCTCTTATTTTTTTCTTTTAAGCTTACCAAATAAATTCTCAATATTTTTCATCTGCACTGTAGACCCAATACAAAATTTTGGTAGTGTGGGAAAAAAATTAAATTGTGACTGGCATGAGATTCATAATCTCATGGGTCATCTGGGCCATGGCAGATACCACATCAGATGTTTACTACTACTATGGGCCAAACAAATTAAATATAACTGGGCAGTCTATAAGATACCTCTATATGACATTGTCTGGAAGATATATAAAATGGTTTATTTGGGGTTTAGCAAAAGAAGGACAGAAGGTCATGTCAGATGTAAAGATAATTTATGATGGAGGCTTTTCTTGCATAATAATCATATAATCAGGTGATTGCTGCAAAAAAAAGAAAAAAAGCTTTCAACTTTTATTGTCTACGAGATTAAAAAAATCTCTCTCTTTTTCTCATTTATAGTTTTATTTTTCATCTAGAATGCAATGATTTTCAACCCACAGTTCCTTTTCGTGGTATTTTTATGAAACTGGAGTGCTGCATTGTTCTTTGTTGTGACAGGTAATATTTCAAGTAATAAATTGTTGTTCTCTTTCAGCCTAGGTGCCATTCTCTTATGTGATCTCACATAATGACTAATTTAGTAGGAGAATACTTAAAATGTTTCTCATCTTGAAACTGGCAGTCAAAAAAGAAATCTCTTATTTGGTTTCTCCCCTGTTGATCATTCTGTAGAATACTTCCATTTTGTAGCAACTGTTATTCCACTTTGATTATTTGAAAGTATACAAATAATTTCTTCTTGAATTGAATTAAGCAGGTTGCAAATGCAAAGGTTCAGTATACATTTCACTCGCTTATTTATATTCACAGAGTAATCTTCTACTCCCTGCATTATTCTGCACAGTCAATGAGTAAGATAACAATCCACATCAGGAAGCTTATTGGATTGTAGTTTTAAGTGTATCAAAGATCCTTTTTCAATTTAAAATTTTATAAAAATTGTTCTCTTACCCTGTTTACATACTATGTTATAATTTCTATGCATAAATACATTCAATTTTTCTTTGGTTTTTTTTTTTTCCCCTTGTAAAAACCCTTTGTAAGCTTTGATTGGGATGAAGTTAATTATTTCTGTAGTAGCTGGTGTGAGGCTGTGGTTTGGATTTGTGCTGAGAACAGTGTTGATAACTCAGGGCTGTTTTCATTATCACTGAGCAGTTCTTACCCAGAGCCAAGGCCCTTTTGGCTCCTCACCCACCCCACCAGAGAGAGGCTGGGGGTGCCCAAGGAGCTGGGAGGGGACACAGCCAGGACAGCTGACCCCGAGTGACCCAGGGATATCCCAGACCATCTGGCACCATGCTCAGCATGGAAAGCTGGGGAGAAGGAGGAAGGGGGGATGTTTGCAGTGATGGTGTTTGTCTTCCCAAGTCACTGTTATAGGTGATGGAGCCCTGCTGTCCTGGGCATGGCTGAGCACCTGCCTGCCACGGGCACTGGGGAATGAATCCCTTGGTTTGCTTTACCTGTTAGACTGCCTTTATCCAACCCAGGATGATGCAGGGGAGTTAGCAAGTGGCCGTGTTAGCAAGTGGGGCTGAGCTGCCAGCTGGGGTTAAACCATCACAGATCCACATTCACTTCCAAATACTAATGTTTTGTCATTTAGGAGGCAATATGTTTTGATGCATTCTGTTTTTTCAGGTATTTTGAGGCAGCTACTCTTTTGATGTAAAATATTTCTGCAGGGACATTTTTACTTTATCATGGCAATTAAGCCAATAGTAAACCCTCAGGGGGAGAGAGACCTTGAAACAGCTCAGGGAGACCACTGCCAGGTAAAGAATTGGGAAGAAAGTGGGGAAAGACAGGTGGGCAGACCTGATAACATGTGGAAGAATCACTGAAGGGGGAAAGGAGGAAGAGATACTGTTTCATTACAAAGATAACATATCTAGGAGATCAAACCTCTAGGACAGCTCCTTTATTATCAAAACCAGGCTTATAATTATAAAAAATGTAAAGGGAGACGTACTGAAAAAAAAAATTACCCATTACAGCTCATTAGAAAATGCTGTCTGGCCATTCCAGTCTTTTTAGTGCCTTTATTGAACATAACGTTTCCTGAATTATAAAAATTTGAATAATTAGCTAAAAGCATTAATGCATTCATGTGGAACTCTTGAATTTGAAAGATGAAAATGAAATTCAAGAAAACCTGTTTCTAAAACTTTACTCATGAAACTAAACCCATTTCTGTGAATGAAGTCCATCAGGCTTTACACAATGCCAGGTTTGAAGAAATGAATTCAGTCCTTCCCATATAAACTCCTTACAACAGATTTTTAAATGAAGTGCATTCTGTCATGAAAGCAAAGAAGGGTTTGGAGAACATTAAAGAAGGGTTCTACAGTCTCTGTACCATTGCTGAGCCAGGTCCAAAACCATCTCCTATCCCACCTATCAACACTTTGCAGGATAGGAGAGATTATGGCATTTATGGTGTAATTTTAATGCAGTATTTGCCACATTGCTGGGATAGAAAGCCCATGGCCATGATTCCTGTGTGTGCTCATGTTCACAGAGGAAATGAATTCCTAAGAACTGTAACAGCAAGAACCAGGAAAGCAGTTTGTGGCTCGAAGGCTGAGTTTCTGTGGTAGGGGGGAGCATTGGGGATAGGAATCCTCTTTTGTTTCCCTCTGGCAAGATGAAGCATGAGCATGGTTAGCTGAGATGGAGTGGGAGGCACAGCATCTGGGCCAGAGAGAAAAATCAGAGTACTGACTTTGCTAAATAAGCCATAGGAGGGCTGGAATAGGGAGGCACACTTCAGGAGGTGACTAATGTGTTTTTCCTCTGAGCGTAACAGGATTGACTGTTCTGTCCTCTTGCTGTTTTGGTCTCTTTAAAAATTAACAACTATGAATAGAAATAGATGAAAGACTGTAGCAAGCAGTATTCTGGTTTTAAACTGGCAGATTCATGGGTACATTTTTATTTCTCAGAAGCTGAGGAAATATTGATGATTCCCTGTAGACGTAAAGTTCTTTAAGTTATATTTGTGGACCAAAAGGGGGCTTTTATTTATACTTAGTCTCCCAGATAATGTTTACTCTGTGTGTGGTGTCAAAACAAATTTTGTGGAAAATCAAGGCCTTGGGGATCAGTACCTGGTTTTATTTGATTACTGAATGATAAATAACCTGGCAAACATGAATTAGAGGGGTCTAGAGGAGCTCATGAAGACATAAAAATGCTGTGAAAATAAGGCATTCTGCAGATTTGGTGTAATATTAAGGCCCTGTTTTCTGCCATCTATACTTTACAATAACTGGTACAGTGCTCAAGGCTGGTAAGTATTTTGGCCATGCAAACAGTGATAGTAAACTGAAAGCCTTTTCAGATGAGAGATGATGCCTCCTCTCTCTTTCCAGAAACGTTCTCAAAGAAGGGACAGTAGCTGTAGAGTTTCACAGCTTCTTTGTGAGATGGGACACAAGAATATTAAAAAAAAACTGCCTAAAGACCTGATGAACACATTAGTGCAGTTCTCCTGTTTTGCCAGTTGTTTCTCAGTTCTGTATTTTAAGAGACTTTAAATGCTTTATGAAGATCTTGGAGGTCTTTCATTACATTCTTTTGTATAGTGATAATCAATAACTTAGATACAAATTGGATTCTGAGAATGCTATTTAACTTCTTTTATGTCCTTTAAAGGCTGAGAGGAGAAAGTTATCTTAATCTTTACTGTTTTGTGCACTATCTTTCAGGGTTTCTCTGTCAAAATACACTGCTTTTTAAGTGTTTTTTCCCCCACAGAGGACATTATTTTTGTATTATGATATGAACATAGTTAAAAAACCCATGTCATTTGATAGAATTCCCAACATACAACACACAAGTCAGAGTTCCTTTGGAGAATGAAGATGGGAGTGTTTGTTTTCTCTTTATGTTTGCATATAAAGGCTTTATTGACAGAGCTTGATTTTTTTTTTTTTTTCTTTAATTCAAATGTTTGTATTCAGCAGCTTGCTTTCTGGGTCTCTGCAATGATGCAGTGAGAATTGTAATGAAGGAATTGCTAAACTGAATAAATCTTTGGGTCACAAGTACAAAAGTAATGACCTTTGGAGGTCACTATGTCCACTGCTCGAGTTGGGGTATAAGAGTTAATACAAGTGAGAAAGTAAATATTCCTGTTCTTTGAGCCATCATCTTGGGCTCCTTGGCCAACTGAGCTGGCAGAGACCCAGACCATGATTGTGGCCTTACTTAAATGTGACCTGAATTCAGTCCTGTCTTCCAATTGCCCAGTCCCACAGGATCTCCCTGGTGGGCTGCACCAGTCCTCTCATGGAACAGGAATGGGAGGCTGCTCTGGATGGATGCTCCTCTCCTGCAGCATCCTGGCCTAATGCCAGATTAAAGTGATATGTAACCATGGCTTCATGTTCTTAGGGCCAAGAATCTGTAAGTCAATTACAAAATAAGCCATTTCACAGTTAATTTTACTGTGTTCATTTGGAAACAGAAGAAAAATCTTCAAGCCAAAATTTCCTGTTTTAGTCAAGTTTCCATGCAGCTGTATTCTTGAATGAATCTCTGTAGTTGGTAGATTGAAACACCAAAACCAGCTATAGTGACCATGGTAAAGCTGTGAAAACTGCTATTTACTGTTTAAATTCAATTTTTTTTTTTTCAGATATTTGCAAATATTACTTAAATTGTGTTGGTGGGCAAGACGATAAATTTTTTTTCCCCTGCTCAGCTGTTACACTCCAGTTCTTCTGTTTGTCCTGGAAAGTTATTTAAATTATTCATAGCTTGATAGATCTGAAAATCAGAAGGGACCATTCTAATCTCATAGTCTGACCCTCTGCATAACACAGGCTAGATTTCCCCCAGCAGTTCCAATATTGACCCTGTAACTCATGCAGTGTAGGAAGATATTCTGTTTTAGTTTGCTCTTGTATTTTCAGTATTTGAAGGGCATGTCTGAAGTCAAACTCTGCTGGATAAACGATTTCCTGCCTCTTCCTTTTAAACTGCTGGCACTACATATCTGTAACTTTATTGACTGCTTTTGCTTTTCATTTGTTTTTATTGTCATACACCTTGTCTTTGAATGGCAGGGACAGATGCACACGATTTTAAGTTTCTTGTTTCCATCAAATTTGAAGATTGGTGTCTACATTATACTGTTGTAGGTCTGACCCTACCTATTTCGTCTCTCAGAAACATAGAGTTGCTAAATTATTTCTTATTTGGAAAAAAGTATGTTCATGCTCAGTCTTACCTCTGACTTTGAGCGCCAGGTTGACACCACAGAATTCTACTCCAAGAGTGACTTAAAGGAAGAAATTACAGTCTGAGCTTTTGTCTCAGGAGTCAATACCTTCCCTGTAACTTTATTTCCTCAGTGGTTAGAAAGAAACATGGACTTTTAGATAATCTAGTTTTATCTGAGTGTCTTGGTTTGCAAAGGCTGTGGGAAACTGACATTGCTTTTGTCAGTGATTTAAATCATGAACAATTATCTGTTTTTTAGAAAAAATATAAAGCTGTTTTTTATGGAACTAAAATCTTTTACATTGGCCTGCTTTGGCCTTTTTTAAATGAAAAATCATACCTTGTGTGGTTAGCACTACTTGGTGGATATATGTGCTAGAAATGGGGCAGGGATTTAGTGGGAGAACAGAAACCACAATTTTAGTTATGTAGATGATGTCATAATCTGGAAGACATTTGGTGGCATTGAAACTGACATAGAAATTCAATACCTTATCCTCAAACCAGATTATAATTCATTGGAGACAAATATTCAGAATCGAGGCCTTGCCATCAGTCAGGCACGGGGCACTGCAATGCCCATCAGTAACTCTGGGAGTGCTGCCTCTCACAGGCCTGCCAGAGGCACTCAGTGGAGTCAGGGTATGACACAGAGTGAGAGCAGCCTTCTGTCTCACATATCTTGCATATCTAGCCCATGGCCTAGATGTTCTGGATCATTCCTCCAGTGACCATTTAGGAATTCTGACTCCCAGGCACCAAAATTAACAGCCAAAATTAATCCTTCCCTCCCCATGTCTTGGTTTGTAATTCTGCTGAGCTTTAGAGAGCTATTTAAAAAAATATTATCTGGAATGTCAATGCATTGACAGATGCATATATTAAGAGGAAATTGCCCATATTTAAATTCATTCATCAAGCAGAGACTGAATCATTCCAGCTCCAGAGATCCCCAGGAAAAAAAGTCTTTTGGGTCAGGAATATACTAAGAATGAGATGTTTTTGGTGAGCATCAGTCATTATATACCTGTTTTCTGTTAGTGCTTGGTGTCTCTTTGCTTTCTGCTGTACTCTTGCTGTCCTGCCTTGGGGATACTCTTTAACGTAATCTGGCAGTTCCAGTTTTCTTCCTGTTCTGTGAGCAATTTCTTTTAAATCTTCAACAGTCTCAATATACCCAGTATTTTTAGTTCAAGAGGATGAGCAATTTCCAGGGCATTAGTAAATGACTCTCTATTTTTCCTCTTTTTTTTTTTATTAGTCATCTTCCAGATGCATTGAATAACATTCAAAACAAGGCTTGTCTCCACTTAACAAAGTTAAATTCATTGAAGCACTTCCTGTTACTAGGAGAAATAAAATTACAGAAACTGAGCTAAATGCCTGACATCATTGTTTCCAGGGGTAAAATCCTTGTTGTAAATAGTTTTTAACCAAGTAACTTTTTTTGTCCTTCAAAAATTGCTTGTTTTCTCTAAATATAATAACATTTTTATTAATATAAAATAATATATAATATAATATATAATTATTAATAATAATAATAATAACAACTAAAGTTGCAGACGTGAAGTGTCTTTTTTTTTAGTAATAGTAAAGGCAAAGTTCAAGGCAGGTGTTACTTCTTGCAGAAACAACAATTGAATAAAAATGTTGCTAACTGAATTTCACTGTATGGGTTCTTTATCCCACAGACTTGGTACTTTGTAAGGCTAATATTTCTATTATTTTATAAAAATGTATCTTCTGCAATACCCCTAACCCAATACCATTTTTTCTCTCCCTTAGGGATCTTTTCAAAGCTTCAATAGCTTTATGATGCTGTTCCTGGATTATTTAACTACTGACACAAAATTTTATCTTTTACTTGGAACAATTTTTGGTAAGAACGCTTTAAATAGCAAAGTAGAAATGTACTTTGTATCAAAAAAAAATGTCTCTCAAAGGGAGGAAAATGCAATTAGACTGGTTTTGGCTCTGGAGTTTGTTGGAGGTCTATATAGTGTACCCCAGCATCTGGGGAGCTCTGCCCTTTTAAGTAGAGCTATGTTTGGGTTTATATCTGTACTGTCTTTTCCAGCCTGTGCCATTTAGCAATTGGATTCAATGATCTCAAGTTTTTTTCCAACCTAAACAACTCTCTGACTTTATGACCTAGTGAGGCTAATTAAAATTGCTGGGTCTTGTTTTAATAAGCATGATATATCTATGGCAGCAAAAAGAAATACGTATGTTTTTCATTGGAGACAAAAATTCAGAATTCAGGCCTTGCAGGAGGAGAGACAGACTGAACTGCCCTTCTCTGTGTGCAGTGTCAAGAGCAGAGGGTGATGGTTGAGGAGCTGATGTTTAAGTCCCTGTTTCTGCTCTGTCAGTTCTCTGCATAAGCCACGATTGCCAAAGAAGAGAGGCACATGTGGAGATCAGACCACGGAAGTGTTGTCTTTGAATGAAAATTCATCAGAGCTTTAGTTAATTATCTTAGCTTATCAAAATGGGGATTCTTCCACTCTTGGATAGCATTGTCATAGGGAAATTGTGTGGATAATACCAAAATGCTGAGCAAGTTTTTGTGCTTTAGCCCCTTTTTTTATCACAATTATTTTAAATGGAGCTTGTGAGCTGGACATCTAAATGGGTGTAGTCGGAAACCCAAACCTGTTACACAGGTAAAGGCCACAAAAGTACACTTGTCATCACTTTTGACCTGCAAATTACATCTACTAGGAGGGCAGCACTTCTTAGTAAGAGCTAACGATCTAATCCAATCTGGTCATTGGAACAGTCATTTCTGCTTGTTGGGTTAAGATGGTGGGGATTACTCTAAATCTGTCTTCATGAGGCAGTTGTCCACAACCCTTGTTAAAAGTGGAGAATCTAGTTAGAGGAAGGAGTAATGGCTGGCTATCTCATCTTCTCTGTGTGCTCCCCTGGGATACAACACTGACTGTGCCTCTGAGATGACAGCAGAGTTACTGAAGCTATTAACAGTATTTTCACACTGATAAAGTTCCACGTATGTGCTGGGAATTCACGCCATGCTCCTTCTGTAAAGGGCTGCATTTACAGGAGTTACAATAAAGATTCATATACAATGTTAAAATACTCTGGATTGAGTGATTGATGGTTTTGTATAACCCCTGGTTACTTTCTTCATTTGGCTTTCAGCCTCTCAGATTATGTTTCCAGGCTGCTTTGTCAGTGAACCTTTATGCCGGACATTGTTTCAAGGATAGGAAGGTGAGAGATGAGAGTACTTCATGGGTCCTTTGTCGCCAGTGGTGGATCGTTTTGTGAGAAATAACAAAGAGCAAGATGTCTGCTAAGAAGTTCTACATAGCGCAGGCTTGTATAGCATAGTTTGGTGCTGGGTGAAGAGTCAAACCTTGTAGCTGGGGGTTTGGCACTTCTGCCTGGCACAGAGGGGTGTCCGACAGGGGGGCAGCAGCTGGAAGCAGTTTGCTTGTGCTAATTAGCGCCTCACTCCTGCATTGATCCTGCAGCAAACAGGGCCTGCCTGTAGCTGGCTCAGAACTTCTGCAGCAGCCTGCGCTGCACTGGAGAGGTGTGAGGGCAACGGCATGTCCTGAGTTAAAAGTGGAGACAAAGAAAAATATCTTTTCTGAGAGTGGCACATGTGCCTGCAGGACCTGGTTGCCACTGGACTTGGTGCACGGAAGGTCAGTTAGGTACAATTTGTTTCTTCCCACTTCTGTTTTCATTCCCTCCGTGTTCATGAAGTAGTTTTATGCTCTCTCTTCAGTTACATTTTGAAAACTGTAGCTGCTCTGTGATATCACTAAGCCAATTTTCCTTGGTGAACTTTATTAAAGATTGCTAATAATATGCCAGGATTCGTGCATCTGATTCACTAGAAATGCCTAGAAAGAGTAGGTGTATACTGCTATTGTCGACTACATTTGGCCTGACTCAATTAGTCTGGAGTTAAAATTATGTTAATGAGATGGGCTTGCACAGACAGAAAACCCTGTGGGTGAAGACACAGGGTTTTTAAATAGGCTATAGTCTTCACTTCATTTTTGTTCTCTGAAAAATGATTTGAGAATTGTCCATGTATTCTGTAAAAATATGAAAATGTTTTTGAAGATATAGAGGGACTATTGAAATGCCTCTAGTTTATAGATAAAAAATTATATAATGTAAATAAGTTCTTTAAAAACCTAATTAACTTTGTATGTTATTGTTACCTTTGTTTCCTATTTAAAAGTGCACTTTGGTTCCATGTTCTGTCCCTTTCATCTTGCTGTAAACACAGTCTTTCAGAAATAGAAACACTATTTTTCCCCCTCCAGATCTGCCAGTAAAGGGCTGAAAATGCATTTAATGCCACAGACCCACTTAGTCTTCACTTTCTTTGTTATCTTTAACTCTTTCCGCCTACTCTCTGCCAATCCTTGATTTTATTTATTTATTTATTTAGGGGGGCGGGATGTGGATTTGCCCTGCTTTTCACAGCTGTGCTTGTCACATATTTCCTTTCATCTGTAAGTTTCAAGGTATTCTGCTCCTTTCTGAGGTCTGCTGAAAGCTTTACAACATGGCCAAGTATTACTTGTGCATGTAAATGCTGACTCTGCCAAACAGAGGCTAAACCCACACAGATTTCTGAACTCAGCAGTGGTTTCCCTTTTGAGTGTGACATCCTCGTTGAGAAGGTGAATCTGTACAAGCAGCCAAGGCAGGCTGTGAGAACCAGCACTGGGGGAAAAGAAGGTATCAGTGTGACACTTCTGCAGAAACTAAATGCAGTTGGTGTTAGAATAATAATAGGGAGGAATAAACAGAGAAGTCGCCACCTCAGTCCTGCTGAATTAGGCTGAATTGCCTCTTGTGGAGAGTGCTTTTCGCTCCCCACTGCTGAAGTGCCAAGCGTTCCAGAGCTGGAGAGGAGGATGGTGACAAAAAGGTTAAGAGCTGAACACAGAGAAGTATCTGCATTTTGCTTAACCTCCCTGCCTTGATCTTCCCAGAAACACAACAGCGCTTACCTACGCAAATGAAAAGCAGAAAACTTCTTGAAAAGGTTAACATTTGTTTTGTGCTAGTCTGGGCAGAATCAGATGTGATGGTTAAAGAGGTATGAAATGGCCTTTAAGGTGGTAAAGTTTTGTGTTATCTGTTACTCTTGCCACTCTTGACGTGGGAAGAAAAATTCTTTTGTAAAATTGCCTTTGATATGAGAGGGGAATTAACAGTTACTGGAAACAGGATTGGGTAAAATGTGATTTTTTCTATGTTGTATCTTTCTTGCATTACTAATAGTTGCCAGGGAAACCAGCAGAGCTCTAAAGTCTTCTGCTGGAAAGGCAACTATGGCTATAAACAAGGTCATTTCAAACTGTGCCTGCAGATTATAAAGATGCTAGTGAGGACCTGCCATGGGTTCTGTTCTGGATACTGGTGCCTGTTACATGATCAATTTCAATTAGATAGAAAAATGTTTATCCTGGTCAAATAGTAAGTGGTTTTTTGGGTGGTTTTTTTTTGTTTGTTTGTTTTTTGTTTTGGTTTTTTGGGGGGTTTTTTTAACAGTAAGCAAAACCTCCAAATTATTCTGATTCACCTCTAAAGAATTTATTGTACACAGAGTGTGAAGGTTGCCTGTCTAGATTGTTACATTGCTCTAGAATCCAGGGTCTGTCAATCTGCTGTGCTTTCTTTCCCTGGGGAAAATGGATACCATTTAGTAGTTTTACCAACCTTTTAATATGATAACAAAGTAAATTGTACCTGTCTTTGTACATGAGCTGTAATTATTTTCCAAGAGGTTAAACTTGGCTCGTTGCCTTTCATCTACAAGGGCACTGTTTCTTGGGTTTTACGTTGTCCACCCCTGTCAGGCACAGCTATGAACCTTGGCACATCCATCATCAGGCTTTCAGGGAAAACATGCCAAAGTTTGTAATAAATCTTTTTAAGGAACAAATGCTTATGAACTTTCTCTCATGTTGAATTTACAGGTCTGACGTTTATTACTTCACTGATTTCAGCTAAAGCCTAAGGAGGAAATTGATTTAGGATGAAAAATAGGTAATAATAGCTTGATTGGAAGAATTTTCAGCTTCAAAGGACCCTCGTGCCTTTCCACATTAAATAATGATCATAAAATCAATTTGTGTATCTCTGATTCCTTTTTTTGCATTTTCTGAAGGTGATGTTCTTTGCAAAGGACACATTATTCATAGTGTTTTACTGTTTTGAATAGCACTTCCATTTCTGATTTGCTTAAATGTTTTAGTTTCCAAGCTCAAATACATTCAGGTTGTTAAGACAATCAGAAGTGATTTGACAACTGTGAATACTTCTTCCAGAAAGTACCACAGACAATACACTAATTTTTGGTCCTTAAACAAGCTGTTTCTGGCTGTCACCAATCCCACACACTTTACAATTTACACCAGGGTTTAATTTTTGTCTTTTCAGTGATGGAGAGGACAAATCTGATGCTTAGAGGGGTAGGAGTTGCAAGCTATCTGTAACTATTCATGTTGTTGAATGTGACCAAAGTGTGTGCAGATGCGTCTGCTACCTCACTGTTGGTTCTCCCAGGTATGGTTGGCAGCATCTCCTGGCATTCAGGAAGCTCTGTTGCCCACACTGAACTCAATGTCCTTCAGCCTCTGAAGCAGCTTGCTTAAATAGCTCTCTGTCTAGAAAAAAAGGGTGATGTTGACACAGTCTATGTGCCACATTTATAATTCTCAGCAGAGGGAATTTAAAATAACTTCATGCAGGCATCCATAGGTTTTATATTTTGAATAAAATGATTGGATTTGAAATGTGTACATTTATTAGTACAATAAAAATAATTTTTGACTGTGTTTCTGTTGATGACACTCATCAGTGTTATGTCTCAGTATTTTCCACTTGGGAAATATCTTCAAAAGGCAGCTCAGTGTTGTTACTTACGTGTTAGAGGATGGTGAAAAATAGAGAAGATTCTGGTGTGGCCAAAAGCTTTGGGGAAAAGGTTGAAGAGACAAGCTACAGTTCTCTGGTTCCCTAGTGTGTATTTGACCTTCTACCACCAGTGAAGGATTAAAAATTATTTCAGAGGAGAATAGTTGCTGGCAGAGGAAAAACTTTTCACACATCTGAAAGCAAACCACTCTGTCACAAAAAGTTCAAATGTTCAAGAGTTCAGTTCTTGTGGAGCATAATGTGGCTTTGTCTGGACTTCTGATACTTTAATTTTCATCTATTTAATATTTAAAGAAATGTGCCCTGAAGCTTTTGCCATTGTGTTTTTTATTGTCAGGCACATGTTCCAGTGAATGAACCAGTACAATTTTGACTTTTTTTTCGTATGCATTTGGTAGTGCAGGCAGATTGCAGACCAAAAGTTACTGATTGTGACTAGGTGATTTTAAGTCTCAATATTATTCTTATCAAACAGTTTTCTTTTCAGCATCAGATATTCACATTTTCTTTGATATTATTATTCTTTGATGATAAATGCCCCATGAGTAAGGCATTATATTAGGGAAGCACACTTTACTTTGAGGACTGGCATTCTTTTTTCTCTCTACTTTGATTTTTTTAATGTCTCAGTTTTCCTTATCAATAGTTATTGCTAGGAGAGAACTACTGTGATAGCCCAATAGCTAAGACATATCTTAATTTGCATGTTAAACTATCATTAAGTATAGAGATCTAAGCATAGACCCTCATGGGAAACATAGTAACTATTATTTATACAAACAATATACTCCAGCCTCGTAGTTTTGGACCTCATTGTAAATGTCATCTAATTTGATGAGGAACCAAGACCAAAGGGTTTCACTAAAATGTAGTTCTCCTTGTTATTTGAAAAGTATAACTATAAGGAGAAAACTTAACTGAAAAAGAAGGCTATTTTCAAAATGAAAATACATTTTGGATTAAGAAATCAATATATTTCTTTCTAGTAGAATCTTAACCCTCCTTCTGAGTCCAAACTCACAAAACACAGAGTGGTTCTTTCACTCTTTGCCAGCACTGAGAACTGTTTTGTGATAAATCTTGATATAGTCAAAAGATCTTAAATAAACAAATACAATTATTCTTTTTTTTTTTTTCTTTTTTGTCAAAATTACCATGTTATTCCACCTTGCCTATGATCCAGAATTTTGCTAGGAGGACGAGCTAGTCTCTTGTGCTGCCACTATATCAGAATATTGGTAATTTCTATCATCTGCTCTCTTGAGTACTAATATCTACATTATTGACTTTTTTAAAATTTATTTTTGTTTGGCAGTGTTGCAAATCTGTGGAATTGTAATCCAAAATACTTTTCTCAGGTGTCAAGGCTGCCAGATTTTAAAGGGCTGACACGCGCTATTTATACCCAGCTCTGATATGCTCTGCTCCACTGGACACTAAACAAAGGAAAAGAAATAAAAAAACATAAATAAGAGTCCTCAAATTGGAAAATAATCATGAGTCCCTTTAAAGACAAAATTTTGTAGGTTTTGCTCATACAAATTCTAGCATTTTGTCATCAAAAGGGACTTGTGTCCGGCCCTTCCCCCCTGGAGACAGTGTCACCAACCAGCACATGGGGTCACCTGTGGACGGATGCACGTTCCTCCACATCAGGAGTCTGCAATATCCACCTTTCTGTGCTGTCCTCACTGCAGGTGCCACATCGTGGTGCAGGATGTCACAAACACCATGTGACAGATCAGATCATTTACCTGCAGGCTGTATTTTAGTTGGGTCTGTGTTTACGGAGCATGAGAGAGACGGAGGGAACAGAGGGCTTGGGCGATGCTACACGCCTGTTTTAACCTTAGGAAAGGCATAATCCTATACCCAATACTTCTTTTAGCTCCACCAGCAATCAGCTGCTCAGACATGCAGTAGTGATCACCACACATCAAAGGCATTATCACTGCCCTGCTCTTCCCTGGACATGCCCTATTGGCAACCCTCACAGCTGTTTGGCCCTTTGGCCTGGCACTGTACAGGGGTTGTTATTATAACACCAAGATTACTTTAATCTCATGTATGATTCAACTTCATGTCTGATTTAGTTGTGTTGTTTGTCCTGTGATGTATCATGACTACCACATTTGCCAGGCTTGATTCTTTTCAAGGGTCCAGTTCCATCTCTTTTTCCATGTATGGAAGGATCCCCAGCTGGCTAAATCTTTCTGCTAAGGGCTGCTCAGTGTACACCGTCAGAGAAGTCTGACAGGAATTGATCAGGGCTAATTTATTGAGACTGTTTTGCCTGGACCTTGATTTGTTCCAGTACAGATAAGTTCCAAGATTTAGTATGTATTTAGTGTTATTTTTATAACTACTGAGAACTGAAAAGGAGCAGGATTAAATCCTTTACATACTACAGTGAATCAAATATTATGCCTTTTTATTTGTTTGTTTTCTTTCTTTCTTGAAGAAAAAAAGGGAGAATTTAAGTACTTCAGGTACCAGGACCAGGATCATTCTAGCTGGAAAACGCCTGATAATTTTGTCTCATTATTTCAAAAAAAACAACCATTAACTGATTTCCTAGAAGCTCTTGCAGGTTAAAAATGATGATGCTGTATTTATGGCATAATGGCAGAAATGTTTTCCTTTTCTCATTAAGATGTGTGTCTTAATACCATTGTATTTCTCACAAACTAGAAAGCCAGACTCTCTAAGGGGAACACTATGCTTTTACCATGATGTCAATTCTGTCACTAACAGCTCTCAAAATGCAGTGTAGTCATATGTGTCAAGAAGCATTATAATTATACAGCCTGCATCACAGTTCTTATTTTATCTCCTTGCAAGTATACACCAATATTTTTCCTAACTTAATGACCAGAAATGTAAGAATAATTTTCCTTTGCATAAGCAGGTGAAGCTATAGCTGCTTTATTCACAGCTGTACTCAATTTTCTTTTTTTTCAGCCTATAATAATTAGTCTGCACAATGGTCAGATTTTATCATTAAAAGTATATCCTTGATCAGTCTCTAGGCACACAATTTTACCCAAATATTTGATCCTTGGAAGTCTGCCAGTACTTTCAGACTAAAAGATTACTTGAAGTTTCTTTTACATAATGCATGCCAAATTGTTCTTCTCCTGGAATACTTACAGAGCTATTTCTGCTATTCCCAGAGCACCACTGAGTAATTCCTTACTGAATTTCTTACTGTACTGAATATTCATGAAAACTTATGAAATATGATGATGTTTCTTCTGGAGGTGCTTTTTACAGTGTCTTACCCATAGAGTTTTACTTTCTTATGGCTGGTTTGTTACAACTGTTACCTTTTCCTTCTTATGCTTGGATGATTCTTCCAAAGGACAAGATAAAACTGAAGAGCCATGGTCATTGTCAAGTCTAGTCCTTTTCTGGCACAGATGACAATATCTAATCCTTTTCCTAGTTTAGCAGATCTTAGCTTAAGCTATTTAGATGTCTTTATTTGCTATTTCTATTAGAATATTGTCTCTGGACAGCATTATTATGACAGAAGAATTTTCAAACTAATTTTTCCAATGTCCAGTTCACATCTGGTTCTGTTGGTACACTAGGACAGAGGACTGAATGCCCAAGGATCATCAGCCATGGAGTTACCACTTCCATTTCAGTATCCCAAATAAGCTCCAAGTTTATTATACATTTTAATCAGAAGTGTCTAAACCAAGGATTTTTACTTTTCAATGATTTGCTTTATATATTTTTTTTAATTTCAGTTTTATAATTTCAGTATCTGGATTGGTCTCGTGACCTAGTCTTGTGACCCAGGCTCCTCAAAGAACTCCCCTGGTGAGGAGGGAATGAGGTGAGGAGGAATGAGCAATCAAGTGCTGTTCAATAGTCAGATATAGTTAGATATCTCAGTACTTATTGCTATTTTTACCATCATGTTTAACTAGAAAATTTCATGTAAGTGTAGAGCATATACCTTAAAATGCTTTTTGGTAATAATGCATGAGAGAGACTCCTGCAGAAGAGGCCAGAATCACAGAGGACAATGTTTCTTTGATTTATAGCTGTTGCATTTTCCCCAAGCTTCAGAATAGCTCGGTATCAATCTGTTTCTCATATCTATTTGACTAGCTTGAGTTAGATCAAAGAATTATGTATTTTCAGAGAATCTACATAAGAGTTATATATACACTGAGAAATTCCTATCTTTGTGATGGTTTCTGCCTTCCTGGAAAAATACTAAAATGCTATTGAAAATAGGCAATATTGAAAATAAAGAGAAGAAATAATAATAATAATAAAGAGTAGCAAGTGGCACAAACACCATCCTCTCACAGAGACCTGTACAGCTGTCTTTTCCTTCACACTACCAGACCAAACATCTGACTAAGAGTCTAAAGCAGTACTGCAGAAATATCAGAGCTAAGGAGCTCCTATGGAGAACATCCTATAAAATGCTCTCATTTTGTAAAATGCTTGGAATAGTTTTTGAGATTCTGTCTTCTTCAAAGCTCATGCCAGAACTCAGGCTGCTTATGGGTTTAAGAGGAAAGTAGGCCATGTACATGTCCAAAAAATGACTGGACTACATTTTGGTGTGATTCTGCAGGCATCTGACAGAGCAATGCAGTTTTGTCCTTAAAATTGCTTGATCCTTTGCTTTTCTCAACCAATAGCACTTTTTCAGTTCCTGTGAGCTTCCAGTAAGTAATCAGACAGACTCTGGTGTGCCGTGAAAATTAGCTCAGTGCAGAGATGTTCAAGGTAGGTGAGATCCAGCCTTAAAAAATTCACATAAAACAGTGCTACATGGTGTTTTCTGACCAGGACCAGATAAAATCAAGCCAGATGATCTTGGTACAAAGCCTAAGTTAAGAAGCTTTGATTCTTGTCAAATGATTATTACCTTTGGGACCATTCCAAACTTTTGTGACTAGACTCTCTCTGGATCTAAGATCAGATGCCTTTAGCCAGCATTTCTATCACAACTTGTCCCTTTCCAATTTCAGGACTAACATGAGTAAAATGAGGTGCTTCAGCATCTGTCACTATAACACTCCTAGTGTTATGATATTTCACAAGTGTCATCCTTGTGAAATTCATAAGCATGTGCTCTGTTTGCTGCCACAGATATATAGAACAGAAATGACTCAGCATTTCCAACCGCATGATAAAAAATAATTGTTCTGATTGTTGTTCTGATTTCCTCAATTTCCCTTTTGCTCCACAGAAAATCATGAGTCTGAAAAATAACAAATTTGCTTCCCAACCTCCCATCCTTTTNCCCTCCTGTTTTTTTTTTTTTTTTTTTTTTTTTAATGGTGGAGGAGGAAGAGTTAATTTGAGCTACAGTTCTTGGATAATCACAGGAATTTAGAAACTCCATCTACTGTGCTATATGACAGCAGTGAAACCTGATCAAGGTTATTCATCCCTCTAACCATTGAAGTCTACATTCAATAAACAGAGAGTTGAAAAATGACCACATCAAGGAACTTGTCAAACTTGGCCAGAGAGCATGAATTTGAAGAAACAACCTGTACAAATCTCTGAAAAATTACTTTGTAAAAATGACATTTCGTTACTGAAAAACGTTATCTGCTTTTACATATTCAGACATGTTTGTTAGAAATAAAGTATAGTTTTGGATTTGCTTTTGTTTAACCATTGAGGAAAAAAAAAAAAAACCAACACTGTTGGCTTGTTTTGGGGCTTTTTAATTTTTTTTACTTTTGCATATTCAACAGTAGTTTATATTACACTGAGATACATCTGCCAGTGATGGGGCCTCCATAGGTAGCAGAGGGATCTACTTCGTAGATATGTAGATTCTAGCCTGATGAAAAATTCATTGATGCCTTAGGAAATGAAGATGGGAAAAGAAATGAGAAGAGATGATAATGTGTTGTCCTCTCACCTGAAATCAAACGGCTTGTTCAGGCCCTAACTCTTTTTCACATCTCTAGTGTGATTTATGCATATCTGGCGAAGACTTTCTTGCCCATCCTTCAGATCCATTGAGCTTTTGGCCTCTTAGAAAATGAAAGTCAAAAATATTCTACTACTGTTTCTGTAGACATGGGTCTACTATCATGTATATAAAAAATGTAGCTGTTTTGGTTTTCTTTTGTTTTAGTTTTTACATGAATCAGAAAATAATCAGTGGTTTGTAGCTCACTGTTTATAGGCCCCCAAGGCAGCAGGCTTCAGTCACAGCAATTTTCCATCTTGGACTCAGTTTGGGTTGATAACTTTCTTTGGAAGGTCAATAACAAAAACGTTGTTACACTTGGGTTGTTATTCAGGGAAGAAAGATAAGCTCCAAGGCTGTTAATTAAAGCCCAGGAGCTGGTTATGCAGCAGGAATTGCTGGGAGCAGACAGAGGTTGTGAGGGGAGCCCAGCCCAGGTGCTGCCCCTCAAGGCCGAGGCCTAACAAGGCCTGACGAGTCCTAATGAGACCGAACAAGGCCTGATGAGTCCTAATAAGACCCAACAAGGCCTCACAAGGCCTAATGAGACCGAACAAGGCCTGATGAGTCCTAATAAGACCAAACAAGGCCTAACAAGGCCTAATGAGACCGAACAAGGCCTGATGAGTCCTAATAAGACCAAACAAGGCCTAACAAGGCCTAATGAGACCGAACAAGGCCTGACGAGGCTTTCTGGGCTCTCAGGGCAGCCCCAGAGGTTTGGAGGGGTGGTACCACCCCCGTCACTTTAGGCTTGGGTAAGTAAAATTATATTTATGGTCAAGTTCAAAAGCAAAGATAGTTTGTTTTCCTGACTGGGTTTGGTAAAGAAAAAAGTCTGAAATGAGGGTTCTTCTGGTCAAAATGGAGACATCTGGAGCTTCTGTTTAATTAAAAACTTTTCCTGAGGTGTTTGGATAAAGTTCCAGTAAAACGAGTTTCTGTCCACTCTCTAGCTTTCATTGTGTCTCTTTTTAAAAATGCTTATGGCAGATAGTGGAAAAAGAAGAAAATAAACAGTACATCCAAAGAAAACAGAGTTGAAGTATAGCAAAAAACAGGTAATTCAAATTACTATGATGTATTAGTATTTCAAAATGCATGCAATATTTGCAAATGTACAAATGCATTTGATTATAACACTACTAATTTATGAAACATTTAATAATTAAAGAACTGAATAAAAAGGAATATTATTTTTAATTAATAGTTCCATACTGATGCATCGCTTTATCGGTTCCCTATACCAACTTGTCCCTTCCCTAATTGATTTTTAATACATTTTATTCTCTAGAAAGAAATTGAACCAACTTTGCACATCCATCATGCTTATTTTATGCATCATTAATAAATCAAATCATATTTATTAAAGTCTGCAATTACGTATGTCAGAAATGTTGACTAGATGTAAATAAAAGCCCTTGTTTGAATGTTGCTCTTAATTATGTGCATTTGATTTTCATGACTCGCATTTTAGAAAATCGTAAAAAAAATGTAATTGCTAATGAATGTCTGTGCTAGGGTTTGATTATGGTTCAGTGTCTCTTATACAACCATTTGAATCTGAGTATAAATATTTTCCTGTTGCTCTTGCTTGAGCACTAGTGCTAAAATTCCTAAGTAATGCTAACGCAGAGTTTTAGTTTGTCTCTGAAGTATGTTGGCACTGAAATGAATTACGCACTGAGAAGGACTTTACATAATGCTATAAAGGTTGAAAGGCAGAACTCCTGGTTTGGAGGTGATTCTAATTTTCTTTTCAAGCCCATCAAATCTGATCAAATCTTACTGACATTGAATGTTTGGCAATGGTGAAATCTTAGTCATAGTGTTGTTAATCTTGTCCCGTGCACTCACTTTTGCAGAGAACACATAAAGCCAAAATGTACGTGAGGAAGGTGTGGAACAAATGTTGAAAGGTGCATTTTCAGTTTTCATTGTCTGCAGCACAGACACACTGTGATGAAACCAGAGAGAGTTGTACTGCTGTCTAGTTGTCCACAGAGAGCTGAAGTCAAAGAAATTCTCCAGTACATCATTAAACAAGCCAGAAGAGGCAGACTCCATACTAATTCTGCTTGCTCTTTAATTTCAGGGAGTCAGTTCTGAGCCTTATGGATATGTTCGGGCAGGAGCTCTGTGTGATCTCAGAGTAGCTGAAGGGCATCAGATGCCCTATTTCTGCCACTGAGATGTGCCTCAGCATCCAAGTAATAGATTATAAATCTCTGAAAGCATTTTTCAGTCATGCATTTTTACCATATCCCTTAACCAACCACAAGATTTCAAAGAGCATAAAAATCGCTTGTACCAGAGAATTTTGCAGCATAGGTAATACTGTAGAAACTCACTGTACTGTCATTTTGACACAAATAATTGGGCATGGAGCTGCACATATACAAAAAAAGGAAAAAATATCTTTATCGCATGCTACCACACAGGATGTGTACTATAGACTTACAACTGTAATAATCCATCACTGTCTGTCTGTATTGAAATGGAAAACAAAAAATATGGTATTTGGGCTGTAAAAAAAAAATTGAATACCTGTGGTACAGTTACATTATTTGGTTATATTGTAGCTGATATGTCTACAAAATTGAACGCTTCTATTGTGCTTCAAATTTATGGCTGAGTAAATCAAAAGTCACTTTGTGAAGATGAGGACCTACCATTTTGTAGGTCAAATGTTGTTTTATACTGAATAAATTAGGTGCATATTTATCAATGTTACTTCTTACAAAATATAGGCATTTCCTTTGCCTCGTTTAGTTTGCTTTCCACAAAGGGATAGTTGCATTGCTGATAGCTTGCAAAGAAATTATCCTTTGTATCTGTTCACTGGAATCTGCCCATTTGTGCAATGGAGGCTGAGTTTTGGAGGCTGGAAAATATGCTGCAGCATTGATGGTCTTTTGCTGTTGAAAGAGTAGTGCAGTATTATTTCAATAGATTACTAAATATTTTAATTGATTTCTTAATTTGTTTTCTGCTGCTTCATCCTGAACCCCTGACATTGCTAAGAGCATAACATTAGTGAAATCTACCTTTACATTAGTGACACGTCTTTTCCTTTTTGCTGCCTGATGTGGCAGCCAAATGATGAGCTGAAGAAACAGCATGCTTTAGTGCTTTTGGGAAGTCCTTTAGGTCTTGCACAAACACCACTTATTTTCTTCAGCATTTAATATCTTGCACATAATTAGTCCATTGAGCCACTTGACAGATTCTATTCCATCTAGTTTTGAGTGTGTTTATCCTGATGGGTACCTGTTTGCAAGATTCCTGTTATAACAGCATATTTTACTAATCTGATGGGACAGACTACTTTAGAGTATTTCAGATACCCTTGGGCACTGATTTTGGCTTGGCCAAGAATTGAGTTTAGTTATATACATCAAGAGTTCAAAGATGTGCGTCTTGAAAACAAAACAGTGATCATTTTTGGTGAGACTGTTAGTGGTTTGGGATGATATTGAGCTAAGGTTTTGGTGTAAGTGGCTTTTTTGATTCTTTGATTGGTTGAGGGGGTTGTACCCCTTTTCTCCCTTGCTTATTTTCTTATTGCAATATACCTTTTCTTGTATATATTTTTTGTCATGTCCTGTTTTACAAGGCACTTTACAGTGGCATTTTTGTTGGAAGGAAATACAACCACAGAACCTGTTTTATCTGTTATTGTAGTTTTACTTCCCAGACCCCAGCCACAACAAAACACACGGTGTGGACCCTGCCCAAAATGCTGTCCAGCTTCATTTGGAGGTAGCTGCAATCTGCAGTCTCTGTGCCAGACGAGCAGTAACGTGGCAGATGTGGAAGGAAAGGCAGGAATTTTCTGTCTGTACTGAAAACATTACAGCATGTTGCATTGATCTGCTGTCACCTCAGACCTTCCCTGGCCCAGAGGAGCCAAAATATTAAGGGTTTTGAGTTATTTGAAATTTGAAACAGAAGAGGCAAAAGTCAATAAGCAAACCAAACACTTGTAAAGAAAAATGTCAATTTCATAGAGATTTTACTTAAAGTAAGAACTTGGGAAGTAAATCTTTATACATATTCCACTTTTCCCAAATGTCTGTTGTTTGGGGTAAAATCCTAAACGATTCATTAAAAATATCTGCTCTATGTCTGTTCCAAGGGATTCGATTCCATCAAAATATGACTTTGAAAATCCAGTGTCCGCTGCAGGTCTGAGAGGAAATGTTGAATATTCATCAAACAGCAGTTGTAGGTGTTCACTGAAGAGCCTGAGTCATGCCACAGAGCAATACATCTCGTTCTCTACCCTTGTAAAACCTCAGATTATGTTTTGGTAAACAGGCACATAAATATGATATGTTTATTTTTTGATCTTTTGAAAGATAAATAGTGTTCCTACCTGGAAACGTCAAATGGATTTGTATCATTAAAAATATTTTCTTCCAAGCAAATAAGTCACTCTTTAACAGCTAACCAGATACTTTCCAAATTGATTCTCTTGCAAACCTAGAGGAGTACTTAAGATCACTGATGCAGGTACGTTGTTAATTCTCACTGAAAGCTCTTCAAAAATCAGCTAAGGATATCACCTGTGAAGATTTTGTTTTCTTTTTTCCCAGAACCAGCATCCCAGTAACAGCACCTTTGCCCTGTTAGAACCAAAGCATGTGTTTTCTTGAGACTTCACATGCTGTAATAGGTGAACTCAGTTGTTTGAAATGAATATATTTGACCCTAGGTTGTCCATTTGTTTATGCTGTAGTCTTCCCTGTCACAGATCACAAGACCATGCAGAAAAAATTCCCTTTATTGAATCATTATTGAGATGGTACTCCACAATATTGTGAAAACCTGTAGCTGGAACATATTACATTAACATGTTAAAAGGTTTGGGATATTGAACAGCACAGCCTCCACAAGGACATCCTTGGGCTGATCAGGATGATAACAGCAGCAGAGCAGAACAGACCAATACAGCCACCATTACTACGCAAGCTCTGCAGTCCATCTCTGAGTTCCCAGGGCTTATTTGCAAATCAGGCAGCATCTCTTTCAGAAAACATGCTGGCATGTGGCACCTGTGCTGGAGCTCTGCTGCTTTTTAATCACAACAGCTAAAGGTTGCTCATATAAACATATTTTCCTGAAGGAATGATAAGAAAAAGAAACAAGTCTGATCCTGTACTTGTTGACAGAAGGTAACAAAAGTAAAGGAGATGTGAGTTTTTCTAGTACTGAATCTCACCCTGGTAATGAAGCAAAGGTGCATTGGAGATATGGCCATAGGGCTGCACTGAACTTTCTGCAGCTTGATGCACTCAAAGATGCAGGAAAACTAACATTGTCTGGAGCATGGACATTTGTAGTGTACAGGAGGCTGCTGGGAAATCATTAGGATGTTTCTACTGCTCTTCTGAATTATAAGGAAGTCATTCAAAAGAGAAATGCAGAATGTACGAGAAGGTGAGGTATCTACAGGTGGAGGTTCAAAGGGTAAAGCAGTTGAGTGGGCAGGTCTGAGTGACCACAGCAACAGAGAGAGTGATGGAGGAATCTGGAGATCTGGGAATAGGTGAGGAAGAACTTGAAATTGTTCTGAAGTAGTCTCAGTTTCTACACTAAATTTCAGTACTATTCTTTTAATAATTTTGCTCTTGCTTCACTATCCATTCTATTATCTTGCTTGGAATAAACAGGCTCTAGTTTAACAAGGTTTCTCTTCTGGTATTTGATGTAATTATCAGAGGAATGGAGTTCTGGCTCTCTGGGTTGGCTTTCTCTTATGATTTATGTTTCATACATTCATTGCATGCTCTCCAACCAGTTCTTGGAAATTACAGGAAACAATTGTTTTCTTGTGGGAAGGAGTTTCATTGCTCTTTTAAAAAGCCAGCTTCAAGGAGGTGGTCTACTGAAACACCAGCTCCCTGTCCTTGATGATTCGTCTTTTAATTCACAATGTTGTGCCAAAAATACAAAGAATGAATTCTTACTGATTCATAGAGAAATCAGAAATGTGCTTTCTCTCTCCCTCTAAAAATTGATAGGGTCTTAAAGTCTTTCCATAAAAAGCTCAGAGTATCAGGCAATTAATTGTTAAAAACATAATGCCATAGTTGCCAAGTATTATACCCAGTGGAAAGGAAGGATATAGTTAATACTAATAATGCCAGATTACATTTTTAACGAAATGTTTTCTCTTGCTTGTGGTGGAGAGCACATTGTTTATGCTTGGTAGTGTCTCAGAGCAACACAAAATTTTGTTAGATTTAATTATTAAATATACAGCAAAGCTGGAAGAAACGTTGAAGAGTGATTCCTTTTGCTTTTATCCCAGTGTTGTTCTGGTCCTCACTACACCTGTAGCTGTCAAGCACAGCGGCAGAAGTTTATCACACCCGTGCCTGGGCTCCTCATACCTGCTGTTAATGAGCAAACAAGATGCAGGGTGAACCTTGTGGGAAAATGCCCCAGGGAAAACAGACATGTCTGAAGACAGAAAAAAAGATGAACTTGTAAAATGAAACTAAAACAAAAAATGCCCTTTCAACAAAATATTTCTGCAGTTGTAGGGAAATGTATTAGCTAGCTTCATTCACACAGAGAACTGAATGCAATGGCATTTTACTTTGTTCCCACTCTCTCTCTTAATGGGATATTTACAATCAACACAATTTATGTTTGGAAATAAGGATTTTTGTGAGATAAATAAAGTTCATTTTTATTTCACTATTTAGAGAGAGATGCATCAGGGAGTGATTATTAGGAAAAAATATTGGAAAGAAGTTATAGAAATTATGATTATAGGAAAGCTTAAAAGTCAGTTTATATAGAACAAAGATCTTAACAGGCATGATGAGATAATGAATTTAATTAAGATCAGTTACCATTTTGTCTAGCATTCTTCAATGCAGTGAAAAATCCCTTTTCTGCAGCTGTTAGAAACTCAAGCTGGACACACAGAGAAGAAACTTTTGTGTTCTGAAAGCTCTCAGAGAGATGCTCTGCAGGTGCAACAGTCATGGAGCTGTGTCCCCACTCTCCCTGCACATTGCAGAAAGGCTCCCTGGATGCTGCTGCTGGGGGATCCTGTGAGATGAAGTCTCAGTAGGCTCACATGTGCCTTCAGTTAACACTGATCACCGTGGGTTGTTTTTCATCACGTAAAGTATGATGTGCATAGTAAGATTCCGTTTGTGAAGAATAAACATAGCAATTTATGACTAAAATGTAAATTTTATTTACAGTCATGTATATGCCTCCATAGGTGCTAAAAAGAAATGTTCTAAACTGTTGAGTGCTAAATGTTTATTTCCATATTTTAAGTAACTATGGTTGAGTTAATTCAGATGTGTGATTTGTATTTATTAGAAAAACAGGATTCTTACTTAAGTGTAAAGAGATGCTGGGATCAAAGAGGAGCAAAATAATCAGCTTTAGACAGCAGTAAGAAACAAAATGAGGATAGAAAGAGTAAACAGTACACAATCAGCATAGTGTAATTTCAGATTCAGTGTCAGAACTGCAAAATTGATATGACAAAACTTTTAAGTTTTATGATTAGAGGTAGGGGTATTTTGACACTGGAAACCTGACAGTGCATGACAGAAGGCAGATTTCTTAGAATATCCTTGGTTAGAATATTTCATTTTATTAGTTGAACACCTGTTGTTATTTCTGTAAGCAGCTGAAAAATAATTGTCAGTTTCTCTCAAGCTCACAAAAGTTACCAGGATTCCTATAATGACATAGCACCATAAAATAAATTTTAATAGCTATCACAGATGGTCATCTTTTAAAAGGTCTGGCTGTGCCCATTGTGCAATGTCATTTTGTGTGTGTGCATTCTCTGTGTTGATGCATGAGTATTTGTGACCTATAAGTGAGCCCTCAGTACTTACCTTGCTAAGCAAAGTTCAAGGGCCACAAGTTTATGCTGCTGCTTTTGCTTTAGAAATAAGAAGCCAGCTGGGTTAGCACTGCTCTTTTTTGGTAGCATCATGGTTTAGGTCTTCAGAAGCAATTTGTGATTGCATCACTCTTTGTTTGCCAGCAGCTCAGAGGATGCACATTGGTATTGCTGGTGCACTTACTGGCTGACACCCAATCCTGTGTTAGCCCTTTGAATAAAATGAGTTGAATATCGAGTAAGTTCAAAGTAAAAAAAAAAAAAAACAAACAACATGTTTTTACCTTAAAGATAGTAAACATATTAAGGAAAGAAGAGTTTTCAGGGCTCAGTATAGAGTCTGGTGTATCAGAGACCTTATGAAGTTGAGGTTTGGGTTATTTAGGAAAACAAGGATGTAATCCCCATCAGATTTTGTCATACAGCATTTCAGGCATCTCCAGAAGGTGTTAAATCCAGGAAGAGAAAATTCCATCTATGACTCCTCCCTTGCTACTTCTGACATACTTTAAGATCTTTACTAAATTGAGAGGACATTTTTTAAGTATACTTAGTTAAGAGGAAGTATTGAGGTTTTTGAGATGCTGCAGTGAAGAAAAAATAATTTCAGTCCTGTTAAGGATATTTTGCATGGCACTCAGCAGTTTGAGTTTGGCAGCTTCTCAATGGAGAAAAACAATCTGTGTCAAGAAAAACAAGAAATAAGAGATGCTTGATATTTCCACATGTCCAAAGTATTTATTATATAAACCTAAATTTTCAAAAACTGGTGCTGGTGAAGAAGCTTGGCTTTTCACCTAGGGCAAATCATTATTATCTCTCAAGACCTCAGCAGCATCTTTAATGTTGATTACACTGTAAAACAGCTTTGAAAAGAAGTGATGCAGACTTTCTTTCAAAACAGCTTGATTATTATGTTGATGATAGATAAGCAATGATGGAGTGGGATTATTACATGTAAAACCTCTTTTCTGTGCCTGATTTTTGAGATATCTGAAGGTCTCACCTTATGTCTTTGTTACCTCATATAGAAGTTCCCAGAACACAGACACATATTACCAGCAGCACCCCCATTCTCTAAGATGCAGCTCTGGTAATGATTAGAGATATTCTGGTCCAGAGCAGAGTTCAGAGCCCGCCCTGTCCGTGCTGAGTGCTGGGTGGTTCGCACCCCCCTTGCCTCAGCCTGTCTGCTCCCTTGGTTGCCTGAGGCTTTCAAAGTTGACCGCAGGCCCTTCCTCCTAAAAGTAGCTCTCAGCTCCCTCTTTCCTGATTAGACATTAAACTCCTAGGACATGGGATTTCTCTTTCCATGTGTATGTACAGCCAGAGATAATTTTGTGGAACGGCAATCAGGCCGGAGGTCTCGAGCCAAGGGAGAGAGGCTTGCTCACCATGAGGCAGTGAGTGCATAATTCATGCTGTGTTTGGGAGGGAGGAAGGGCAGCACAGGTTCTTCCAGCAACCCTCTGTAGCTGAACTGGTTTTGTGTATCGCCAAAAGAAAAACTAAAGTAAACCAAATTGGCTTACGCTGACTTGCTTTACATGATGCTGCAATGGTTAATGAAGGTGCAAATGGAATGGCTGCATCAACTGCAAAAATTGGATCTGAGAGATCAGGAGACTCTTAAACCACACCTGCTTGACTCCTTGCTGTTGTCTCTGTGTGGGATAACACCTGTGAAACCTTGTTTATGAATGATGGAATTAGTCAGGTGCTCACATAGGATTTTAAAATAGATTTCTTTTTTCCTTTTATATTTCATTTCCTGTATATCCTTTGCATGAAAACCTGGAGTTTGTGACAGAAAATTATAGCCCCAGTCACAAAAATACTGACTTTTCTATTCTTCATTGATTGTCCCTGGTGGCACACTGCAGAGATGCCAGGAGACTGTCATTTCTGAATTTGGAGTTCTGCCTGGGGATGGAGGATGGAGCCTCAGCCCCTGTGAATGCCAGGCAGCTCTCAGCTGAGAAGGGTTCTCTGGCCTGCAGCAAACAGCAAAGGCACTGTCTGTGTTAAAGACAGGCTCCTCTAGCCTGTGTACAAGGTAGACAAAATCAGATAAAGCTGGGAAGAGAAGGGAATTATGCATTAAAAGAATAGAATAAAGAGAATAGAGTAGCAGCATTAGGTGGATATAGAAGTGGAGGTGTGGAACCTCTTCCTTTCAGAGTCAGTAATTAAATGTCAAATATCTACATCCCAGGTGAATGCTACCATAAAAAATACAAACCCACAGCATCTATTCTCTTTGGCTGGGTTTGGAAAAACCCCACCACCACAAAAACTGTTCTTCACTCCTCTAAACAAAGTCTTAGATTCCCCACTCCTAACTGGATTTTAAGACATTAATTAGGTTGGAGCAATCATTACCCAGTAAAACCTTGTAAAGTGCATGTGCACCATTGACTGATATTTTATACATTCCTATCATTATCATGTTTCCTCTCTCAGCACCATTCCCAGACCTGATTCATGTATTTGTTTAACTTCTGTTGTTGATGGCTTTGCTTTTCTAAGTGAAAGACAAGAATGACTGCCGCAGACCAATTAAAGCTCAGGAGAATAACACACATTTTAAAATCACATGTTTCAAGTAACCTGCAATATCTCTGTGATATATTTTTAGTAATGTAAGAAGCAACCCTAATCACTAAAATAACTCATCAATGTCCTTGCTTCTGCTGGAACCAGGAATTTGGGCCACCATTCTCAGCGTGTAGGTGTAAAAATCTGTCATTCAGTCTGGCAGCTGTAGGAATACGTTCCTTCTCTCCATATGAATCCCCATTCTGGTTTGTGCCTGTCCAGAGTGGGGACAATTTCCTTTAACAAGGACAGAGGAACAGTCGGTCTCGTTCACAGTCTCATAGGGTTTACAACAGTGCTTACTGTGCCTTGCTTGGCACTCTGAAGGCGATTGCTGTCTAGGTGGTGCTTCAGTCCTCAGCTCCTTTTGCTAGGGTTTTCGTTGAGAAATCCTCCAGAAGATTTATATCTATGACTTTAAATTTCCTTCATGCCCAAAGCACAAATGTTGAAATCCTGTCAGAGATTTTGTAAGGAGTATAGAATTGACAGCCACACAGTAAATATGAAACTTGGTTAGTGATTGAAAAGATTCAGAAATTGCATAGCTGACAATACTTAGATGGGGGTAAACAAATTGTCTAAACCTGTGAGCTTGTTCTCCATGGATGTGCTGAGTTTATTCTGTAGAAAAAGGGTGGCTGAAATGCTAAAGTTGTAACTGTCAATTTATTAAAAGGCAAAGTTAATGATCAGCTTGAGAAAACCATTCTGGAATATTTCATATGCAATGACCAGTACCAGAAAGCAAAGTCTCTTTTTTTTTTTTTCATATTTATAAGAGTATAGAAGTGATGAGGAAAGATTGTTAGGTAGAAGCAGAGGGACTACAAACAAAGTCCCAAAACAAAGTTTTAATTGATTATAAAATATCTGAACTTAAATGAGCATTTTTCATTTCCTCTGCAAGTTCTATTCTAAACCCGAATCATTTACAGAAAATGCAGTGCAATAAAAATGATTTTCTTATAAATGTCCATGCCAAGAAACGGCAAGATGAAAGTAGATATTTCTCATTATTTGCAAAAATGTTTCTGCATAATTACTTCTGCCACCCTTTCATTGCTTTAGTGTCCCCTTGAAAGATTGCCTTTCAAAGTGTGTTTTATTGCAGTCCTTAAAGATAATGCAAGGTTGTATCTCTGCTGCTTTAAGTGAAAAGGAATTGTAAATGCAAACACCCATTTCTCTTTTCACCTGACCAAAGTGTGCATTCAGTGCCTTTGAGAGTGTTTCAATGTTTATGTAATATATTCTGTAAGGGTTTCAATTTCAGCAGGATGCATATCCCAGAAGGTCACCAAAAGGTTGGGATGTACCAGTTAGCAAATATTGTAATGATCTTCAGTGCCTCAATCTGAAACTCTACTTGAAAGTTTGTGTGGATGTTTGAATACAAGCTCTGCTTCTAAAATTGCCTTTAGGAGGTCACTGTTTAGTTCTGCCTTCTCATCGTATCCCCAGCAGTAAGGGATGCTGGTTTTCCAGGATCCAATTACATTGCATGGGGCTATGTAGAGGACATGGATACAGGCTAGTAGACTGCATTTTGAATTAAGTGTCCATATAGAGTTATTTGACCTCTGAGTCTCCTTCCACTTGCATGAAACACTGAATTCTGTATCTCTGTGTCTGTGTGCTGCTGAAAGCCAGAGCTGGCTCAGTCCTGACTGAGCATTACATGAGACTCTGCACAGGCCCTACGAGGGGCAACTAAACAAGTTTTCTGTCACCTCTGTTCCCTGGGGACTCCAGTCTCTCAAACAGTGTAGGAGGAGCCTTTATAGGGTTTGTTGTCTTGCAGGTTCCATTGCTTTCTTCCAAGACTGGGTGGCAGAAGAGCCAAGAGTTGTCAGTTCCCTGCAGCCTGGTGATCAGAGCATTCTCTGGTGTGTAGAAAAGCCATCTGTGTCTTGTACAGCAACCAAACTAGTTAAGTTGCCTTTTAGGCAACAGCCCTGCTGTTTAGAAGGTGCTTGGGAATTCATTCTGAACTAGCACTGCAGTGGAGCACAAGAAAGGTGTGCTATTAAGGAGCTATTAAATAGAATCATAATTAAATTAATAAATCCCAAACTCAACAACTCCCCACCCTGTCCTGGTAAAGAGAAAAAGACAAACCTTGAAACACCTTCCCATGATCTTGTCCTATGGAATCTCCTTCTTCCTTCTTAACCCCATGGAAATCCTCAGTTCAGATAGAGTTTGAGCTCTACTTTTCATTCACTTGAATGACTACAGGAGTGCAGTAAGGATGCATTGTGATGTGCTAAATAATTGCCTGTTGGTTTCATGGAAGAGCCAATATTAGAATTAGAGTTTCAGTGAGGGTGTTGACAGCAGAATACCTTTCCACTTGGGTGTCTTCTTCTTGTAGAAATTAATTCAAATCTCACTCTATGGCCTTCAGTTTATGTAATGTCTTGGAGGTGGTTTCTGAGCTTCAAAATTTTGATTCCTATTTTCCTATCCACATCTGATTGGATGTGACATCTGGAGCACAGGATCAAGTTTTTCCAGTTTTTAAACAAAATCTACTCTGAGAAGAAGGAAGGAAGGAAGGAAATTCCTCTCATGTCTGTGTAGACCTGAGGAACTGCATAGTTCAGTTTCTGTGAAAGGTCTATGTAGCTGGATAACATGTTTGATCTCTACATGATTCTGGTTTCTTGAACATGTTGTGTTCTCTACAGAGCACTGCTCACTGTGAAGGATATTTTAAGGTGTAATTTGTTTTCAAGCTACCACCAATTCTTCTCAGTAGAGAAGTACACTCGTATCAATTTTAACTAGGTGGGTTTTCTACCAGCTGCAAAGAGGCTATGGTAACTGTCAGAGCTCCTGCCTAACTACATTTCCTGTGAACTAACCAAAAATAAAATAAAGTACAGTAAATTCTGAAAATTGATGCCTGTCCTTCTTCAGGAGCAGTTGAAAGTTAATCTAAAAGGCAAAAACCGTCAGAGAGTTTACTGCACTCATGATTTTTAGCTTAACTCTGCAGTAACTGGAGACTAAGAACTTTCTACGTGCTCTTGGGGAAATGTCAATGTCTTCTATTTTGTTATGACATTTGAAAGCTGTGACAAATGAATAAAAATGTGTAACCCACTCACTAGCAGTCATTGTTCCTGTGCTTCCCATTTTGCCCACTTTGTAGTATATCGGAAATGGGTTTGGTTCTGGGTTACAGATACTGTCTGTTCAGTTCAAACCATAATGGTTTGTGCAGTAATTTTGATCACTGTCAACAAGGATCAGTTGTGACAGTACCTGAAGCTGCTTTCAGCTGCTGTGAGTTTGGAGCCAGCCTAGAGGAACTTCAGGGCTGCCGGAGTGTGGTGAGCAGGACGTGTTTGACGCCACGTTTTGCCACTTGTTCATTTTGTTGTTTGCCTGCAGAAGCACTGTGGCAGTAGGTAATGCAGCTGTCACCCGTGACCGAAGGCAGACAGTCGTGGCAGTGGCACTCACCTGCCAGGTGAATGATCCGTAATGTGTTGTGCAATCTGGAACACTCCTCTATGCTTTTGGGCAAACTCGTGCTCCTGTGATTACCCTGGACTTTGGGTTTTTGTTGAGATGTGGACAGGCATTTTTTAACAGCCCTTGAAGAAGAAAATTTTTCACGTGTGCCCAGTGCCCATAGTGGCCAGTCATTACTTTTAACCAATAGCAGGATTGCTTAACTAATAGCAGGAGAGATGCACTCCCACACTGGAGAGACAGGCTGATTGCTTTCTAGTCTGTCTTTCCCCTGCTTCTTTCAAAAATTTCACTCCTTCATCCTTGGGTAATTTGTGGTATTAGATAGGATGAGATGTAAGCTACCTGTTGCATGGAAGACACTCCCTGTCCCTGGTGTTTTGTGCAGGGATGAAGCAGGCACTAGGAGAGCTCCAGGCTGAGGTGCAGCTGGAGCACAGGACTGTGGGGTCTGTTTGCCAGGAGCTGGTTTAGCAGTGTGTGCAGCCCTTGGCAGATGCATCCAGCCACCATACTCAGCCTGTGGTAGCAGCTGAAGGCCTATCCCCTTAAAGACAGTAGGAACAGAAATGTCTAGGGCTCAGTTCCAGACTTAACCGAGTCCATGTCATACAGTCACCAAAGACTGAAGTAAATCCATCTTGTGTCACAGGTAATCACTTCTGGGCAGGAAATACTTGTTAGTGGAAAGCTCAGACTAAAGACCAAGCCATGGTCTTGAACAAACCTGAGTGTGCTAGAGCATCATTTAGTCTGCAGGGGTAGAGCGTGGAACATCAGCACACCTAAGTGGGTCTTTATGTTTACTGACCTACTGAAAATCCAGAACCCAGTTCCTGTGTAGAATGGAAATGAGGATGAGATCTTAGCAGGAACTGTCTGTTGTTCCTCCTGATTTCTCTACATTACTACTGGCAACGTAATTTAATGAAGGAATTGATGCTTGGCTAAAAGGCTCTGTCCAAGTTTTAATTTTCTCTGTCCATGACACCTTGCTATTTGCAAAGATGTTATGCAGAAGTTAAATCAGAGTAACATTAAAATCAGGGTAATGAGAGTTGTGTGCTGACATCTGAGAGAAAAATTTGACCTTCTGAATTTTGAAGAAGCTGCAAAGAGCCTGGATGTGCAGTACATATGTCAGAGAGGAAGAGTAAAGAAAAGCCTGTCAGATTTTGGCTTGGAGCCATCAGACATGATTTGCAGCATCCTTGCAGAGAGGAAGGTGAGGTAGCTGTGTGATGAGCATGGAACAGACAGAGATTTCAGATATCCACATATAAATTCATTCTTTTCAGTCCAGGAACTACCAACGTATCACATCCACAATGCCCCAAAGCATCCTCCCAGCCAGTTGGCTCTTAGCAAGAATAGAACCAATTTCTTAATCCTTACTACCACCTCCTGCCAACACACTATGGAAATAGAAGATGTATCTGCTTCAAAAAGCATTTGTCTGCTTTTCTGGCCAGGCATATGCTTCAGAGGTGACAGCTGGTGCAGGAAAGAAGCATTTATTTATACATACATATATATATATAGAAATGTATCTATTTATATAAATATATACACACAAAGATATATATATATATATATGTATACATATATATATATGCCTACAGAAAATGCTTTGTGTGCTCATGTGTGTATATGAAAAGGAAGAAACCAAGGAAACTGATGAGATGCCAGTTTTCCAGTTCAGTTTTATAACTTAGTACTTTAGAAGAGTAGGGACAATATCTGTATCCCTAATGAGCAGCAGACAGAGTAGATGGGATGATTTCTAGGCATGGCAAAGTACATTTTTTGCAAATTCTTAATTTGACATCAAATAAATTCTTAAATATGCAGAAGATCAACTGTCTCGCTTCTCCTGTTCATAAAAAAATAATCCTGCACTCACCATTTACTGAGAGTGACTCAGTAAATTTTCAGTAATGACATCTCTAGTGAAGTATCAAGAGAAAGCTGAGGAAGTCAGTTGACTTTAAAGTTGTTAAAGGCCTCAAAGAAAAAAATAACTCATCATCTTCCTGCAAGAAAATTCACCATGTTGCCATACTAGTAGCAGAGCTAACAGACACTACATGCCATAGCCTGAGTTCTACACAAATGAAAACTGCAATAAAAACCATTTTAGGAATATGGATTTCTTTTTTTCAGAGAAAAAAAAAAAAACACCCACTTTTCTTGCCGTATTTTCTCAAATTCATATTAAAAAACATGCTTGCCTTGGCACTGAATAGATGCAAAAATTGTCAATCTGAAAATTTGGTTCATCTGTAAGAGAACAAGTATACATTGGATGCCAAGTGTGGGTTTGAAATGCATTTATTCATTCCCAATTTAGCACCTACTCATAGCATAAAATGCAGTGAGATATAAAGGATACAGAAAAACACTGCCCCCTCTCCCCAGTTTTAATAGCACATAGTTATCACCATTCTTATGTTAATGAAGTGTTTGTACAGCTGCCACAGTGGGCACAGGAAGATTAAAATCTGCCTTCACTGTGTTTAAAGAACCTAAGGGAGATCAACACATCTGCTCTGGGGGGAAGACAAGTCTGTCAAACCATTATTTCACATCATTTGCAGCAGCTTGGAGCAAGGGTGTGAAAGAGAGAAGGAAATTGATTAACTTTAGGGTAGCCATGCGTCTGTAGACTTATCCTTCCTGACAATTCATCTCTTTGTTCGATAATCAGTAACCTTGACAGCCACATGTCATCTTTGGTGTCCTGATTACTTTTGCTCTGAATTGCTCCCTTTGCTGGGTCGGTTATAGCTCAGGTACTAGAGAGCAAAGGGGGTTCTCATCAGAGCCAGCAGGTTCTGGTGAGCATCACCCAGGCCAAACTCCAGTGGTGATGCTACAGAAAATGGGGCTGTTTCTATGGATTTGCTGTTGTTTCCTAGATAAAATATTAGATATCAAAAGGACATCTAATAGAACAAACGTGCATGGACGTTTTGGAGAATGAGACAGATTTTAATGGTGATCCTGAGGAACTGTAGCTTTAGTCACACTGTCATTTGTGAAGCCAGAGTTCTTGTTTTAGCCCACAGCTCCTCCACAGAGCAGTGACATTTCTCTTAGAGTTTTATTCTCAATTAACGCAAGAAATATTGTGAAAGGCAGAAATTTTTTTTCTGTTCTTGTTACTTGCTGAGAATAATGATATATGCATGAGAGATGGTGGTTGGTTGGGTATGAGCTGATAGGGCAGAAGGAGAAGGAAAGGTGTTTTTCAAAGCAGTTAGAACTATTTTAATCTACTTTGTTACAGTGACATTGCCTGTAATCCTTTCCTTATATATTATTGATAAACTTTTCACAATGCACATCATAGTAGGATTCATCAGACTTGACATTTTACCCTCACAGTGCATTTGGGAAGATCAGAAGTCTATTTCCCATTTTACATTTACATTTATTTCTCATTTTCATGACATTGAGTGTAAGACAAATTGTTTGAACTTCAGTTTCTGCAGTTAGGCAAGAAATGCTTATCTTGTTAAAAATCAGGCCAAAGATTTTGGTCTCTAAATATAGATTTAAAGATCTAATATTAGATACCTCATATGGGAGAGATTGACCTCTGTGATTGACCAGTACTGTGCAAAGGCCCTGCAGGAAATCTCAGAGATAGAGTCTTGATCTTCTAAAACTTGATTTTATAAAGTTGCTTTTCCAAGAATTTTATGCAAATAAATCTTTAGACAATTTTAACAATGAGACAAGTTGGCCAAAGGTGGTGGAAAAACTGAATCTCTTTTCAGAAACTGAACCAAAAATAAAGACAACAAAAGTTTTGGTCACTTGGAATAAAAAAATATTAACTGTTTGTTTGGGACTTTTCTTCTGAAACAACAAACTTTAGCAAAAATAAGAAAAGGTCTGGCAGGGCATGAAATGTTTTAGCTGAGTACAAAAATAATTGATTTCTTTTTTGTATCTCTTTTATCTCTTAAAAAAAATGACTCTTGCTTTTTGAGATGAAATGATTTAAGGTTTTAAAAAAGTTATAAAATTTTAAATTTAAAAATTTTGCCTCATGCTTACTGTAAAGGAAGTACTGCTTCTGCTTAGGTCTCATAATTTTTGTATTATGCAATGTTCCAAGATTAAGAATAAATAAATTAATCAATATTTCATCATCTATTCATCCTAAAACTATTCTTCAGTAAGGCCCTTCATTACTTCTGTGGGGATATGTGAAAGGTCTGTGGGATCCCATCAGAAACACTGCCCATAGCCTTGCTGTTGACTCTTGTACCTCTGAGAAGAAACATTTTGTCAAGCTTGATCAGGCCCCCTGTTAGCAGCATCACTTTATATTTACTCTGGAGTCTTCTTCAAAATACACTATGTGCATCCAAGTCGGCCTTGATTTATGTTCAGTGATTTGCTTGGATCTTAACTAGATCTGTTTCAAAAGAGAGTTTGAAACATTCATCTTTGCCAGCACCGTTGTTTTGAAGGAAAAGGCTATACTGTTTTAAAAAATTTTGTATCAAGGCTAAGAAGCTATTAAAAATTACATGATCTTCTGTATTTAACCACTGATTTGGTCATTCAAACAAAGAAATAAAACCCTAAGCCCCACAGCTTCTTTCAAATGCCTAATGTTGATTTTCCACTGTTTTGCATAGACCAGATAGTAATTCTTAGAACAAAGTGAAGTTTTTACTTGCTTTTGAAAATTACTTGCTCCAGTTACTGAGAAATTGGTGCTGTGTTAAGGATTTAGGAAAACAGGGCAGAAAGCTGCAGGTTTTGTGGTTGGTGCAACTTGCAGTGTGAGAGAGTCCTTTCCTCTCTCTCCGTGGGATTCAGCCCTTCCACCCCAAAGTGCTCTGAGCAGGGCTGGGTCTGGAGCTGTTGTGTGACACAAGAGGGAATCAGAAAAACCCTGCACCAGGCTAGGAAACCCAAAAGAGACAAACCACCACATTCTACTGACAGAGTGTCAGCCACAGCAGCACCACTAGTACCATGCTGGGGAAAACCTGAACAGAGATGCATATTTAAAAAAATACATATTTGAAAGTCAGCTTCTGGCTGCTTCAGTTCTTGATGAATATTGTCAGTTTGTTCCGCAAAGACTGATCCCAGATGCTCCCAAACAGGCTTTATGCAAAGGGGTATGTAGTTTATTTTAATATGGAAGATGTGTTGAATGTTTTGGGGTTTTTTTTTTAATCTGTCTTTTCTATTTCCTAGATTTAAACGTGAATGATGTGATGAACTGATCCTCAATTTTTTTCCCAAAAAACCACATGGAAATCTGCAGTGGTTAGTCAGGCATCTGCCTATCTCCAGGTAATGTGTAGTCCATTGCTTACTTTAGCATGACACATCGTGCATCTTAAATATCTGCTTGTCTCTGTTAAAAACTTAGGCCTGTACAGACACTATAATCTAGTTTATTAAATAATCTGATTAGTGTTTATTTAATTGGATAACTGAGAAGGTAATAGGACACAAAACTGAAGAGCCTTAGTAGTGGAGTCTGGCAGGAAAAACAGATATGAAAACCACTAGTATGGGGAATCAGGTCTCATTTAAAAATTAAATTATATAAATTTATTCAATTACCTTGAATTAATTCCTAAGTGTACACATGCACACATTGTGAAACATCATTATGATCCATCACAGTCATACTGATTTGAATTAATCCTGTGCAATAGCAGAGATCCATACACTATTTTGTAAACTAAATCAACTTTTCAAGAGCTCTGAACTCAAATAATTCAACACAGAAAAGCAGAGACCAGAAAAGAGTATCCAAAATTACTGTGACTACGGTGTGATATGACTAGCTCAGGCATTCTGAATATCACCCCAGCAGCACTAAGTTTACCACAGACTGCATGAACCTGGCCAAAAGCAGGTTAAATTTGCCTTTTTTTTTTTTTTTTTTTTTTTTTTTTTTTTTTTTTTTTTTTTTTTTTTTTTTTTTGTTCTAGTATGTCTGAGACCTCTTAGTGTCTGAACTGGTTAGATTTCAAGAAACCTTAATTTCTGTATAAAGCTCTCTGTGATTTGCTTTGACTGCATGGTAAATACCCTCAGAATGGCTTCACACATCTCTCTTATCTAATCTTCTAATACTCCAGGAATACAATGTGCTCTGTGACTTGGCAAGTGTGTTGTGTGTTTGTGTTAAAAGGCAATTTTTCCTTTTGAAAAATGCTAGCACAAAGCACCACTTCCAATCCTAAGAGTGATCTGATGCTACTTGTTGTCCAACTCTGATGCCTTAGAGGTGTATGGCAAAATCACTTTTCCTCGAAGGGGTAGAAAACTCAGAATTTTTGGGGGCTTCTGTTCAAGGCCATTATTCCTTTTGCTCAGGACAGCACTTTGTCATTTCAGGCTGTGCTTAGCAAACCCAAAGCCCACTCCTGCTGTGATTGCAAAAGTCCACATAACATATTTTTCCTACAAATTTACTAAGCCAGCTTTGGGATAAATTTCGGTACTAGTGACTTTAGTGAAACAAGACTGTACACACTCACAGTGTCGTGGCTCTGTGTGCCTAAATATCCTCATTGTTTGGCTGCAGCTCTCTGGTCTGGTGGGGTTATGGGGAATGCTGTGGGAGGAGCTTGGGATGATGCACCCGTGTCGGCCGCAGCAGCGCTGCACCTCGGGGTTGTGGTTACCCTGGAGAGTGCCAGGGAGCTCTTACCGCTGAGCTTTGGAGATCTGTTAAAAGAGTATATTGGTACGATAACATGGGCTCACCACTTTGAAACTGCTCTCTTCAAGGGAGGGCACTGCACTAAGTTTTATTGTTTCTAGGTGAATATGTTCATACTTAGAATATACTCTCCGCTTACAAGTCGAATTTATAAAATCAGGGGGAAATATGGTAGATGGAGTGGATTGTTTTCCTCAAAAGGAAACCCCAAAGGTATATGTCCTTACTGTATAATATTGGAAATTCAGCCTTGTCACTGCAAAACACAGATCTCTAAATGTTTCTATCCTTAACATTTTTTTCAAATGGCAATAAATGATCCAGATTTACAAGGGTGAATGCTTATCTATCTGAAATTGAAAGGGAGAAAAGCTCCTGAGATATATTTAAGCAAAGAAATCTTACTACTCTAGTCTATACGAAAAGAATTTATTGAAATCTTTCAGAATGTACTGAAGAGGATAATGTCATACTATTAGGAAATCTTGCAATTAGATTCAGGAAGGCTGTTAAATTGGCTTATTAAATTCAATCTGCAATCTGAATAGCACTGAAGGTTTGGAGAAAAAAAAGTGTCAGCTAGTTATGTCCACTGTTGCTGTGACAACAGGATTGGAGAACAGTCTGATTAAAACAAAACAACCTCTCCCAAAAATAACCACCAAACCCAACAGAAGAACATTCTGCTGGCCCCACTAAACACAAATAACCAGACAATAACAACATGGTGCCATTCCAACTTAATGAAAATAAATCATGTAAGTATTGAAATTGTGCCTGCTGCTGTTATCTAGAATAATAGTAAACTCAGAAACTGATAAGTCAAATTAAAGTCAGTGTTGAGCATTTGCTAATTTAGATAAACTGTTATGTATAACCCTCAGTCTGTATTTTTACTGAATTTTTGGAGGAGTGTGTTTGACCTCCTGTTCCATGATGCATGGGTGTGTTAAGGGAACATTAGGTGCCTGCAAACAAGCCCTATGTTTTTTAGCCATGGCTTGTGCTGAGCTCTTACAGGCTGAGCACTTCTGAAAAATCTGTTCTGTTTGGCAGTCTTGAGGGAAGTGGACCCCCATCTCACCCGTAGCTGCTACCTGAGTTACTGTTATTTGTACTTTTCATGTAAGATTTTGTCTCTCATTTGTGGTCCAAACTAGATAATTTGCCTGTTACCTCCCCACTTTTATCTCTGAACAAGTAGCTGGATATTTCCAGTACACAATAATTTATTTCCAACTGCAGGGTCACAGACCAGAGCATGGTAATGGTGGCAGGCAAGGGTCATTGTTCTCTTAAAATTAATTTCATCTCATTAAGCCAAATTATAGTAGGTATCCTCAAATTGTGAAGATAAGGGCAGAGATGGACAATTATTCTAATTTGAACTGAATGAATTTGCTGATTGAGGAAGTTCTGGTTGTTGGAGGCCGAGACAAAATATAGAAATGGCAAAATTTTATACCTGCCACTTAAAATATGTCTGCTGAGCTATAATTCAACTAAGTAGCAGCAAGTAACTCTAATTAATCTCTAATTAAGCCCATGAGTCTTAGCTAAGGGAGGGTTTGGTTTCCTAAAAATAATAATAAAAGATCCCTTCACCACCAAAGACTGTGTTTCCAGACTTTTCTAGCCTTAATTGCAGTTCCAAACACCTCAAGCAATTTTCTGGGCCAATTAAATCAGGACAGTGGCTAGATTAACATATTGCAGTGCATTTGGTGTTCTTGCTTGCACATTTGGTGTGCTTGCTTGCTGGAGTTAAATGGTTTGAAAAGTGAGGAACAGCCTGGCCCCCAGACCTAGATCTTGCAGCTGGCATTGCTCTGCAATTACTGTGGCCACTTCGGATCTTTATGGGTAATATTTTTTCTACTGATGCCTAAGGAAACTTAAAAGTAGGAGAAACAGCAAATGCAAAAAAAAAAAGAAAAAGAGAACAAAAGGTGATGGGAAAAAATGGTGCCTTTCCACTGAAGAAGAGTCCTTCCTTCCGTGCTCTGCAATATATTCAGCATTGTTTATGTTGCCTGTATAAAGGAATGAAGTTTTGCAGGGACAGTTTTTAATATACATCTACCCTAATGCTGCTTTGGAGGATGATTCACTGTATGGGAGCAGGCATCAATATTTAACACGAGGAGACATTTCCCCTGTGTTTTTGGAAGAATTTATACAGCCTAAAAGATGGTGAAATTTGATAATGCTTTTCCCAGTGCAACCATGGAGGATCTGTATAGAGTCCTCTTTCTGAGACCTACATCTGCTGAGTATGACAACTATGTGATGCATTTGTCTATTTTCTAAAGGGTTCATTAAGAAGAAACACTGAAATAATCTAAATATGCTGCTTATGTGAGCTACTCCATTTCAGTTGTTTCATACAGACTTAAAAAATATTGTTTCAATTCCTGGTTCTCTGTTGACCTTAGATTACTTCTTACTTTGTTGACCTTAGATTACTTATTTGCTACTGTATTTATATTTCATGCAAAGGAAATTGAACCAAACAAGTTTCAATCTGCAAGTATAAAGGAAGAGGACACAGTAACATCAAACATTTATGACAGATGAGAAACCAGTGTCAGAAAATCTGGATGAAAATTATATTTTTGAAATTGGAGAGTACCTTTAACAGCAGTAGAGTAAAATGGAGGTCACAGGAATACACAAGTTCATGTGAGGGAGGGAGGGAGCTTGCCCACTCTGGAGCACCGTTAGGTCACACAGGCATGATGATGGACACGAGCCCCTCTCTGTCCATCTAAGTTGTACCTTAGAGGCTCTACACACCTGTAAAACCTGCCAGGCACCTACATTTGTGCTGAAGTGCAATTGTAGGGATCCTAGACTTTGACAGCTTAGCATCTCCCTTGTCCATATGGCCTGGTGAGGATTCACAGACTGGATGTTTCCAAGCATCCCTCTTCACAGAGTAAATAGAGTAAACATGGCCTAGCATGTGTGCTCAGACCTTCTGGATTTTTTTAATGAACCCTGAAAAATTTAAAGTAATTTTTAAAACAGAACACTTGGTGATAATACAAATGATTCTTTAGAATTTTAAAATAATATTGTTTTAAGGCAATGGTACTATTAAAAGAAGCTGAGGTTATTTAAAAGTAGAAAGAACCTGACTGATGACATTTGCAAGGTGTGAAACTGGCACTCCAATGTCAGAATATTTTAAATAAGGCATGTCTGTTGAGGGATGAGCTAGCAGAGGTTTATCTGTCTTTGTAGTGTTATTAATGCAAATTCCTTTTGAGCTGCAAGATTATAAAGTTTGTGTCACTAAATCAAACAATTACATATGAAAGGTGTGAAACATAGACCATGCCAGAGTAGTGACCCTTTTGGATAGTGGCAGATTTTAAATGCTTGGTTTCTTACCTTTGTTCTCCTAAATAAGTCTGGATTTCCTTGTCGGTTAATAAGCATTTAAGAAAATTGTGTATTCTTATCAAAGTTTGTGGCAGTGAACTGTAGCAGCATTAAAATGGCATTTAGAGGAAGAGAAGAGTAGCTTTTCATGGTTGTCCTAATGAAAAAGAATGTCAAATGCATCTGGTATTATCTCCCTTTTTTACTGCAGTTGTTGCCAATATTGAAAAGCACGAACTGGCTCTAACAGGGTTTGCAGTGGTTCTTGCTATGACTTCTGCTGGTTGATTTCTTTGAGCAGGAGAGCCACTGACTTCCTAGAAGAGGAGATGCTTTGCAATGATTCGTCTGTGACTTAAGCCACAGGACCAACAATACTGCTGAATACCCGGGGGTGGCTTTGTAGTGGCTGAACACAGGTGGGTGGCTGCATCACAGAAGGCAAAACATGTCAGAGTCCATTGGAGGGGTGGGAAGGCTGATTGTAGTAGTAGTCACATGTAAGCACAGTTTTTTCCAGCTTTAAAATAAATTCATGTTTGTTTGAGATTTTTGTACTTAGAATGTGTGTCTTAGGCTTTTTCACATGAACTGCTAATAATTCCAGTGTAGTATGCAAGCTGTGCAGGTATTGGACTGTGTTAGAATTGCACAATCAGTTGATTTGATTGCATTAAGAAATGTCTCCATCAGATTCCAGCTCAGTAAAAACTTTACAGATCTTTTAACAGTTTAGCAGAACAGAACTTTCTATTCTGGGCTATCCTGAAATATGCTATCCCTGACTGGTTTGAATTTTAGGTGAGCTTAAAGATTAAGATGAGCTGACATCAAGTTTTACTTGATTAAATGGGTCAAAAAAAAATCAGATCTCTTGTGCTGGAAGTTCCTATTTCTAATTTTTTTCAGATTTGATATAAATAGTGGCATAAGTATTCCTAACATCAGGCTGACTATTATGTGTGGAATAAAGCCTGAGGCTAGTAGAAATTTCTATGAACTAGTATTGGAAGCATTTCCAACCCAGAAAGGGCTTAGTGTAGCAAATCTAGAGTCAGACAGCAGTCCAGAGCTGCATACCAGATGAGATATGTAAAGAATAGAAATTATTTATTCTAAATGGGCATGAAGAAGCACAATCTGGAAAGTAAAAAAAGAAAGTTTTTGCTCTATCATTTGGCACCACAAACACAAAGCAAATTAGATTCATGTCCATGCTCTGCTCTGGCCTTGCAACGTCCTTAGCAAATTCCATAAAATATCCATCTGTGTGAAAGGCAAAGTGCTGCAATGGAAAATTGAGCTTGATGGTAAAGCACAAAAGAACAATGCACATGAGGTACTTGCTCAGAATCCACTCTGCTCCCCGACACTGCCTCTGCAAAAAGAGTTTGCCTTTTGTGGTTTTTCATCCTTTGCTGAATGTTAGGTGCTTGAACAATGCGTCACTGTGAGCCAATGCAGTCAGTCTACACAAATACGTGGCCATAGTCCCTCAGTTCAGCACAACCCTGTGTTTTTTCCAAGTTAATAGGATACCTCACATTTCCAGTAGAATAAGACAATCACTAGGAAAATTGGTAAAAATAAAAAAATAAGGCTCTTTCCTATGCCATTTTATTAAAGTCTTGAGTTTTAAATATGGATAATTTAATTTGGGGTGATGCTCTGACTGAACAACCAGGATAATTCTAAAAAACTTGTAACTGTTATATTGATGATTAAGTGTTTAAAGTTTGAATTTTGAGGTAAATCACATTGACTTTGTGTGTGTGAAGGTCTAAAACTAAAAAGTACCTTAACGTATCAGACATTTACACAGAAATGTCTCTCCTTCAATTAGTTTGATTTTTCTTTTCAGTTCTAACCTCCTGGGAATTTTGGATCATGACTCAAAACTTGACTGCTCGTATTTCATATCCAGGCTTCTGGTTCTTGGATACTGTAATGCCTTTTGCCATGTTTTCTTCATCTGCTTGCCATCCAGCTCCATCACAAATAATTAGTCTAGTAATTTTAAGTAGCAGTTTTTAGAGATGGGTTAGTTCTCTTTCAGTAGTCCTAATCCACCTAATTTTCACATCTGTTTTTTTCACTAAAATTACAGTGTTTCCTTCTTAATGCTGTCTTCTCATCTAAAATGACCCACTAAGAACCTTGAGTTTTAGTGAGGTGAAGGATTCTAATCTCTGGTAATAATGTGGAGAGTTCCTAGCACTCAAAAATGAATGTTAGGATCTGAACACTCTATATAGATGTACACAAGATGTTATCATGTCCATTTAAATCTGAAAAAAAAAAACAAAAAACGCCAAAGAACCTTTTATAGTCAGAGCCTGAGTGTTTCCTAGGGCCATTTAGCAGGCCAGATTCAGAACTTGGCTTCTACTTGGCTCCTACATGGCTCCTTAACTACTCATTAATCTGTTCTTACTCTCTAAAATTCATTACAGAAATGAGAATTTTTTCAAAATCTGTTCTTCAGCTACTTTTGCTGTGTTAAGAGGAAAAATACTTTAAATCTTGAGCTATACTATATTTAAACTATTAAACTACACTGTGACATTAGAATGGCAAGAATATGCTTTTCCCCAGGAAAAGCTGTAGAAAATAAGCAGTAAATCTGTTATGACAAGTGAAAAGTGCATAAATGTTATAATCTTCACTGACAAAATCATATCTTGGTTTAGGTAAGATTAGACTTCAAAGCTTGGTTGTTCTTTGTGCTACGCTAAATTCTTCATCTTTGCTTCTAAGGTGAATTTAAGTATGCAACAGGAATTCATGGAACATCAACGTCATGTAGGTCAGCTACAAGGATTGTGTGAAGGTTCATGATTTGCAGTGGAAGTTCAAAATCAATAATTCACCTTGGGGACCAGGGTGGTGGCTGAGTGTGGTGCTCAAGCTGTGCTTTTAGCACCTGGTTTAGAGAGTAAAAGAGTTCCAGACACGCTGGTGTTTGTGTTCTCAGCTGCGACTAATGCACATTTTGGGAAGAAAGGTCTACTTTAAAGATTTCTTTTAAATATAGGTGCCCTGCAGTTTTACACCAACTGGAGCTTTGGCCCAAACTGTTTGATGTGTCTTTGATGAGGTGAGTGCAGGATTTCTGTGCCTGAGCGATGGCAGGAATGCTATGTAGGTTAGAACCCTTGGGCAGAGCTGCACTTGAAATGTTCTAATGAGTGACAAGGTAAGCCCTTTTAAAATGCAATGACAAAAAGAAAACCCAGCACGTCATTTGAATAGTACTTACAAGAGGAAAAAGTAGATACAGGATATGAAATAGTATAAAATAAGTAGTTTCATCCAAATGGATGTCTATTGTTGTCAGCTGGGTCAATGGGTATACTGGTGTTATTTAAGAAAAGAAGCATGATATGATTGGTAAATATCAAGTAATTTGTAGGATGGTTTTACTAAGTGTTAACAAGCTGAGTTCTGTTGTTTAAAACAAACAAAAAAAATCCTCAAGTCCCAGAAGATACCTACAGCAAAAGTTTAAAAAATTTCAATGTAAAATGGAACCTCATTTGTATCAGTGCTAAATCCTCAGTGTCTTCCTTTATGGGAAACTTGAAATGCCTGGTCCCTTCAAATGCTGGAATCGTACAATTCTACATCAGGTTTCCTCTTTGCCTAACACCCACATTTTCTTCAGGTCAAAAAAATGGAGACGTTGTAATTAACCATGAACCCACTCCCTGTCACAGATTCAGCGTTCTGAGCAGAACCTGCCCAGTTTGAAAGGGGTGTGAAGACTGTGACTTCTCTGGCTTACAGAGACCGAGAGCACTGCAGAGGTGACACATCTGATTTCTGTAGGGAAAGGGAAGACTGACTGCTCTAACTGATGACATTCCCTGTTGGCCAGAGGTAGTGGAGAGAAAATGACAAGGGTGGTACTGCAGCAGAAACTGTTAAGACAATGAAGTTAAGGTCAAGGAAATACAGTCTAGACAAGCAGCTCTCTTACTTAGGTTTTAACTTGTTAGACTTTGAGATGTTCCAAACAAGCAAGAAAGCTCCTCTGCATGATGGATGCTACAAGAAAGAAGTTAAACAAACAAATTTATGGAGAGAGGTTTCTCATGTAAGCTCCTTCCTAAATAGGTTATTTCACTTTCTGCTGAAGCAGGTCTGAGCTTTATAGTTATAGTTAAGTCAAAAGGGCTTGTTGTGCTCAGCACTTTTACAAATTGCATCGCTCAGTGATGTGGGTGAGCAAGAACTAATTTGTTCTTACAGCACCTGTGTTTTTTAGGGTTGTTAACCTGATTTAACAGATTTTTACAGATAGATAGAGAGATCTATTAATCAAGCCGGTAAGAATCAGGGCTTCCAATTTTAGTGCTATATTAGCATTTGATCAAACCTTAAAGCTTGTGCTGTTTTTGACACAGAGGTGAAAGGGAGATGTGTTTCTTCTTACAGTTGATGTCTGCCTGGAGCTCAGCAGTGATGATCCATCTAATTATTTGAATTCAACAGATTTAGGAGTGAAATGATGTTCATTTTTCAGAATGGTTCAAATAAAGGAAAGTGTGAAATTTCACATCACGCACCACAGAAGATATGTCATAAGAAGAAAACACAAATTGCTGTTTGGGATAATTATTCTGGTACATGGGTGCTTGTGTAGACATAGAGCATTTCCTCCACACTGTGCTACAAATAACACAGGAGATTAAGCATGGCTGGGTCACAGGAAAAAAACCAAAATATATTCAGAACCCCTGGGAAAACTGAAACTACTTTGAAATAAACTTTATGGCTGCTGTATGTGTGTTACTTGCACATCTGCTGCAGAAGGAGAGGCAAAGTGAAAAGTGACAGGTTGATCCCTGAAGTAGCATCTGCTTCTGCCTCTGCTATTAGTGCTGAGTCCAAAGCTGATTCTCTTTCTGTCCTTCCCTTCCATTTTCCTTATTTTCTTTTAAATTGTGAGGGAAGATATCAGTGGACAGTAAACAAAGAAACAGATGAGATAATCTTTTACTGTTGTTGCACAACCTGTTGCTGGGTTTTGATTGAATAATTCACTTTATGCAGTTGACTCCATGAATTGGCTCATTGAAGTGGTTTGTTTTTTATAAGTCCTTGAGGATTTTTCTGCCTGGTCTGAGATTCTCTTCTCAACTGTTCTCATTCCTTGTATTTTCCTCTCATTTCTCTACTTTTATTTGCACTGCTGCATATATTAAAAGACAAAGAGATTTGATTTTACTAATCTCCTTGTGCCCATGTGTGTAGTGTACCAAATGTGGAATGAAGAGTGATTAAAGTATCTTTTTAAAGGATAACAGGGTGAAGGACATACAGCTTGACTTTGCTGTTAAACCCCCACAAGCACATGAGGAAAGAGCTGATTATTAGGATGTCAAGTAACTGAATTGTTATTCCTTGGAAAATACCTGAAGTATTTTTAGAGTGTATTTTTTTTCTGATAGGGCTGAAGTTTTATGATTTTGTTTCCTTTTTTTTTTTTTTTATATTGTTGGCGTATATCCTTTGTGTTTAGTAATTCAGTGAGGGATGCTCAAGGCCTCCTCAAGTTGCTGTTGATGGAAGATGAACCTGAAAATGCATTTAAATTCATCAGTGTCTCCTAGTTTGCATGAAACCTAGCTTTTGTGTTTACTTTTTTACTAATGGTAGGAAGAGGGACAGGCTCCACTTTTGCCACTTTCCAAAGTAATTCTGAGCTTAATTGGTATTACTCTTTGGGGTGGAACGAGGCAGCAGTTTGTGTACTGCTCATTTTTCTTGCCTCGGATCATGTGCAGGACTTTAGAGAGGCATTACACAGCTGCTCTGTGTCAGGAATCATGAGAGCTCTTTGTACTGCACACCCCAAGAGAGTCCAGAGGTATTTGGGAGCACAAAAGAATTGGTTCTGCTCCGGACTGACTGTGGTGTGTTGGGTGAACTGAGTAAAGTCATTGCCCTTGTTTTATTTGTTTGATTTCTTTAGATTACCAAAAGGCACATATGGCGTTGCCTCTGTGGCCCAAGTGGCAACTTACAGCAAGTATTATAACGAGCTGATCTAGATAACACATGTCAGAAGTAGCTGGTGCTGGCCACTTGTCCTCCAGCAGTAAAGATGGTGTTCGTATGGACTCAGAACTACCCTGGAGGTGTTAGAACTGGAAACATGCAGTGCTCATAAATTATTGCATCATAGGCACACAACCAGATCCATAAAAAGGACTGTTTCTTGTTATATGTTGGCCTAATACCAAATGAAAGCCCTGCTCTGACTTGCAAATCTTCAGAAATATTTCACTCCTGAGAAGGGACTCACCACAATACAGTGAACATCAAAGTAATTAGAATTCAGCAGAAGAGATTTAAAATAGATTTTACTGTCCAATTTTGGATAAATTTGCAATAAGAAGGAGAAAACTTTCTTAGGAGAAAATAGTGAGAATGAGTGCTCTGTTAGGCAAAGTTTGCTGCCTAACAAGATAATAGTATTTCATTACCATTAAAGCTAATAGGTTTTCATTACCATTTCCACTGATGTCAGCATTTTAGTGTCATATAATTTGATTTACTTTTTCAGCACACAAATACACGCTGCTTTTCTGTGCACCATCTGTTGCAATGGTGTGAGCTGGAGGATTGATGGTGTGATCACACACTTGGAATCTGCTGTTGTTGGAGAAGGGGCAGCAAGTTCTGCAGCTGTAGGCTCCAGTGTAACACAAATATCAGGAGTGGCAAAGAAGAGAAATCCCAGAGTCATCTCAGCGTGTCCTGTGGGGATTTTTTGATACAAAGGACAGCCTGAGTTTCTCAATTAGGTTTCTGCATGTGCTTTGTGCTCCCTAACTCTTCCGGTTGACTGAGAGCACTGGACTGTGTGCCCTGACAAGCCCTGTGCAACCTGATATCCCAAAGCTGCTGGGAAATTAAATGAGCAATTTCTACACTGGGTGAGTGGATATAAATAGAACAAAAATGCACTTAGTAAAGTATTGTTCTATAAGTGGCTCCAATGACTGTTATACAGAGGTCAATTTGAAGAAATCTGGTTAAACGTGTAATAGCGTCTGTGGAAATCTAAGTAGATATTTCAAACACTGTCCACCTTTTACTGTCTGTTTACAAAGTCTGCAAAATCTAATCCAATGGTCCTGCACACTGCAAAAAAGGAGGAATAGGGTACCTAATGTCCCTCATGTGGGGAAAAAGGGCAGCTTTTTATCTGTATTTATATTTATAGGTGGAAAAGGATGCAAAATTTAATTAGAAGAAATTATCTTTTCTTATATGCTTGAAACACCTGAAGATATAGTTAGATCTCTGAAAATGTGGTGAATACTGTACAACATATCACTGACAAAAAGAATCTGAGCTTCATACTGCTACAAGAGTTTTTGGGTTTTAGCAAACTATTTAAAGAAACTTCCCTCAAGGCCTGTTAATCACTGAAATAGCTATAAGCACAGTTTTAATGAATCAAGAACATATTTAATAGCTTTATTTTTTCTTTAATAATTTATTGTATACAAAAGGCTGAAAAAGCAGTTACGAAATCTAAATTATTTGTAACTTTTCAAAAAACAAAACTATACAATCAGATATACATTTGCAATTTAAAATGAGGATGGTTTTGGGGCAGATCAAGCTTGTTTTCTGCTTTTGAAGGAAGATAGGGAGAAGTGCATTCCTCTGATTGCACAGCTCTGATTGCAGACAGTGATATGCTAACAATGATTTCTGGAATTTTCAGAAAACTTCATAGTGATAATTCGTTTACGGTTGGACATTTGACTGCATATTCCCTGTCTTTTTACCCTTTTTTTGAGGGTACAAATCCTTGACTTCTGTGTGTTCAGCTGCAGAAACTGAGCTGGGTTCTTAGGAAGGCACTGCCCGAAAGTGCCCTGTCACACATAACAGAAATTATTTAGAAACTTGACCCAATGCCATCCCCGTATCATCGGATATCTCTTAACCTGTTAAGTGATGACACCACTTCCTTCCATCCTTCATTCTTTATTCTTTATACAGTCAGACAATTTCCTTTAGTTTTTTTCATTTTCTCTTATTTCTTCAGCAGCAGTTGGTGAAGCCGAGCTGGGGGACGTGGGGCATGTAGCATGGGCAGGTGCTGGGCTGTGCTTCCAGGCTGCACAGCAGGCAAATGGGGCAGGTATAGGAAACAGTACAAAAGCACCAAAACAGGACTCGCCTTCTTTCCAAACAAATTGGGGTTGCTCAGCCTGGGGAGGGGAGGGCTCCGGGGTGACCTAAGTGTGGCCTTCCAGCACCTCTGTGGGAGCCTACAGGAAAGATGGAGGGAGACAATTTGTGAGGACATGGAGTGACAGGACAAGGGGAAATGGCTTCAAACTGAAGAAAGCAGGTTCAGGTGAGATATTAGGAAGGAATTCTTCCCTGTCAGGGTGGGAAGGCCCTGGCACAGGGTGTCCAGGGAAGGTGTGGCTGCTCCATCCCTGGAAGTGTTCAAGGCTGGGTTGGAGGGGCTTGGAGCACCCTGGGACAGTGGAAGGTGTCCCTGCTCATGGCAGGGGTTGGAACAAGATGATTTTTAAGATCTTTTCCATTCCAAGCCATCCTATGAGTCTATGAGCCCCTGGCTGGAATGCTTTTTTAGATGTTTAACAGGAGGTTGTGTGCATTTCTGCTCTGCAATTTTTTTTTTTCTTTTGAGTTAAAACACTATGGTGGTTGTTTTGTTGTTGTTGTTTTTTGTTTGTTTGTTTTTTTTGTTTGTTTGTTTTTGTTTTTTGTTTTTTTTTTATTGGCAGTTTAGGTAAGAGGCATGAGGCTGCAAAGAATTTGGGGCCAAAAAGTCCCTGTTGTACATAATTGAAGAGCATTCAGCACCCTCTGCCTTGAAAAATACTACAATAAATATAACATAGAAATGCAACAGCAGTGATGATCCTGCTGAGATCAGCGGTATTTCACACATATAGACTCTTTTCTTTCACACAGACATCTTTTCTTTCTCTATTCACATGACAGGAGCTAATTTGAAAGAAAAGAAACCTTACAGAATTCAAAGAGAATAAATAAAATTAAAAACACTGGTATTATTTTCTGATAGTACTAAGCAGTATCCAACAGTAAGTATCAGCTGGAATGAATCTCAGTAGAAGTTGTTTTTAGAAGCGCAATAAAATTCTAATATCCTCTGAAAGGTTATTATCCAAGTATAGAAGGCATTTATGTGTAAAGCTATGCCAATTTGTCTCGTCAAGATGGGGCTTTTCATGGCACCAAATGTGAACTAATTCTTTTTTCACTTACCTTGTAAGTAGCTTTATTCCAATACTACGGAAGTCAATGGCAGAGCTGCCATTAAATTCTTTTCATATAATAGCATGGAACTAATGGTAAAAAGGCCATGAGGTGGCAATTCCAGCTGGCAGCATTTACAAAGGAGACTTTATGAGGATATTGGACAAATTCAAAGCCAAAATGCAGTAGAAGGTGAAAAATTCTCAATCATCAGACTGGATTTACAGAAAAAAAAAATTGTAACAAATTTAAGGACTGACAGAAGTTTGTATTAGTGCTGTTATATTTAATTGGTAGAATGTAGTAGAATTATGAAGTTATGAGCTGTTAAAGGGGTTTATAGAAACCAATTAAAGTATAAACATTAAGAATGTCTGTATTGAGTGGCTGGAAACAATTACTAGGCATTTCCTGATGTTGTGTTCTTCACAGAGATCTTTTAATTGCTAAGGATAACGCTCTGAAAACTAAATAGCTTATTTTGTTACTTTCTGTTATTTCTGTAGCTACCCACTATCTCTCTAGATTTGGTTATGTTTCCTTTTTTGAAGTTATTCAGAGTGATTTAATTTCCCTGTATATTCCTTTCATGGGGAAAGTGGACATGCACCTGTCACCAGAAATTCACCTGTCTTACTGTGGCAAGCTCATCAAGAAGTGTTATCTTCCACAGAAGATGCTTGTAGAGCAGTTCTGCATCAATCTGCTCCTGGGAGCCAGTGACACGCAGCTGAGGAGAAGATAAAGCTGGTGGCTGGGTTAGTATCCAGTAAATGCAGCAGTTCTGCCACAGACTGACGGGCCACATTAAATCACAGTGGGGAGCTCAGAACTGGGTGATCTTTAAGGTCCTTTCTAACCCAAACCATTCCATGATTCTGGGAAATGAGTCTCTCCTGGGGATTCAAGCATCTTTGTACCTGGGCCTCTGCCTATCCTCATCCTTCAGTTCCCCACCTGTAAATCAGGAATAATAATAACTTTCCTCCACAAGCATGTAACTTGATCTCAAAAGCATGTAAGGACAAATATTTCAGAGATGGGACTCATTTATATGACCCTCATAGTGTCTAGCTAGAGTGGGTAAATATTGTCAAAATTTGTTTTTAGGCATAAAGATCCCAAGGAAGCAGCTCCTGTTCAGTACTTAGAAAAACGAATTCTGATTTCCTAGACTGCAAAGGAGAAAGGTGGGGGAGACTGACAATAAATATATTTAAATGATACAATTCTAGAGCTTAGGAAAGGTATAAAAAATTAATAAAAAGCTATACAAAGCCTCTTCAAATTAAAAATTATACTTTTTTCCTCCTTAAAATAATGATATCCAAAAAAGAACTAGGCAAATTTGGCAAAGTTTCTGTAGGATCTATTTGTGCTCATTATTTCCTGTGTAGTTATAGCTCTCTGTGATTTTATTTTATATATGTCACTTTGAGTTCTACCTCACAATCCTCATTCTTCTGAGTGAATATTGGAAAAATTTCCTGATCCTGCTGCTCTGGCTCTGCTGGCATTTTCATTCTTTATTCAAGTTTCTCCCTATTCAGGTCTGCCTCCAGGTAAACAAGTCTTTTTTTGCAGTCTCCCTATGCATGAGAATTTTCCCATGCCCTTAATCAGATTTAACTAAGCCCTTAATAGCCTCATTATATTTGGTCAGATTTTCTAATACGATCACTCAGATGACATAGAGTGGCCATAATCCGGCTGCAAATTCCCTGTGGCTTAGAGGAGCTGATGGTTGGGCAGGGTCTGACCGCTCTGAGTTCCCCCTTCCTGCCGGTGTGGCTGACCGGCTGGAGGGGGACGGCAGGACCGGGGTGGGGTGCACGAGAGCAGCTGTGCTGCACCCGTCCAAGGCTGGGGCAGAGAGCGGCCCCGGGGGTTTCAGCCACTTGTGGGATGAGGTGTGGCACGAGCACCTCCCCGCTCGTGTTTCCTTGTGTCAGTGACTGCCGTGAAACCTGACCACAGAAGCTGGGGTAGTAATTGATGTGTCTCAAGTGGGTGAGATATTTAAGTGTCACGCTCTGCGAGTCCCAATGGCTGTGCTATTTATGGCAAGTTCTGTTTTTATCAATAGATCATTTGTGACGTGTGACAAAAAAAGAAAGAGAGCCTGCGGCAAAATAGATTTTAGCTAGATCTGAATTAGATTTTATAGGTCAGCTACTCTCAGTTAATTCAATACCATCTGATTGCTAAAAAGGTACTTAATGAGGCTTAATTAGAAGGGATGTCTTTTATTGTCATTTAATGCTGTTGCATTTACATGAGTTCAGGGTTTGGCAGTAGGATTTTCTCTTAGTGATCCTTGGGTCTCAATCTAACAAAAGCCAATAAATGATCCCTTCTGCTCCCAGGCTTTCTGTCTGATGCTTGTAGTGCAAGTAGCATCAGGACCAGCTCTAGAGAATGTGTGACCACTGCAGAGAAAGGGTCTCAACCTTAAATTGCTTGCTAGCTTCATAAACAGAGAAATAAAACAGTAAATGCCTTTGTAAGTTGAAACTTCAATTTTGCTTTTCACGGGAATAGTAATTTTATGGGAATTTTTACTTTTCAAAAATTATTCCAGGTCTTCTGCCTCATTCTAATATCCAGTTTTTAAATTTCCTCAAATTACAATCAATTAATGTCATAATGTGGCATAACAGGAGAAAAAACATATTACTTTTCAAAGGAAGTTTTAAGCATAGTTGCTTCTTGGTATTGACTCTTTCCTCAAACTTTTTGTAAAGACTTTTCCTGTTTATCATAACAAGTTTCAGTCTTATGTATATTATTGTGCTGTAGTTCCTAAAAATGTTGTAAATATGAAAACAGAAATGGATTTAAAAACAAAAGTAGATCATGATGTAATATTTAAAGGAAAATTACAACATTTTAAATTAATTTGAAAGTATTTAAGATATATTAATCCCTGATAATTTGGGAAAAAAGATTTTTAGAACAAAGGCAATGCCATTAAATGAAAAAAAACATTTAAAAAGTGTCATTTTTTAAAAAAACCCTTGAGGATTTTCAGGTTTTTTAAAAAGAAAAAGTGTTTGAAGCTTACAGAATGTTTTCTACTCACCAGATGGAATAAGTTTTTTGATCAGACTCCTAAGAGGCTGCTGCATTTTCTCTGAGGTGCAGCCAGTTTTGAACACCAACCTTGTGTGGTCTCTCAGGTGGTGTATACATGTAACCAAGCAGAGTGCAAGCCTCAAATAACCCAATGCACATATGTGTTTGGACTAAACTCATATTGGAAATACTGAGGGACAACAGATTTAACTGACAAAGAAAAAAAAAATAGTGAAGATGTTGACATGACAATAAATTAACTGGGCTTGAATTATAGTAAATGTATCTTCATCAAGCTCCCAGATGTGCTTGTCTCACAGTTGAATGCTATTAAATTCTATACCACAGCCTTGTTAAATTTAAATTAAATGCTAATTTAACACATCTAAAGGCATTATCACATTTTCTTCTGAACTGTGTTCAGAACAATGACTTCAATGGTGTGTGATGTATTTATGGCAAACTTCTGTAGCTGTTGTGCTGGAGGATTTGTGGGGTTTTATTAAATAAGTTATATCCTGCTCCTTGTCAACCATTTACAACAAGAAAATAGTTACAAGAGTCAGTGAAGCACAAACTGAAGGCACAACCCAGGAAGTGGTTCATACAAAATACATAGAAATCTAATGACTAAATGAGGGGGAAATAAGATAGTAATGAAGAAGATGCAGTTAAGAGGAGAAATTTCAAGTTACACTTTCAGCCATCAAAATCCCACCAATTGAAATGCTAGATGGGTCCTGGTGTACTCGTAGATTGTTTAGAAGAAAAGGTGCCTTTCTAGTTTAATGAAATTAATATATCTTTCTTTCCAATACACCATGCTGCTTGAACAACTAACCTTTAAGTAATGTGCTGATGCCACTTCCAATTGACGTACCTATTTAAAGGAACAATGCTAGTGACAGAATAATGAAAACAATTAAGCTGAACTTGTCAAAATTAATAGAAGAGATTGCATCTTCATCTTAAACAGCAAAGACTATTAGAATCAACTGTTTTCCATAAGAAGACTTAGCACTGTTTGTGTGTGGTTTCAAAAAGAAGCACTCTTCACTTTCTTGTCTTTCAAAAGTGAAGTGATCTGAGTAGATCCCAGCGTTCCAGAATTTCCTTCAGGTATCTCATGTTCTCTGAGTTTTTCCTTTTGTGACGTTTCTAGTAACAGGGGCTCCCAGTAGCCCCCAGGAAATCAACAGTCCTCCTTTGGGTGCCAGGAGTTACACAAATTCAGCTCAGCAGGTCTGGGCTTTCAAATGTTCATGGACTTTGTAGGTACACTCTCAGATTTGTTCAATACTCCTTGAAAAATCCCTGTTCATGAGGAAAATGAAAGGACTTAATGTAACTTGCAACATACTGTTCCACAAACAAGAGCTCAGTAAATTTAATTTCCTGTAGAGTTTTCTCACCTGTTCTTATATCCAGCTTCACACTTAGTACCCTCTTTGATCTTCTTCATTACCACCATCTCTTAAATCCCTCTATACTTGAAATCTTCTGCCTCACCATTGCTCTGGACCTCTCTCATGCACATTCATACATTATTCTACAAAATATGATCACTTGTGCAACTTGACAAATAAACCAGGCATCCTGGACTGTACCTACCAGCAGCATCTTCTCTCCATGTTTGTATCATTATTTTATGGCAGGAGAAAAACTGCCATTGTAATTACTTTGTTTGTTTGTTTGTTTGTTTGTTTGTTTTAAATAATACAAATCTGAAGTAATTATGCTAATATTTGCTTAAAAAACAAAGGTTGTATTACATAGTTTAGGGATAAGCTGAGTTGCTGTGTTTTGCAGAGAGCTTGCATAAACCTTCTGCATTTAGCCAATAGCTTACCTATACTTTGCCAAAGACTTAGATTTGCTATGTCTCTCCCATACACTGAATTAAGGAGAAGATGCTAATCTCAGTAATGTATCTTGAGATCTTCCTGTCTTCCATGTACTCTGAATAAGCCTCTGCAGTATTACAAGTAAGTCTTTTGGGTGCATTTTGACAGTGATTGTACATTGCTATTATTTTTGGAACTATATTTGATGCTACATAATTACTACTGTGAGCTCTGTGCTACCAGGACCCTTCATTAATCACAAATATTTTGCTCTTCTAGTTATGGCTCTTCCTTCCCTTGTTCCTCTGACTTCCGCCTTCTTTCTTATTTTATTTAAATCTCTGGCCCAGAGCAGCTATAAAGGGTAGACATTTATGGGAAAAACAAAGAACAGCAAATTCTATGCTGGGCAATGTAGGCAGTCATTTGTTTGTTTGCATGCTGAGAAACTTGCCAAAAGTACCAGAACCTCTCTCTAGTGAATAATGGAATAAATTAGATTTCATCACCATGTAATCACAGGTCTGTGAGAACTGGATACAAAAATCTTTCTTCCCCAACAGAGCCCATCGTGATATACACACAGGCTCTGTTTGGAAATGTACTTGCTTATTACATGGCTGTGTTTGCTTTTCAAAGAAACCCAATCTTTTTTACCTCAAAAACTGCATGGAGGCTCTGTGTGTTACTAGCTAATAAAAATGTGTAAAGAGTTGACTGTAGAAGTAGGGCGTATTTGTAAGCATCTGCTACATTTATATTTTCTAAATATGTGCATTTGAGTAGGCAGATCTACAATTTAGCTGAAATAGAACAAGACCAAAAAAGACTTTACAAATATTCTGATTTTCTTTCAAAAATTTCACATTTTTAAGGCATTAAAATGTAAATAAATAAATGAAGAGGACTGGAAATGTCCAGTAAGAGGCAATGAAGCTGATTTGGTTTGTAATCCCTACCTCTGCTGTGTTTATTGACATGATTTCATCTTTAAGTGCACAAACCAGCTGCTGGAGGGCCAGAGGTGCTGGGATGGCTCAGTTGGCTAAAGGACATCCTAACCCTGCTGAGGAGCCTGGGAAAGCCACTGCAAGCAGAGAGTGTGGCCACCAGGTTTTGAGCTGATCTGATCTCACGAGCTGTGTCAAAACTATTTAGTAGGGTTTGAAAATGCTCAACAAAGGAAGGTACCTGGTGGATGCCCTGGTGTCCTGCCCTTCTCCATGGCAGACTTGAGGTGCTGGAGTGAGATCATCAAGGTAATAACTTTCAAGTGGTTTTCAATACATAGCGCTAGGTCCATATTTTATGTTGGTGATAAGAGTGAGCTGGCAGGAATACATGGAAATGGGTAAAATCACAGGAAGGTGCCTGTAGGGATGCTGTCCTAGAAAATGTTCTGCTTTACAGAAGGCTCCCACACTGCAGCCTTTCTTCTTGTGGCATCAGCCAGCACAAGCTGCAGCACCATGTTTGCAGGTTTATGGACCCTATGGTTTCTTTGGTGGGTTCCTTTTGATAAGTTCCAGAACAAGGACTAGAGTTGGGTTGGTTTGGTGTTTGGGGAGTTTTTTTGAGTGGTGGTGGTGTTCATTTCCATATGTAGACAGCCTGCTAAGCCTCAGAATCCTGCTTTATTGTTTTAAATATAGCTCCTTAGCATTCTTTCCCCTCTTTAATTAAGTGATAACTACAGCTTTGTGCTTAAGGCTTTTTACTTCTAATAGGGTCTTTTATTCACAGTTTAAAAGCAACATCTTCTTTTCCCCTTCCTTGAATATAGTCTTGAAAATTATTATACACTTACAATGAGCTTCACAATAATAGTGTCTTTTAATAGTCTTTCTATCATGGTTAAGTGTTTTTACCTTTTTAGCTGTTCCTATTTTGTTTGCTCTCAGAAAGTTTCTCATTTTTCATATAATTCTGTCCTTGGAAATGAGTATTACTTTGGTTGATTTTTGTGTGTGTGGCTTCCTCATACCTCCAAAGACACTGAAATCAATTTTGAATTGAAGAGTTGTTCTTATTTTGAAAATGGATCTTCAGCAACTGCAGCTTGTGCTGTGTCCAATATGCTGCAAAAGGAGTGATGAAGAATTGCTTTTGCCCTTCTGGATTCTCCTTTTTATCAAAAAAAATTAAGTGTCTGTTGGATTTCAGATGCTTCTCCTCTGCCCATTTCCCCAGCCTGTTGAGGTCCCTCTGCAGGGCTGCACAGCCCTGTGGGGTATCAGCCACTCCTCCCAGCTTTGTGCCATCAGCATCTGCACCCTCGTCCAAGTCATTGATGGATAAGTTAATCAATACTGGACCCAGATTAATATTAAAAATCTGATCGAGTCTTTGGCTCGAGTCTGAAAATTTTGCCACCAGTCTTTCATTTTTTTATAGTACAGAACATGCAGAAAAACTCTTACTTTCAGGCAAGTAGTGCAAATCACTAAGAACATTGAAAATCCTCGTTTTCTTCAAATAATAATCCAGGAATTTCCTTTTAAATTAGGGAGTTAATATTTTATGTGATTAGAATTAACTTTGGGAACATTTATCTCATCATGTTTGAATATTCAAGTCCATGATGTATTTTGAGATAATTTTGGGTAGGTTCATTAGGGGAAAAAGGTGTTGTTATTAATAGTAATTTGCAAGAACTTTTGTTCAAGATTAAGCTCCCCTTCAGACTACATATCTTACAAGTTAGTGATAAATATAGTAACAGGCTTACATAGAGTAGGTGTAAAATCTCAGGCTTGAGTTAGTAAGAAGTTGTACCATTATTAGCTTCTCATCTTCCAATATTCATTAAGGTTTTTATCTTGATACAATCAACTTTGATGACACTACTTTCTTTTTTAGTACATTTTCAGAAGAGATTGGGTGAAAACAACTCTTAGTACTCAATTAGAATATCCTGTACTCCCTTTCTAAGATCTCCTTGGTCTAACACTGAATATCCAGCAGAGTCCATTTTTCAGAAACAGGTATATGGCTTTGATATCTGTACACAACAGTTTTCTGTTAGAAATAGGAGTTTTGGTTTTCCAGTCCTACTTGTGGACTGTGCTGGACCAGAGTTTTCAGTGTGGGAAATGCCTTGGCTTAACCTCTTGAGCAGCTGGGTACTTCTTTTTCACTGCAGTCATCTTTTTTACACTCTCTTGTGGAGAAATAGGAACTTAGTTTAGAATGTTCTCTTTTACCAAAGAACACCAGCTTTGACCAACGTTTCATGCATGTTTATGATGGAAATGATGAATATTTGAGATCAGGTCGGGAATACCAAAAAAAGTACCATGATTTTTTTTTTACTTTTAAAACGTGATGTTTTCAAAATTAATTTGAACATATTTTGCTTGACATAGAATGTGATTATGTTTAGATTACTCATGTTAGAAAGTATGACTTTCAGTCTAAAATAATGGAGAATTACCATGTAATTTTTCTCCAACTGTTTCTAATGACTAATGCAGTTAATATGCAGTTAATATTACCTTGCATACCACTCATCATTTTAGGATGAATGCTATTAACTGAAAAGGACTTTTTTTTTTTTTTGGACATAATACAATATAAATAAGAAGTAATTAGTAATTTGCATAGTAAATACCAAAAAATAAGTGCATCCAAATTAATTAGATGTGTATCTGTACACATACTAAAGGAAATTATACTGCTTAAAGAAAAAGAGATGGACTCCATCCATTCTGCATGCAGAAATCCTTGGAGTTAGGTCTGATATTATGTCAAAAAAACCTTCTCTTAAAATAGACACAGCTGCTTTGATTAGACAAATAGTAGAGTAAGCAGAGTTCAAAGCCTACAAAAAGCTTTTTTTTTTTGATAGCTAGTTGTAAGTACATTGCCTAATACAGGGATGGTAAAGAAAACAGGCAAAAGGAGGACAGCTTAAAAGAAGATCCATGCAGGTCATTATTTCAGCCATTCCTTTTGTATTATTTTCATCATCAATTGCAAGATTTCATTTTTTAATTGAGGCATTGCATTTGAGTAATGTATAATTTGCTCTAATAGATAGCTAATTGGAATAATTGTCTCCTGTAATTAGCTAGAATTCTAGAATATCTTTATTTTAAATGTTGAAGGTCTCATTAAAATTCCTTCTTGTGAATAGGGGAAGAAGAAGGTGCCATTAAACTAATTGTTTATGCAAAGTAAAAATGTACTGCTCTTTTATGTGATATCAAAGACTTGAGCACTTAAAGATAGATCTTGGGGACCCTTAACCATCCAGAAAAATTTGCCTTGGAATGTGTTATGAGATTACCAAGTTGCTCCAAAGCCTGTCCAGCTAGGCCTTGAACACATCCAGGGATGGGGAAACACAACTTTGGGCAACCTGTTCCTGGGCCTCGCCACACTGGCAGGGAAGCACTCTTTCTAACATGTGACCTAAACCTATCTATTTTTCAGTTTAAAGCAATTTTCCCTTGTCCTATCCCTCCATGCCTTTGCAAAACTCCCTCTCCAGCTCTGTTTTAGCCCCTTCACATCCCAGAAGGGACTCTAAGGCCTCCCAGAGCCTTCTCTTCTCCACGCTGAACAGCCCCAACTCTGGCAGCCTGTCTGCCTAGGAGAGATGTTCCAGCCCTCTGAGCATCTCTGTGGCCTCCAGCAAGTCCACATCCTTCTTATGGCAGCCGCAGAGCTGGATGCAGTGCTCCCGGTGGCCTCTCACCAGAGTACAGTAAAGAGGGAGGTAATTCCCTCCCTCGAAATCCTGGCCATGCTGCTCTGGGTGTAGGGCAGGGTATGATTGTCTTTCTGGGCTGCAGGTGCACACTGCAGGGCCATGAAAAGCTTCNCCTCTGAGCATCTCTGTGGCCTCCAGCAAGTCCACATCCTTCTTATGGCAGCCGCAGAGCTGGATGCAGTGCTCCCGGTGGCCTCTCACCAGAGTACAGTAAAGAGGGAGGTAATTCCCTCCCTCGAAATCCTGGCCATGCTGCTCTGGGTGTAGGGCAGGGTATGATTGTCTTTCTGGGCTGCAGGTGCACACTGCAGGGCCATGAAAAGCTTCACCAACGCCCCCAAGTCCTTCTCCTCGGGGCTGCTCTCAATAGCTTACACTTTCTTTTCTTTAGAGGCTGGCAAACGGAGCTAACACTCCTGTGGATTTCTGGAGTCCTTTTCAGAGGTAGATAGAGCCAGATTTTCATCAGAATAGGAATCACATCAGTCTTCACTGAAGAGACTATTGCCAGGCTTTATGGGGCTGATTAGAGACAACAGCTTTGAAACACATCCTGCACATATTTAAGATTTTATGAACAATGAGTATCATTTTGCATTACACTCACAGCACAGTGTCATTGCAGGACAGTGTTACAAGGTAGGGATTATCTTAAAATGAAGGTTTGATAGTTTCTTTTTCATCATGTAAGACATTTTGACATGTAAAACAGCGGTGTGACTGCTGGGACATATTGGGAATGTTGCTGCACAGCTGGCACATCATGCAGAGTTTCTCATGCAGAGTTTCTCAGGAAGAAGTAGGGACTTCATTTCCATCAGCTTTTGGCAGTACAGTTTACAACTATCCTTTTCTTTAGGGGCCACTATAATTTTTATCATGAGCAGACATAATTCCTGTATTGTAACAGGGGAAAGCCAGTGGCTGCAGGAGTGTCACTGTGAATGCTAATCCTCTCCTGAGGCTGGCTCCCACAGAACAACAAAGATGAACAAGTATTTGCTGAAATGCTCATAATTCAGCTGGGTGCTGTGCAACTCTCAGATTATTTCTATTTTCCAATTTTTGTATTTCTAAATGCTTTGAAAACAACAATCAAGGAAAGAAAAGCCAATTTAACCGTGCTTCTCTTGCCTCAAGATATCTTCATCCCAGCATGGGCCATGGAAAAGCTGGTATTTTTCTCTAGGGAACTGGGTGGTGTTTTTGTTTCCTGAAGCATCTCTGCCTTTAGTCTCTTCTGAGCAAACCACATGGAGCACCAAGGTCTAGATTCAAACCGTCCACTAATCCACCAAGATCCTGCACTGAATTTTATTGAAGTGATTATTTGCTAAAGGAAATGAGTTATTCAGTTATTCAAAGATTGCTGTTGGGTAATGGAAAACGCATGTTCTCTCTCAGCTGTTTGATGCCCACATGCAGATTGATTATTAAAACTCCTGAAAATACAGATTGTGAAATTACAATAAATGCAGAATGCTGTTCTGTCAGTTATTTGTTAGACATATAGATGGCTGGAGCTTGTGTTAGCTTATGAGTCTGTATATTTTGGACTTGAAAACTCTTTTTATTGTAATCAACATCTTTTGGAAAAGCATTTTTTTAGGCAAATGAGCTAATTAAGTTGGTATAAAAGCACTGGCTTATATGTAATACCCTGGAAAATGTGTATGCTTAATACATGTGTTTAAATGGACAGTACTTGTATGGGGTTTCTTATAAATAAAAGATTACTAACTTAATCCTGGAATCTTAGTAACTCTCAGGTGGCAATTTAAATATGGGTTAATGCATAATGGGGCAAACATGAAATTATAAATGCCTATCTGACATGACAGTTTTATGAAGGAAAATTTTGTTTTGCTGGTATTTTTTGATTCCTTTTCTTGTCACAAGTATCTTAAATAAATAACCTCTGTTTGGGATAGGTTTAATTTAGGTGTTTTCACATTCTGCTCCAATATCTTGTAACTATAGTATAAATTTACACTGAATGAGCACAGAAAGAATTCCATTAATTCTTTCTCTCTCATATGCAGTCTGACCTCACATAAACTGATGTAAACAGAGAAATTACTTGTGCCAGCAAACCAACTATAATTTGAGGCTGTTAAAGTAGAGGTTAGAATCTGGCCACCAGTATAAATAGAATGTAATCTAATTTCTTGAGGTCTGCAGATAAAGTAACTTTTGATATTTATGAATTCATACTCCAGCAATGGTTTATGCTGACATGCACCTGCTTGATGCAGCTTAAAAATGGGCGAAGAAAAAATTTTGAGAGGAATGTATGTCCAGCTTAAGACTGGGTCTGGAGCTAGGGCTATGAAAGTCAATCCCTTGGTTTTAATACTCTCCATCCCATCCCTTGCCCACATACCTCTGCCTCTATTTTGTGTGCATATAGTCTAGATTTTTTTTTTTTTTTTCATCTCTTGAAAAGAAACTGTGGAATTTAACAGGTTAAAGAACATTTTTGCCTTTTGAAAAAAAAAAAAAAAAAACCAAACTTCAAAACCATATGTCCATCAAAATTGTCCTCATTGTTGATTACCTGTGTGCTGTCTTGCAGGAATTACTTTAGTTAATTATACAATGGTATTGGCTGAGATGTACATTTTTGCTTTCTCAGATTCCTTACTGCTGCAGTGATCACAAGGACATTTGGGTGGGGGAATGCAGCCCTGGCCAGGTAGAACAGGGGACTGTGATTTTCATCTCTTTGTTGCTGGCTGTTATGACTTGGCTCTATACAAAGCAAGAGGCATGATGGACAGTCAGCACTAACATTTGTGTCAAAACAGACTTCACTGGAGCTGAACTAATGCAGATGCAATGGTGAGAGAGTGGAAGAAAGATAAAGGAGTCTGTGCACTTCAGGCTGTGAAACAGAGACTGTCATCTGGTCACAGTAGTCCTTCCATCAGATCATTGACTAGCCAAATACCTTGCAGACATGTCTATTTGATGAATCAGCCATGCAAAACACTACAAAGAAATCTGTTATAGACACTTAATTATAGGCAATAAGGTGCCTGTTCTGTAAGTTAATGAAAATAGTGTAAAAAAGAGATAACCATTGTGATTGTATTCATGATGGCCTTTTATGCCTTAACGTAATATTAAAAGGGAAATACAAGTTTTTAATCTGTTTTATATATGTGTGGTTCTGTAAATTTTCTGCTGTGGTTGCATGCAGTCATCAGATTTGTCATTGCAGAGCTGCATTGTGGTAGTTCTCACTTCAAATGAAGAGAGCACAAATTGCTGACTTGAGCAATGTGGTGTTTCTGACGTTTGAAGTAAATCTTACATGTGTAATTATCTTTCACCATAGTAGGACCAAGTAAATCATGACTCTGCCATACTCAGCATGATGTGTGAGATAGCTTTCATTTTGCCTGATGTTGGGGAAAGATTAAAAGTTTCTACAGCTTGTGCTGTGGAGCTCAGCTCTCTGTCTGGGTGCTGTAACTCACACCCTTGAAGCTCAGAGAGAGTGTGGAGAATGCATGCATACACCACTTTCCAGAAATACTGGAATGGCTCTGTGCACATGACCTAAACTTTTTCAGTCCACAGTGGCTCAAACAGCAAATGAACCCCATCTGCTGACAGAAGCCAGCTTGGGCGAAATATCAAGTGGAACCAAATTCATTGGAGCTAATATCAGCACTTTCCAGCATCAGCTAAAACATGGCCAAAGACACTGTCACTGCATTTAATTAAGGCTAGATGGGATATGTGGGTGGGTTAAATATGTGTCTATTGGGAGACTCTGCGTCCAAAAAATAACTGGTGTTTCTAGGAGACAAGGCAGACATATAAATTATGAGAAATAAAGAAATTCCATTACCATTTGTAGATGTGAACTGAGTTACAGAAAAATAGCTTGCATGAAAAGATAACGTCATCCGAAGTTTGCAGAGCACCAGTAACAGCAGTTCTGAGTCCTATGATTTGCCATATGTCCATATTTAAGTATTGCAATAACTGGACTGTGGGATGGATACTTCTAAAGAATATATTAACTAAATAGTTGTAATGAATATGAGAATTAATTAAATAAATAGCTGTTAGTAATGGTTTAGGAGACAATGATCACTTTGGATTAGGACAGGAATAGAACAACTTCTGACAGAATTGGCCCACCTGGTGTCCTTGATTGCCATTTAGTGATTGTGCATTTCATTAGATTGGACAGGTGAGTTGTGACTGAACCCGAATGCTTTCTACAGCAGAAAGAAATATCTCATTACTGAGCTCCAAGATTGCCTGATGAGTTCATTTTTCCTTTCAATTAAGTGGTTTCCTGTGGGGTATAAAAAAAAAGTAGAGCTAATACTATAATAAACAAAGGAGAATTGCACAACTATACAGTTAAAATTGTGGTCTCTTTTGAAAGATTTACCTACTTGACAGTGGTTTCTTAATAGGTACAACAGATCTTATGAGTGATGTAATTGCTCTTAATATAGCCATATGATGCCAACTTGCACATGGCTTTCATACACGTATTTCCTTTATTTAAGACATCTCTTTACTTTCTCCCAAAGTACTAGTGATGGCTGAAGAAGAAGATGTTATTCCCTCTTCCTGTTTCCATAATCAAAGCTGGAGTTTTGGATACAAGGCAAATCACACTAAGTGTCAGGCACTTGGATTTCAGAGGTAGCCATGTCTCTCTCCCTGGGCACCTTGGGGAAAATAATAGTTAATAATATGAAAAGAGATGAAATGTAGGACTGAAACAGTCCTTTCTTTCACTTTCTATCCCCATGAGATAGACAGTGAGTATTTGAATTCATTCCTTTAAATGCAGAAGAGTTTTAATTTTAATTGTAAGAGGGTGGTGCTGCTCCTCTCAGTCAATATCTGAGTCACGTTCTGCATGACAAGGGGACAAAATCCGAAGTACCTAATGTCTGAAAATAGCAGCTGTGCCTTAAATTAGAGTCAAGGACTGGGATGGGAGTTGCTTTTCTGGAAGACTGTATTAATAGATAAAGCTGAGACGTATGACTACCACTAGCATAGAGATAAAGCTACAGTTTAGCTCTCTTTAGAAATTAAGTGTGGCATTTATGCATGTATGAATCAGAAGGCACATCTGAATGTGTCAAACTTCCATCAACTATCGTTAGGGATTTGCAACTTCTTTTTTTTTTCCCCCTCAAGTTTTCTGGCTTTTGTTCATATTTGCTCAGCGTAGGAGCAGTGGGCCCTTAACAGCAAGGGTTGGCTGCATTTCTGCTCAGTTTTCAGCTTCCTGAGCAGGGAGCCTTTTATAGACTGTGACACAATTGTTAATTACGGGTGTTGCTCTGCTCATGCTTTGGAATACTAGTGGGAAGATTAAGGTATTCAGAGAGACATAAAATTGGCCCACCTTGCGTCAATGTGGCATAAAATCTGATTTGGGAAGTCAAACTCTTGAATTCGCTGACATTTGGAGGAGTTCAAGTTTGTATTTCTGGCTCATGTATAATTAAGTAGCAAACACAGGCTTGATTTTGCACGGTGCTTTTTGATATCCTGAACTCTCCAACAAGTGGGATTTTGTTTCCACAAATTGCATTTCCATACTGCTCTCTCTCATCAGGGAAACCTTCCAGATTCATATTATGGAAAAGGCTTATTGAGTCTGTTCCCCAAGACCTCCCTGGGGATGGATTACAATGAAATGACAAAGACACAGGATGGCTGGACATGAGAAGGGCCACCCAGCTGACACACCCAGAGCTGGCGAGAGGCACAGGGAAGTGACCAAGAGTGGGAGGAGGAGCAGCATGGTCAGTGCAGCTCTGTACTCAGAGGTAACCCTGGTGCTGAGCACGATCCACACTTGCTGCCTAAAAAACCCACACCCCAGGGAGGATCTGCACTGTTTATTTCTTCATCACAGAACAGCCACACCCTATGGGTGACTGATGCCTCAAGCAAAATCCGGTGCCCTGCCTTTTTTTTTTATGCAATACCTACTGAGGGTCACAAAATAAACACAAATGAATAAGGAGACATCGTTTGTTGTGTGCAGTGTAAGGAAAATAATCAGCACGCTATTTTAGGCCAGTTCTGTCTTGGATTTCAGCACCCAGATAAACAGAGCTTTGCATTCAAAGACAGTATTTAGCACAGCTTGAAAAGTGGGCTTGTTTATTTTTAGTGTTTTGAAGGATCAGCTCTCAGACAAATCATTTTTCACAGAAACCAACTCATAAATTCCTAGGATGCTATCTCAGTCATCCTGAATATGCCAAAGAAGTGAAGGTCACATGGTGTAAATTGAAGTTGTACAAGTTTACCTACCAGTTTTTATGTTTGTATGCAATGGAAGGAAAAGATTCATATATATTTTATTTTTTATGTTTTCCTAATCTGCTTTTTCAGTTCACTTGCAACCTTTAAATCACTGAGGGAATACAGTTTCTTTAGTGAATAACTCGTGTTGGTGGGTAGTGCCAATTTACTTTGAACTAGGAGGAGAGTCAGTTCCTTTTAGACAAAAATTTGGTAAGAAATGCAAAATGAGTTGTCATCATCCAAAGAAACCCCAGATAATAAATAAAAACAACCCCTTGGTGTTCAGTTGTTTTACTCATGTTGGGAAATTTAAGGTTAAAAAAGCCAAAAAGCAACAACAACAACAACAAAACTCCAAACAAACAAAACCCCCCCCCCAAAACCTTCCCAATTCAGCAACCAGAAATCCACAGTAGTCTTGGGAAAATGATAATGTATATTTTCTTTTTCTGACAAAAATTAGTCTATATCATTGTCAACCAAAAACTCAGCTACTAATGACAACTTTGGGTAGCCTATTCAAATTTCTAAACTTTTTAAGTGATAAGAATATCTTGCTTTGTCTGCTTAAGTCACACAATAACTCTTAAAAGAGAGCACATCAGAAATTTCTTGCAATGAGTTGACACACACCAAAATTAATTGACATCCCAAACTGCACACTTTCTAAGCAGTTAAACTGCAGAGAGAATTGAAGTTTTTAATTTGGAAAGACCTCTCTTTGCTGAGCGCTGTGCACAGCTGGGGGCTCTCTGGGAGAGAGGAGGAGCTGCTGCACTCAGGGCACTGAGGAGCTCTCAAGGGGATGGAGGGATTGGAGCATCTCCTGTGAGCAAAGGCTGAGAGAGCTGGGGCTGCCCAGGCTGGAGAAGAGAAAGCTCGGGCAGGGAACTCGTGAACGTGGACAAATATCTGATGGGAGGTGTAGAGAAGACAGAGCCAGGTTCTTTTCTGTCGTGTCCAGTGAGAGACCAGAGGCTGGGGGCATAAATTGAAACAGGATGTTGAAGTTTCACAGAGCTAGATCAAGACTTTACTGCTTTGGAAGTAATGGATTATTTCAAACAACAATATTTCTTTTCTGGTTGTTTAAAGATTTCTCAGTCTCTAAAATGACACCTTGATGTATGCTCCTACATTTTTGTGGCTTACTGCAAAATATTTATCTAATCAATTGTGAGACTGTCACAGAGAAAAAGTCAAGTGCCTATTTAGAATGCAAATTGGTATAAACTAAAGGCCGGAGTGTTTGTGTCTGCTGCAGCATTCTGACCCCTTTTGAGTAACTAACATTTGATGATGTTGAATATTTAATTACATACTGTGCTAAGTGACCGATTGTAGTGATTGAGGCCTTTTTCTATTGCACATTAATAATATGGGGTGAAATTCTAATGTTTGACCCCAGGTACATACAGGACTCAATGATCTGAAGTTTAGGTTAAAACTGATCTTAATATAATTGCAAGTGTGCAGGTTTTTGGGTTTTTTCACTCTTTGAAGCACTTGGGGGCAATTTAAAGTGTAAGAACCTGTATTTGTGTTAAGCAGTTCCAAGTAGGGCTTTCCAATATTTAGGCTCTTGCAAGTAGAGAAAGCTGAGATTTCTTTTCTGATTACTTCAGAATTGTGATTTCTCTGTGATTGGTAGCTGTCCTGATATGATAGCTGTTAACCACAGCTATAAGTGAATGGAATGCAGCCCTTAAAATGTCTCCCTGAGAATGCCTGTCCTCCTCTGCACAAGCCATTCTCTTCCAGTTCACAAAATTTTCAGTCATGAGGCAAGATTAGCAGTTTTCAGAATCCCCAGGTCTGAAGACAACTGGAAGAATTCAGACATATTTTTACACCCGTAATAAGACAAAACTGTACTTTAATGGAGATCAAAAAGTGAAGCCATAGAAAACACTTGTAGTAATTTTAAAACTGTTGTTTATACTGTTTTCCTCTGTAATTGCACAGACTCTTTTTGTCAGGCATTGGGAGGAAAAAAAATCTGGCTTTTGCTATGGCAACACAGAGGACTTAGAAAATGATCTCTCAGCATGGAAGAATGATGATTCCTAAAATAGTGTAGGAGCACTGAGAAAGAGCGAGATTCTCTGTTGTGCCAAGGTCTTTTCAGCTCTGGAATGGGGGTTCTCCCACAGAACTGGCTGTCATTCTCTCATCATTAAACTTCTTAAAACGTACAGTAATTTAGAGCAACCTATACACTGCTGTAATTTATGGCTGTCTGGTTATTGTCTGCCAGGACCCCTGGACAGATCGGGAGCTGTCAGAGTGCAGCAACGCTTTCCCCAACTCTAATGCATCCCCAGCCTTGAAGTGAGGGGGAGGGAAAAATGGCAGAGGATGAGGATCCTCTCACTTCACACTACTGGTTAGCTCCAAATAGCTGAGAGAAGCCTTACACAAATTAATCTTTTTAGCTGGATTTAGGTGCTTTATACTTTTCAAAGAAATTTCTACGCAGGTAGAAAATTGATCATGAAGTGGTTTAGGAGGTGGCTGCTTTGCTTCATTAATGTGAGCAGCCAATAATTTGTGAACAAAACAATGTCACAATCTGTGAGGTGATGTTTAGTAATACAGCATCGGGTTGCCACCTCTGAAGGTGAATAAATCTAGAGGAAAGAAGAGCTGGCAGTAAAGTTCTGCAAAGTTCAAGCTAATTACTTCAATGATTTTGGAAATGACGTTGAAAGAACTTGTAGAGATATTTCCAGTTAATGACAACGAATAAAATCCTTGCGCCATAATTTTTTTATTGCTGATATGTTCATTCCTTCACCAAAAAATTAGAATAAAAATAAACAATTACCCAAAGAGTTTATTTTAATGCAAAACACAATTACCAAAGAGTTTTTGTAAGGGTTAGTGTCCTCTGCTACCTTCTGTGAGCATCATACAGGATTTTCAACATTTGGAACCAAAATCATCAAACAGCCACTTGCAGGATATCTGCACCATCCAGTCCCTAAACTACTTGTTCCCTTCATTCTTCTGTACAGTACATCTTGCACAACAAAATGGTCACACATGGGAGGTAATAAAAGCTAATATATACAGACAATAAGATCTATTTCATATGCCCCTTGAGTTCACTGGTTCTAATCTTCCTCTTTTGCAGTCTCATGTTGGGCAGTACTATCTCAGGGCTTTCCCAGTCTGCCAGCCAAATGTAGAGTGCTCTTCACCAAAACTCACTTCACTGGCTGACTTGAGTTTAAAGGCAATAATTTCTGCTGCCATTCATGAATTTCTGTTTCTAGCCCAACATGCCTAAGTGAAGAATGGTGTCTCATAGCCAAATTCAATCTAAGGGTACTGTGAATATTTCTTATTGGGAGAACTTCTAGTTATTTGTTTCTGAGATCAAAGACACATCAGCTGTCTGCCTAGAACCCCACAGACTGCTGGAAATGAAAACCATTTGTGTGTCTTGTTTCTCAAAAAAGCTGTTTATCAGCCTTTTAGACAAATGTACATATTTAAAGGAGTCCACTGATCCATTCATATGCACGATACACTGAGGTTTCTGTGTTCACAGTGATGTTGCTCTGATGTACATGAATAAACATCCTTCGCCTACAAGAAAGGTTGCTCAATATATTTTTGGAGCTGCTAGGTTTTGCTCTGCTTTTGCTCTGTGCCTGTGCCAACATTATCTGAAGTTACTCAGACCCACAGCTACTGTATATATAACTCACCTAACAGTTGATATAACCCACAGAATTATCATTATTCAGACCCAGGGATTCAATCAATGCCTTTCAGCGTCATTTTTAAATGAATGAATGCTTCATTCTGTGGTAAGGATCTCCCTCTGAACAAATCTCTCCAAATACACATGTCCCATGTGGAGCTTACGAGTCCTTCTGTTCTTACACAGCTCAGCTATATGAGGTTTTTGTGTTACCAGCCTTCTGTGCTCTGCAAACCATTATATTAAGTGTATTTGAGAGGGTTAGGGTGGGTCTAGCCGTTCTGTGCTTTGATGAGGGTTGTGATTTGTTTTTTCCTTACTGCTATAATTGTGTTTGAACTGTCCCTTGAATGGTTGCAGCTATTTTGCCATCAAAGGTGCCAGGGTATTTTATTCACTTTTTACTAGAGGTATATAATCTCCACACACATAAATTCCTTCATGCTATTATCACTAAAATTCTCATGGGGTAGGAGGGGAGGGGAGGAGTTTTGTTGTTCTATTTCCTTGCAGGTTAGAAGACAATTTTGTTTGCAGGCAATATTGTGGCTATCAGTAAAAGAGAGCTTACCATTGGGGCGGTGTGTGTGCTGTGTATTTCTTCTCCATCTCTTTACAATTTGCCTGTCTATTTGTATTGTACAGCATGTGAATGTGAAATGCCTCCATTGCTATGGACACAGGGTCACTTCTCCCTCTGCAGTCTCTCCTAAACCAGAATCTATTAATCTATTAATCCATTTATGCTTGCACTATCAGCCTTAACTGAAGCACCAGTCTACCAAAGCATTCTCTTTATATATAAAAATATATATATATATTGAATATTTTCCTTTCCCAGGTGAAGTGGCTTGTTCCCTTCTTTTCATGTAAATGGGACACTTATGATCTCACACACTTTGGAACTGGGATTAAATCTGCTTCATTTTATGATGCCAAAGCTGCCTTTCCTTGTTGCTTATCACCAGCCACATTGTATTCTTGCACTGACATTTCTTATCCATGGGGAGGTAATTTATAGCATGCAAAGTGCATTGCTGTGCTAACTTTTAGTGGTGGCAGCTGTAGTTAACTCTAAGGACATTTAGATCTGCCTTCACATATAAATGGTTGCTTTTGTTGTCATGGGAATATTTACACCCTTGACAATCCAAGATCTTATCTCAGTGCCTCACATGCTGCACCCAGAATGTATGAGATTTTGAACAAGAGACGCAACACAAATCTTGTAACTAATTCAGTAAATTGAGTGAAAGAAAAGTCACCTGTGTAACTGACTGCAAAACAGTAATAAAAGAAAATTCTCTGCAGTCCAAAGAGCTTACTAAGCACGTTCCATAGGAGTGGAGGGCAATGACTCTGTTACATCAGTAATGGCAAACAGTATTTTACAAATATGAGTATCAGAAAGAGAAGTATTTGAGCATTTATATTGTGGATAGTCCTTGTGTAGGTGGTTCTGGGAGCAAATTCTTCATATGTGAAAGCATGAAAGGGAGAGGAATATGTCAACGCCTTGTAATGCAAAAGCATTATTTTCATCTCCGAGGGATGGCTGCTCACACAGTTCCCTGCAGCCTGCCCTCACCCCTTCTCTCTGCATCTGAGGCTATGATGCTTTTCTCCTGGTGCTAGATCCAAGAGCAGTTCCATTCCTCTATGCTGAAGAATCAAGGTTGTAATTTACCACACCTCTTAAGATATTGATGGAGGTTCTCCGTTGTGGCCCTCAGTAGGAATAAAATTCTTTAAAAACAAAGGACAATTCAACCATGCCTGTGCAAAGTTTTACTGGGGCTGTGTTCCCACAGAGGAGGGGTGAGACTGCAAGGAGTGGTCTGGAGTCTTGCTGTGTGCTTAGATCCTGCCTTTCCTCCTTCCAGTAGGGATCTTGGTGTAATGGGATGTGAGCATCTCTGGATTGAGGGTCAGGATCCCACAGGCACTGCTGTGAATTTTGGCTTCTAATATTAACCAATTACAGTGCCCTCCACACCATACATTTATTAAAGAACTTTTTCCACATGTGAAATGTGTAGCTGTTTTAAAAGAGAACTCCCCACGCACACACTCAGCTCTTGGGCATTTTATGTAGGAACTTTTTTGATGTACTGTTAGCTCTGCTTGGTGACATGAGGCAATCTCAGCCTGTTGTGGAAGCAGGAATCATCTCAGACTCCCACAGAGAAGAAGTTGAGTGAAGAGGCAGAAAAATGAAGTGGGTTCTTCTCAGCTTTGAATCCATCCCAGACCCAGAGATTTAAGGCTAATAAGATCTGGAAAGACCAAAAAGCTGTACCTCTGGGCTGGACTATTAGGAATATCTACAATTAGGGAAAGAAAAACAATACATATTTTTACTTCTAAAAATGTCTATATATACAGTTTTGAATAGGAATATGAGCACTAGCACTATGTTTCCTGTACAAGCAAAAAGCTCTGTCAGAAGTCAGGGACTTGAACTTAAAACAAGTACGAAATGACTGTGTGACCACCATATGTGTTCACTACTTGCATTTTTATTCTCAGAGATATAATAAATTTCTTTCTGGTATAAAAAAAAAAGAAATAAATACATGAGATATGCACATAACTTACTGCTGACAGAAGGAGAGACAAAGTAACACAATTGCATAAGCATAATTTCATTAGAAAATCAGTCTCATGATCAGCTTTTAGAAGGGACTGGTGCTGGATACTTTTATTGAAAACCCCACAATCTCTGTCATAGATTTTGTGCCTTATGAAAAGATAGAGCATATCAGAAAACTGCTGCTTGTTTATAAAAACCCTAAACTATTCTGGAGCATTAAGGGCTAACCACTCCTGATGGTTGGGGACCAGGTTATCTAGTCCAAAATAGGTTAAGAAATATAGATCGATGACACTAAATTTTGTTTTCCTACCCCTGAAATTTTCACATGGGGTGTGGTTACTTTTTCCCCATTTTGTCAAATGTAGGCACTTGGAAACTGACTTTTTGTATTGTTCTGTGCTGAAGCTCATAAATGGCACAGAAATTTGTGGAAGTTTGGTGATACTGGTTTTTTCTGGCTCTTGGATCAGGTCTATGGTTGGATCTTTAGAGATCAAGACAGTGAAATGATAGCTAATTTTTACTGGGTCAAGAAAACACCTTTACGTCCTCATCCCTGCTCTGGGAAGGGTTGTTGTTGTTGTTGTTGTTGTTGTTGTTATTTAACTACTGAAATTTTATCATGCCTACTTTTTGAGATTATGTTTTAGAAAACCATCTTTGTATCTAACCTATAAACAAACTAATAAAGAAAAGCCTCAGTGAAGCAATCAGAAAAACATTTGGAGGGAACTCAGCGGTACTTTGAGGAAGATTAGTTTCCTTGATACATCCTCTGAATGTCAAATTCTTACATCCAGGATAAGTACTGACAAAGAAAGCACAAAGGCAATTTTTTTTTTCCAGTGAGACATCAACACCTCAGAAATGGAGAGAAGAGGAGAAAATTCTAAGTTACAGTTGTCAGCAGACTGCTTTCTTACCTGTTAACACTCGTTTTTTTTAATAGAAAAATATATAATGAAAGATAGGAAATGAGCTATGATTTGAAGTCTCTCACGCTGTTAAAAAGAAAGGACAATAGTATTTATATGATCTTTAAAAACTAAGTAATAATGACACATGAAAGACTTGAATGAATGGAAGAAGAGGTGATCTGCTGAAGTGTTTCATAGAAACCTTTTTCCCTAGAAGCATCACTAAATTGATTAACTTATTAGGAAGGCATACATTGTCACTGAAGGAGAAGGGTTTTTTATCCTTATTTCCATCATCTATGTGTTCTGGTTGATATCAACACATTTTAATCACATTAAATTGTTTAATAGCTTGCCTACACAGAATGAAATATCTTGTTGCACTCCAGCTCAACTAACAAATACCAATTGGGCTGGCCATCTTTAATTAGACCGGTTTGGGTTTTTAAATTTCTCCTGTCAGGCTGCAAGGAATCTATCCTTATAGTCAAAATGTTCTCGGGAGAATAAAAAGAAATCTGAACCATGAAAATTTAAATGAAAATGAAAGAAGTGAAATGGAATGAGCATTGCCATTTGAAATAAAGTGCTAATAAAACACCCAGGTATTAGCTTCTGAAGAAGATTTTTATAGAAATCCCTTGAAGCGCTGGAAAGGCTGGAATAATATTGTAATTGGCATCCCTGACCTGTTTTATGTATACTGCAAGAAGTTTTCGTCTCTGGCTTGAAAAGTTCATGATAAAACAAAGCTCCCAGAATTCCCTGGTCTTTAGCTTTAAAGGTCTAAAGTATGGATTTTTTCATTATAGTATAGTGAAAAATAAACCGGTTTAGTCATGATACAGAGAGCATAATCATCAGGTGTTCTTTCCTGCACACTCTTGCAGGAAAGATATTTTTTGCAATAGCTTTGATGAGGATTCTACTTAGCAGACTGTGAAAACGTGACCTTCAAAGCTCTGCTACATTATAATCATGTGTACAGTGCCCTGTAACCAAATCTAAAGCTCATGCATTGTGTGTTTGGGTGTCATTTTTCAGAACACTTTTATTGCTCATCTAGGCCTGGAAACTCTGTTAAAACCAAATCAAGCATTCATTCCTGCAAAAGAGGCAAAAATACAGTCTTATTAGCTGTGACAAAATCAGCAGCAGCTCTGGTATGAGCGGGATTACCAAAGGCAAAACAAACAAAGAAAAGTATTCAGGAGTTGAAATATGTGATTGAGATTTTGAAGGTGCTTTGCAATAATTAGGAATTCTTTGCAGGCTGACATAATGCAGCCTTCTCACATCTCCTCGTGTAATTACAGTGATGAGGAAAAGATTTTCAGGTCAGGTCCTTAATTTAGATAATTCTGTCTTATATTCAAGGATAATACACCAAAAGATTAACATTCTGAGTGCTGAAGGGATTCTTGTGCCTTGCAGTGTTTCACTGCAGCCAGATTTAGTGTGGATATGTCTAATGTCTTTCTTGCTTTATGACGTGGAAGCGGGTCTAATGTTTTGCTTATTGCTAACCATCGCTCTCAGGGTGGCACCTTTGTCAGCTGCCAATCATTACTTCTGCCCCCTGCACGGGTGGGTGCTCACCAAAGCTGAGCAGCGATGTGGGCACAGCGTTCCAGGGATCCCTTTTCTCTGGTGTGCAAGTCCCAGGGAGCTGCAAACACGTGCCCACCCGTGTGCCACGCTGGGGGTGACATTGCAAGACTTTCCCATTGCAGGAGAAAATACAGGTGCAAACATGGCAATGATTGAGACATTTCCAAACTTAAAATATACTTTCATCTCTGTGAAATAACTGTTATTGAACAGTAAAAGCACAGGCTTTGTTTTACTGCTATTCATCCAAATCTCTTCCCTTTTCCCAGAAACTTGCTCTGACATGACAAAATGTATGGTTTTTTGAGTAACAGTCTGTATTAACAAACACAGAAGTTAATAGAATTTGAGCATCTTGAAATGTGATTTAATTTGGAAGCCTGTAGTCTGTGAATATTAACTACTAACAAATTATATTATTCAATGACAAATCACATCAGGCAGGCACCTATGTAATATCAATTGGTTTTGTCATTATAACAATTCTTTCAAACAGTAGGATGCAGGCAAACTCTGCATTAATGTTTTGGCTCAAGGTGTCCATTTGTAAATGAACAATTCATCATGTGAAGGAAAAGCGAAATAGCTCCAGGTTTGTGTCACATTGCCCTGGTGTTAACTGCTGCTCTTTGATGTGACACTGGCTAGACCTATAACCAGTGGGAGTAATAGAGGGGAAGAGTGGCCATTCCATTATTTTGGATGAATTAAACTATGGGCTGCCACTACCCAAGTATAATGTTTCTAGTGATTCATATCCATGACTTGCATTAATAAAAAAATGGATATGCTAGGTGTTTGCCTCCAAACTGTAAAAATACAGCCTTTATATTGACATGGCATTTTAAATAAGTACCTAGGCAATATCTTAAACTTATTTCTTTTTCTTCTTTCTTTCTTTCTTTTTTTTCTATTTAAAAAGTAGAGACAGGGTCTGCTGAAATCAACAGGAGTCATTCTTTTGTTTCCTATTGACTTTATATTAGCTTTGATAGGAACACATTACTGAACTGCCATGAGGGATATATTTTATGCTGGCAACTACAGAATGAAATTAACAGTTGGAGGGTTATTGCACAGTGCACCACAAGGGAAAGAGGTGCTCCCTTAGTCCCACCTAACAGTATATCCCAACGTTTATGGAGACAGAATCTAGAGAATACCAAGGCAGAAATTTGTCCCCCAGCTCACAAGACTTCAGACTTACTAATTCTGTTATAAAGCACTGGATTTTAGAATATGTTACTGTTTGTTTGAAATATTTTGTAATTGACTCTTCAATAGAAGAAAACCTTATTATAACATGTGTTTTGTGTGTATATGGTTAGGGATTAGACATATTGTGATTGTAAAGAACACTCAGTTTCTTCCCCAGAATACACCGTGTATGGAGAATATCATGCTTTAACATCTAACAAAGTCAAAGACATAATCTGAATGTCCTTGAATTCAATCAATACTTTGATTCTGTTAAAAATAGTAATTTTTAATGTTATTAAATTCATATTTATTGCCAGGCTACATGCCAGGAAATATACTTTGTTCATTTTATTTTTAAAATAATGCTGTATACCTTCAAAACAAGGCACACAGCTGCTTTCTTTGACCTTTTTATGCTTTTAATAAGCATTATCTTCTCAGTCTCTTCTGAGATACTCTTTATCCTTTTTACAGATATTAGCAGTCTTGATACAAGAAAACAAAATCCAGCCAGAAACCTCTACAAGGCCCTGAAGGTTTGTCCTGTCCATGGGGTTTCATGAGTTTAGGAGTAGTCAGTCTCAGCTGAAAATACACAACACAAGGCATCTCAGAATAATATCTTCAGTGCTCTAACAGAATATTGATGTTCTGTGGAGCAGACATGCCAGGTTACCTTGACCTGCCAATATGGGATTATGGCTATATCATTATATTTGACTTCTTTGCCTCCTCTCCAATGATCAAAGAGGCTTTTGTTTCTTCTCCCAAGAGACATCTGCACAGCACAACAGACTCAGAGTAGGCTTTCTTCATCACTTACTGCTCAGTCTTTTGAGAATAGCAATTATTTGGTACACTCATAAATAAGACTTCTTCCTCCTTACTGTTCATTGTCCTGTCTTATGCCTGTTTTTCTGCTTTAGGTAGTTTAAACACATTTAGCTGTTTTTCACAGTCTCCTCACTCTAGCCAGAACAATGTGGAAAGTCAGAGAAAAATTCAGCTCCTGCTTTCTCAGTTTTGTCAGTCGTGCTGTTACTCAGTCTAAAGCGGAGTCATGTCAGTGAGAAACACTTCACATCGTAGCCCTGTGACATAAACCTGGAGCTGTTTCCTTTCTGTCTCATAAGATGAATTGCTCATTTGTAAATGAGCACCTAGAGCCAAAATATGAGTCCTGACTTTGACTACATTGTGGTGTTCAGAAAACTTTCCTACTTTCCAAATCACTGCAAACTTGAAAAATCCTACAGTGTTTACTGACAGGTTAATAAAGCCTTTCTAGCCACAAGGACATGGTTTACAGAATTGCACAGAACCACTGGAGAAACTGAAGCTTACCCTAATGCTCAGACAAAGGCAAATGAAATAGCCCACATGCCCTTCGTTTTAAGGTGTGGGATATTGTTGAGCACAAATGTAGATCAAAACCTAACTTTTTTTGAAGTATAAAGGTCTGTAGTGTTTATCAGTGGCCTGTAGCAAATATGGGTCAGCAGTGGGTACATAGGGGTGAGAATTACAGTGGACCCATGCAGAGTGGTGCTTTCCTTCTCCCAGCAGTCACAGAGTTCAGGAGCAGAATGAGGCAGACTAGATTATTACAGACTTCTGAATTTAGTTTGTGCTTAAATACTGATTAGAGAGCTGTTCTTGTGACCTCCACAATACTGTGTGGCACTCTGAAATCTTACATTTTAATCTACTACCTGCTCACGTATATGGATAGGAACTACTTCTTGTAATGTGCAAACTAACAAGTCCCCATCTTTCAAGATTTTATTGTGGTCTGTCATATATCATCACTTCTCAAACTTGAAGTCATAGTGTGTCTATTCTCTCAAAGAAAAGGCTGTTCCATACTTCTGATCATCTTTCTAATTATTTTGCTTTATCTTTCCTCATTCTGCTGTGTTCCTCTTCAAGTGGTTATCAGAATTTCATGCAAAAATCAAAAGAGATGGAACACGAGGCACCTACTATATTTTCTCATTTGTTCTCAGGTTTTCCTCTAGTATTTAACATTGTTGGCTTTTCTGGACTTGTAACAGGGATTTTCAGAAAGCCTTCTAAAATTACTCATTTTTTACTCCTTGTAAAAAAGTTTTAATCCCATGTTTTAAATTCTGGGGTTGTTGTTGATTGCAGCAACCAATATTGCATTTCATCTGATCCCAGATAATTTGTATCACCTGGAAATGTTCTATCTGCCTGTTCACTCTCTTTTGCTATTAATTCATAAATATGTTGAATAGCATGTGTTTGCTAAATGGTTGCCACTGGCCCTCTGTGACAACCATCCTCAGCTGTGAATGCTGGCTCTTGCTTTTTATACTTGTTTCCTAGTTTTCAATGAATTACTGATCTGCTAAAGAACTGTTCCCTTTCATTGTGTGAAAACTTTTCTTTTTCGGGAACACTGTCACATTCTCTTCTAAAAATCCAAGGACAATGTATTGACCACACCACAGCTCCCCCAATGCTTGTGGAGTCCTTCAGAGAACTATAAGAGGTTTGAAGGAAATGCCTTCCACCTACAGCAGCTGCAGGACTTCTTCCCTAATGGTTATCCAAGCATCTGCTGTTCTAGTTTTTGTTCAGATTTTTAGCTATTTACCTGAAAGTAACCATTGCTTACCTATAGTTTCTTGCCTACCTGGTGGAGCCCCTCTCAAAGGCTGAGGTTGCATTTGTTCTGTCCATTCCTCAGGTGCTGATAAGGGTTTAAGTGACAGTTTTATGACACCACAGTTAGTACATATTTCACTCCCTATTTATGTGGAGTCAAGTTCTGTGTAAGGACTCAAGTGCACAGGGGAGCACCAAACAGCTGTTTAAATGCTGTGCTTTATTCACCTACTTCACTGAGATAAGAGACACTAATTTTTCATTACAGTGTAAATCAAATGCATTATTCAGCCAATGTGACCTTGCCAACTGATCCTGAATATCTTCCAGTCCTTGAGATTTTGTTTAGTACAAATGGATCATAATCAGTATTAGCTGGAAGAAGATCAAATATAAATGCTGACTTACAGGTTAGTAAAAAAAGAACAATTTATTAGATATCAAGAGGTTATTTACCTATCACTGTGTTCACAACAGATACCTAAAAACAAAATTAATTGATGCAAGGGGAAAGTCATATTTTCATCTGATGTTATCAAAAAAAGAGTAAGAGGGATTTATACTTCCTTTAACATTTTTTCAGGGTAAGCAACTGTCCACAGGGGCCTCCACTTTTATTTTATAATGCACACTTTGTCGGAAGAAACACGTGGCATGAATTTTACTAGAAATACAATTCTTTTTATCAAAAATGTCTTCTTTGTCTGGGAATAATTCTCAGTTCATTTTAGGCTGTTCTCACATGACCCATGTAGGCTCAGTGATTTGAAACCCAGAGGAATTTCAGACCATTAATTTATTCCTTCTAAGTCACAACTGTTTGCCTTTTAAATTTTATGCACATTGGTGATTGTTAGCTGGTTTTATTTACACTCACTCTGTAGTGACCCATCCATTAAAAATCCACTGCAAGAGATTGAGAGAATTTTTTTTTTCCTTTTTTTTTATCGGCCAGGTCAGGGTACAGTTGAAATGACTCAACCATTTTCCTGAAGAGAAATAAGGCTGTGCTAAAATGAGTTTGCTTTCAGTGGAATGTCTCATGTAGCCAGAACCACAGCATGGGTGGCAGCAGGAAAACTCAGCCTGAGATTTTTGTCTCTGTAGCTGGATACTAGCACTTTTCAGTAAAAAGTTCACACCACCAGTTATTTGACATCTTGCATTAGTTCTTTTACCAAGGGACTAGCTAAGTGTTGTGCATTTATTTCCAGCAAGGCTGAGCTAATGGGGAAACAGAACAAGTCTTTTACTTAGTGTGACTTGGCTATGTCTTTTGCTGGAAAAAAATCAGTATTTAAATTCTGTGAAATCACAATTTAAGAGAAATCAGTATAACCTGCCTCTAAAATTGCCTGCTGCCAGGAAACAATTTTTATGCTAGTATTAAATATGCACAATAGACAGTATTTTTAGAAAGTGCCTACTGTATTGTTTAGGATCACAGTGAAGCTGCCAAATCTGGAAAGCTTCAAATTGTTCTAGATTATATTCTCAGTTTTTGGAAAATATCTCAGACTTTACAATCCACATATTTCACTCCTTCAATATTCTAGAAATAGGTTTCAGTGCATTCCTGCAGGAGACCTGCATGGATGAGCAAGGAGCTTCTGGCAAAACTCAAGCTGAAGAACAGTTCACAGAATGTGGATAAAAAGGGGAGGCCACTTGGAAGGAATTTAGGAATGTTTTTAGAGCATGCAGGGATGCACAGAGGAAGGCTAAGGTCCACTTGGAATGAAATCTGGCAAGAGATGTCAGGGACAACGAGAAGGGTTTCTTCAATTATATCAGTAGCAAAAGGAAGATTAAGGGGAGTGGGCTCAGTGCTGATGGAGGTGGGTGATACAGAGAGGGTGGAGTTACTGAATGTCTCCTTTGCTCCACTCTTTAGTGCTAAAGCCAGCTCGCAGGAATCCTGTGCCAGGCAGGCAAGAGAAAGTCTGGAGAAGGGATTGGATTAGAGATCAAACAACAGTGTAGAGAGGAAATTTTAAACTTCTGCTTAGAAAGCAAGTGTAAACAAAGCCATTTCCTGCAAAAGCTTCTCCTGTAAGCACAGAAGAGGAAGGCTGCAGCAACTTCCTGGTGTGAATACTCAGACAACAGTGAGTCCAGCTGACAGCACCTGAGAGGAGCTGATCCTTGTTTCTCGAGACAATGGAAACAGAAATCATGTTCTTTATAGATGGTGTGAAATTGGAAGTTCTGAAAACTGACATGGGGTCTTCAATGGATTCTTCTCTCATTTATTTTTGTTTGTTTCTCATGGTCCAATTAATAAAGGAAAACTTTAGGGGTGATAATTAAAAATTTATCCATAAAGTTTTTTCCCGAAGATATGCACATCAATTTGGTGCCAGAGCTGGATGCAGGATGACTGCCAGGTCTTGTCCATGTGCACAGAGTTTATAAAACTGATGGGAAATGCAGCACCTCTGGCCCTTTGCTATGGTGTTTGAACACGTGTTGGTTTGCACACCTTGGACACTGTAATTAGTAGCTATTAGTGTTTCTCTGATATGAATATCATGGCTTTTTGCTACATGGCACCCCAGCACATTTAGCTGCTGTTTCCTGACTTCTGCCATTTTTGCAGCATTGACATTGGCTGTCTGGTTGTGCTTAAATAACACTGCTTGTTAGTCTGTGGTTCCCTTTGCTCATTCCTGCTGACCTCAATGTTTCAGTTGATATTACTGCCTGTAGCATTCTGGCACAACCTACTGGAGCCAGTGATTTTTCGTTTCTATTTTCTACAACCTACTCAGTAACAAATCCACTGCCATTACCGTTACATTAATGACCCTCTGTTAAACCACGAGGGTGTCTTGCTCTGTATTTCTTATCAGACCTAGTTCTGGAAGTCATCACCTGTCTGTATTTGTGGCTTAGGAAGGCTCTGTGATATGGATTTTTGGAGGCTGAGCAAATATTCAGAGGAAGAATCACACTGTTGACTTGTTTATATGATTCTTTAGATATCTGTTGGTGGCCATTTGAGGGAAGGGGTGGAAGGAAATGGAGATATTTGTTCTGATAAATGAGGCCATTTTATACTTTCAGCCAGTGGTGCTTATTACTTTTAGGCAGATACTGTAGAGATACGTAGTCTTCATGCTTACCAATATCTTTTTTCTCCATGAATTCCTTCAGTTCTTGTTAATAAGGGGATTCAGTCTGTACCTGTGCCATTCAAGAGGGATTGCAATATCCCCCTGAGTTTCCCAGATATAAAATGGCAAGGTAATGTCAGCTAAATGTTGTTGAGGTTTGCTGTACTAAAGTTAGCATAAGCACTTCTTTTTAACTCATTTCTTTTTTTAACATAACAGCTAGCATGAAGGGAAAATAACTGAATAATGCAGTTCTTAATTGGCTGTAAATAGACAGAAATATGTGTTAACATATGGTGACTGTTAATGGTGGTTTGCTTTGTATAAAATAATTCCATCATCTGTCTGTCCAAATGATCTCACCACAGAAGCATGGCAACACTTAGTGTAGTACATATTTCCCTCAGTGTTTTTTACGTGATAGCTAGAGTTGAATGTTAACCAACTCTATTTTCTGTGGCTTGGCAGTAAATCTGATCTTTGATCATATATCTCATTTATATCACACTTTCCTTTTCTTTTAGTAATTTAGTGCAGTTTAGTTTAAATGTGCAAAATAAATATGGTTTGCTGGCTACTAAACCAAAATAAATATATTTTTCCCACTTAACAACCTTCACATTTGCAGTTAGCCTTGTGCATAGCTAAACAGAGACTGTAGAGCATATGTGAACACTCAGCATTACTGGCAGAAGGAAAGCTTTTTAAATGTGAAGGACACCCACTGGGCAGTTCAGAATCTAGGGCAAAAATTCCTATTTCATTCGCTCATTCCCCATATTTACAAATCTTTTTATATTAAAAAATTCAGCAGCATTTATTCGAAAGCAATTCTGTAGGGGGCTTGTTTGGGCAGGTAGGCAAAGTGCTCTAAAATTTTCAGCCTTAAGAAAACTTGACACTTGATAATGGACAGTAATATGGTGCAGTATAAATAGGAAAAGGTGAGAATGGTCACTTGCTTTCAAAGGATGAGTTAATTTACTCACAGGTGGTTTGAGTTTGTGCTGTTCCTCTCCACCACTCTGAATTTTGCAGACTGAACTGAATCTTACACCTCAACACCACCAGGTGTACACAAGCACAGTCTTTACAGATTTTGACTCATTAACACATTTCACTTTACAAATGTGCCACGTCTCCTTTGTCAACTTATATAAAGCTTGTTTGAATTATCCTCTGAGTACAAATTAAGGAAGGTTATAGCCTTTATATGGATTATTTTGTACATACTTGTACACCACTGTACAATTCCCTGGGACTGTGTCTGAACCAGAACTACCTGGAGGTCAGGGAAGAGTAAAGGCCTTTTCAACTCCACACTGTGAAGGTTCATTTTTAAAAAAATGTTTGAAAAATTCATGTTCAGCTGTAAACTACCTGCCATGCAAGCAGGGCCTGGTGGTTCCCCTGTCAATAACTCTGAATAGTTCCTTTGTGAGTGGCCTCTTGAGCCCCAGGTAGAGACCCCTTGAAGAATGGCTGTGTACTGCAGGATGTGAGTAGGTTCTGCTGAAAGGACTGGGGCACAGCCTAAGCCTGGGCATTTGGTCACTGGAAAGCATGGCTTAATATTTAAAAAAAAGAATGTTTTTTAGTGTTCCCAGAGCTCTGTTGATTATTCACATCTCATGAACTCAACAAGCTGTAAATGGCAGGCAATCATGCGTTATTTGGGAATGGTCTCCCTGCAGTTCTGCTCAGGCCTATAGCACACACAGTTAATATGGACACCTGTGAATCATTCCCAGGGAAGCATTATCGTGCTCTGTAAACACCTGGATTAAACCTTTTCTTACGTGCTTTTACAGATGCATTCTTTATTTTTAATGTAAACCAGATAATAAACCTTCATCAAATACTATAAATTGTTGACATCTCTGTAAATTCAATCCACTTGATTTCCTGGATTGTCAAATACAGTAAGGGAAATCTAATCTTTTTGTTGTTTACCATTTTACTATAAAAATATTGATGTTCCTGTACCACATGCCATTCCATCTGTGGGAGTTGCACCCAGAAGCTGTAGGAAGTTTCCCAGTTTCTATGTGCATATTTAGTGAGATGCTAGGGTTTTCATATATTGTGAAGGCTTCCAGACCTCTCTCCAGATTTTGAACTCAATTTATGAAAGTTTTCTATTATTTCTCTCAAGTTTGAAGCAGCCTGGCTGATTCCTGCCCCCATTCTCATGAAGCATTTTTCTTCTCCTTGTTGCAATGTTGGTCAAGGGATCTTGGAGGCTGTAAGGGTCAGGAACAACCACTTTATTATCTTCTGTAATGCAGGAGGGCCCTAGAAGTTTATTTGTCCTGCTCTGCCAGCTTCTGGTTATGATGTCTACAAGTGGTCTAAATAATTAAAGCTCATATCTGAAGATTGCATTCTCTCTTTATTACCTATAACTACAATTTAACCATGTTTTTCCTCTAAAGATGGAAAAACATAAAACCAGTGGAAAGTTAGAACAAATTCAGAGCAAAGTGAACCAGTGATTTCTCAGCACCTTGATATTGCTCTGTAACCCACTGTTTTCTACTTCTAAAGCATCTCAATTGTTCCATACTGCATCTCAGCGCATTTTTTAATACCTTAGTCTAAAATTATTCTTTATAAGAACATATTCTTCGTTACTGGGAAAAAAAAAAGAAAAGAAAAACTCATAAATTCATCATGAATATTGATTCATATTTTATGGGAATCAAGAAATAAAAAAATATATAAAAATTCTAGAACACATTTTCCTTGACTTTCATTGTATTTATATTTTCACATAGTGTCTTCCAGATTATGTAAATATTGAGCTTGGGATTTTATATGTGAGGAGCTAGAAAATTAAGATTTTTTTTCCTGACAAGTTAAATATAAAAACAAGAATTTCACTTGGTGTATTAGGTGCAATATTGCTTAATATACTTAAATAATTCCTGAAAAAAGATGATGAATAGGAAGGCAGCAAAATTTGCTGAGAGTAGGGGTACGTGGGTCAGTCATCACAAGGGAAGACTGATTGATGTGTGAGGGATGGAAGGAGGTTCACACTGGCTTTGTGGTTTAAACATCAATGATGTGGTGAAGTGCTTCCAGACTCAGTGGCCCCACGGTCTCATTCACTGCCGTGGGCTGATGGATGAGCTCCACCAGGATCATGACAGCAAACCAGACTCACCATCCGTCCAGGGGAAGCATTAAAACATCTATGAAAGTGCAAAGGACTTAGAATTAATTATTCAGCTCAGGAAAGAGATTTGGATGTTGTTACAGACAGCTTAATGAAGACATTAGTGATAGCCAGAAGTCCAAAAAGACATCAAGAATCATAAGGAATAGGATGGGGAACAACATGTAAAACACTATAATTAGACCTGATAGGGAAATGTTCCCTTAGCAATGCGTAATTTGAGAACCCTGAACAAAACCCACACCTTTATTTGGAAGAAACACCCAACCATTTAGACCAAAAATTTGATTACATTCATATGGAGTCTAGTCAATTAATAACGGGAATGAAAATAAGAAGGACGTTCAAAATTGTTTTTGAAAGAGGTAAGAAGCTGTGTGTTTCATTTCCATGCTTATGCCAGTAAGGAAATACTTAATGGGGAAGACTGATTACACCACAGATTTTAAAAAACTGTTGTGCTAGCCACTGATAGGAAACAAGAACGGATTATAAGGTTAAGTGAACTACAGGATTAAGCCAGTGTAGTGTTCCCATATTCTTGCCCTTTGCCTATGCTCCCTGAAAATTAATCCATGGCAATATTTCAACATCAGCTCTTTGGTGGAACTATGGTCTGGGCAATGTGCATTAAGAGGTGTCTCATAGAACAAAGCAAAATGATACCAAAATTTAAGAAAAACACAAAAAAGTATTATTCGACTACAGGAAATTTGCTTTTAAATGAAAGATATGAATGTTTTTGAAATTTATTGTAAAAAGCAATGGTACATTGAAGGTAATTATTAGTGTGAAGCAATTTAGAACCTCATTCACATAACTGCACTCCATTGGTCTCAGCACAGTACAATAGTCTCACTTCAATGAAGTTATGTCACTTTTAATTGTAATTGTTCTATCAGGTATCTACTTTAGGCTGTACTTGAACAGAGTCCTAATTCCCCACTGGTGTAAATTACTGCGGCTCCATAGGGATCTTAATAATTTTAGCAGTAATGATCTGATCCAGGGTAGCCTGAACATAGAATTTTCCTTTGACCTTGTGACAACTTTTTAATTAATTTTATAAGGAAAGTAAATACAACTGAGAAGAGCTTAGATCCTACTCCATTTGTAACAGCATTTTCCACAGGATGATGCAGAAGCAGAAAGATCACAACCTCTATCAATAAGTAAAGGATACTGTAAAATGTTTAAATGGGATGGAATTAATCACTGCTTAGCTAGCAGGGCAAAATCCATGCATTGATGTTTGTCTTATCTCCCAGCTAGAGACGACTAAATACTCAGTGCTTTGCCTTTCCTCTGTTAGTCCCAGTAAATTCACATTTTCTGTTCTTGTTAATCAGGAATGTTTGTTTTCTCCTACCATCTTTTGGCACCCTCCATTATTTGATTTTCTTTTAAATTCTAGCAATACTTATTCTTTACAGATCTTATACCCCATCTCCAGATACTTTTTACTTCCTTTGCCATTATTTTAGGCTTTTCTTCACTTTTTTATTCCCTTATCTTTTTCTTCCTTCTGTCTTCACAAATTTCACTGTGCAAGTTAATCTAACAGCATGAAGCTCACTGATACGATCAAGACTTGTGAAATAGAAACTAAGCCCTGACTGATTTTACAACTTTTTGGTGGCAAATCTCACATGAACAAATTGGTTCTTGACATTTGATCAGGTCTGCTTGCTTCTTAAAATTAACCTGTAAGCCTGATTCTCCTTTGATTCTAGAAATATTGTACAATTGTTTCACAAAACTTCCCTCTACATAGAGTAACTCTTGATTTGATAAGTATAATCCAAATCAGTTGTGGGAAATTCACACTTGGCTTGCTTCATTATAATCCCATATATTAATGAGAAGTTTCAGTCTCCTTCTGTGTGTCTATAAAGATTCAAGCTGTATAGAAAAAATGATAACTCCTTTACATTACTAATACTGTAGAGAGAATGATATTAGCTATATCGTATCTATCTATACATTACTCATATGGGATCATGGAATGGTTTGGTTTGGAAGGACCCTTAAAGTTCATCTAGTTCCAACCCCTTGCCATGGGCAGGGACAATTTCCACCTAGACCAGGTCGTCCAGGGCCCCATCCAACCTGGCCTTGAAGTGGTCAGAGATCTGAAGGTCTCCAGCACTTCCACAGCTTCTCTGGGCAACCTGTGCCAGGGCCTCACCACCCTCACAGTGAATAATTTTTCCTCATATCTAATGTAAACCTTCTCTCTTTCAGATTAAAGTCATTACTCTTTGTCCTACTTAATGGAGTCACTGCTGCTGCTGCTGTGTCATTTTCCCTGGATTACTTCACCTCTTTATGTCTTTGGACTGACAACACAACGCTGCTCCCATGCTGATGACCCTGAAAAACCCTGTTAACCTGTGGTCTGGAAGGATTAATTAAATAACTATTGTCCCTTTAAGGACACAGAATAAGCTTTATCAAATGCATCATCATAATTAAGCTCTTAATGAAAAGAACAAATTATTTTGAAAGTTATTCTGTTGAGAAACAGAGCAAAAAAAAGTAATATTAGTATAAGATAACCTCTGTAAGCCATTGTAGGACACAGGATTGCAGCTCTTACATCCATGCCTGATCCCAACACATCCAGCACCCTGTTTAGTCCTGATCTAGGCACGAGATGTGACACAGAGAGGCTTTTCTCAGGCACAGGGACTTGGCTCAGCATTTGCAATCTCTCTTTTGAGCAGAGGTTCAGAGAGAGCAGCCAGGTCCAAAGCCCATTCCAGTCAGAGCACAGGTACTCAGGAGAGCTGGATAAGGCCCTTGGACGAGCAGAAGCTTCCAGACTCCTTCAGGGAGGCTGGGGGCTGGCATTCCAGCTGTGTCCAGGTGTGTTAAAGTGTGGCTCAGGCCGTGCAGCTGCACGGCCCCTGCTCTGTGAGAGGCGCTGGGCAGCACCAACGCTCTGAGCACAAGGAGCTCGGAAGGCTGGGTTTTCACCACAGCTGATTGGGATTCTGAATTATCCATGAATTTTCTTATTTTATATTTAACAAACAAGTGGTTTCTGCCCTTTCCTCTCTTATTCAGAGAATGGTATTAATTGTGTGTATTTCAAGTGACTGCAGCAATCCTACTAAATTTACCCAGAGTTCCAAATAGGCGTAGACTATCATAACAGTAATGTCCTCATTCTGTCATATTTGCTTGAAATGTGTGTATTTGTGTATTAGGTAGCTTTACCCTTACTAGAAAAAAATACAAAAAGAAGAAACAACTGTTTCTTTGTCTTCAAACAGCTTCATTCTGTCAGTGATATTAAAAAATAGAAATAATTGCTTAGAGATCAGAGATTATCTCAGGGGCCTGTTGATAGTTTTCCTTATAATTTTATTTAATACAAGTTTTGTTTTATTGGCTCAACAGTAGTTTTAAACCTTCTAGTCTAATGGAAATCTTGTAAGAAGAGTAATGACTTTAAAAGAAGACTAAATAAATGGGAAATAACTGAACAGACTTGCTAAATACCAAATGCCATATATCTATTTTGCCACAATAAAGTCAGTCAGTGGCAAAAAGGGCTTGTGGATTTTCCAGGAATACAAACTGAAGGTATTAAGTTGGTGCCATAAACAACAAAAGGCAGATTTTTGACTAGCCATGGCATAAAATGGGATGGTTATGGCTTTCATTTCAGAGGGAAATAATTCAAGACCACAAACTAGAGGCTTGGAACAGGATGCATGTTTAAAATTCTCTTTTCAGCAACAAACTCAGTGTCCCCTTAGCAATTGCTTTGTTGGGAGGATTTTCAGTTACATGAAAACTTCCTATTATAAACCACTGCTGTTTGAATAAAATCTTTATTCCCGCTCCTACTGAATTTACATGGACTTTAGTGATACAGGATTGCAACAAAAGGGTGCAACTGACTTAGGCTAACTTTAATGGGTGCATTTCATCTTTTTGCAATAAGAAAGGAAAAAAAACGGGTAGATAATAGGCTGACTTTTTAGATGAGTTGTCCCTACAGCCTGAATTTTCTTTCATACTTAACATGTTTCAGAGTGGAAAGTGAAGGCTATCAAATAGCAATGAGCAACAATAACAATACATATTTTACACTTCAATAGCTCTTTCTACCTGGGACTCTTAGAACTCTAAACAATAGCTGATAGAATCTGAGTTTTACCCCTTTATAGCAAAGAAGGAAACAGTTCTTTAATTAATGACTCATCTGTGAATGTCAAATAACTGTTTTAAATTACTTGATTTCTCAGTTTTTGATTCTTGCTGTAGAAGGAAGAGAATGACATGCATTTCTGTGCATTTTCCACATTTACATTCTACTTGTGTATAACTTTCCCATGGGGAAATCCTTATCTTCCTTACAGTTCTTCTGGATAAGCTCACAATTATGCAATTATTGCATGGATGAATCGCCCTGTTTGATCAGTTGATATCTGAAAGTGTTCTGTTGGTGGAGCCAATGCAAATGAAGAAGAGAGGTAGTTACTGTTGGTTTGTTTATTTTATAGAGAAGTGTGGATGTGTATGAAACAGGAGACAAGAAGGGCTTACCTAAAGCAAGAATACAGGCTGCAGTGTTTTCTGTCTGCTTAGCACAAAACAGAAGAGTAAAATATGCATCTTTACTATTGCAGAGAGCAAGTAATAAAAAAGAATGATTATTTACTTGCTATTGAAAATATATCCATGGCTTTCCAAATGAAGATTAATGGTGTTGATTCTGTGATTAAGATGTTCAGAAGCACATCCAGGAAAGCCTTTGTTTTATGCATTGTATTAGACATTTTGTCAGCACTGATCACAAGTGGTGGATGGAGAAAAATCTGTGTTTGGAGGTGGTCTATACATCCCCAGCTGATTGATAATTTATCTTTACTTGACTTCTGCAACGGGGATGAGGAGATGTTGTGCTGTACAAAGTGGGATGGCTGCAGAAGCACCTTTTTTGTAATGTGAGCACACTGGAAATTCTGCTACTCCTGAGGCTGCCACTCAGATTTGGGGTTCATTCTGGGAGCTGGGCTGGAGGCCCCAGGGCATCAGGAGGATGGTGTTTCCTCCTGGAGCTGAGTGTTCCTTAACTGCCTGAGGCCTTCTCGTGTGGACAAATGGGATTGGTGTCAAAATACTGACAAAAGAGATAAACCACCAGAGTTAGTAAACTCACATGACTTGTCTGGGTAACAATAGCCCTTCATATCTGTGCTGCTAAAGTCACCATTTAGACACCTTCTAGAACTGCTCAGAGCTTTAAAAATGAATCATTATTAGCTGCTTCAAAATACACACTTTTCTTTAAGATCAGATGTTAAAGAGATAATTTATGGTGAGGTTCAACACTTATACACCAGTAAGCTTTTTGAAAATGCCATCTTTTGCTCCCAGGCATTTTTATTTACAAAAGGACACGTAAAAAAGATGGAGTGATTTGTCTCGGTGAGTAAGAGCAAAGTGAGGTCACTCTGTAAGCAGCAACTGTTATGATAAACAGCACATCATAAAGCCATGGTTGGCTAAGCAGAATAATTTTAAATACTTTGCTGGATATTCACAACAGCTGCACGTGGCTGGTGCTGCCTCAGCGTGATCAACACAGAGACTCAGAGCACTTGGTGGAATCTCTGGCTTGCTCATGGTTCAGTACAAACCCACTCTGAGTCCCCTCATGGAAGAAACTTCTTGGCATCTTCCAAAGGACCTTCTCCTGTACTTCTCCTAGGTTGAATACATGAGGTGCACAAGCATCTTTGCTGCTCTAAAGACTGCTGGATTTTCTTTGTGTAAATATATTCGAATGTGGGCTTTAATGGCTGCAGAGGATGTGACTTTTCTGCTGGTGTGATGTGTGGTGCCACACAAAATCTCATTTGTGGCTAGGGCACCTGTGTTTTAACTGTGACTACAAATCTCAAGACACGTCTGAAAAAGCCCAGTTGCCTGTAAGGAGGTGAGAAAGGATACGAGGACCTTTATCTTAGGAATCTATGTGGGATCCCGGGAACAGCTAAATCTTGCTAAAATGAGAGTTTTCAAAGGAGGAATCTAGACACAGACAGAAAATTTGTACAGCATTATCAGAGCTGAGTATCTTCAAGCATAGGGGTGGGTGGAGGAGATTTAAGGCTCAGAAAACACTGAGAATTTGTGGCAGTAGACATAAAGGAAGGAGGTGTAGGGGGCTGCATACCACTAAAAATATGCCCTTCTCATAAAAAAAAATCAGAATACTTTTTGCTTCTTTACCTTGATTGTTTTTTTCTCTTGACAAGACTTTCACTTTGCCATTAAAGCATGGGTAATTCATGTGTTTCTACAAGAAGCTTGAAGATCTGTATGGATGTAATTCAAAAAAAAAAAAAAAAGAAGCTTTGGAGTTTTCATCTATTTCCTGTTCAGTAGGACTTTTAGGTATTAATTTACCTTGGGGACTAGTCTACCTCACAAAGGCATGCACAGTGTGCAGGCAATGGCAATTTGCTGAGGTGGGTGAGATGAATCAACTCACGGTGGGCCTGATTTCTTCTTCTAACTATAAAAAGTACACTGATGATTAAACAAGGAAAGATACCTCATGCTTAGGTAGCTACTGTTAAATGACATGGATCCCACATGAATGATAAAATCAAGCAGCAAAAAAAGCAACATTTATTATAGAGAATCATCTGTGGAGGCATCAGTGCTTCCAGTTCATCTCTCAGAGGACCCTCTCCTTTTATCACTGGAATTTAAATCTCTTCCTGCACGGGACTAGAGAGCACAGTACTGCCATGTTTGGTAAAGTGGTAACGATTCCTCTGCATTAAAATGTAGATCAGTGCACAAATTTTAAAAACAAGCACTGATTCCAAGGGAGTAACAGTTTAAAAATTGATGATGGTGTTATGTGACCCACTTTATTGCCAGGGCAGAGAGAGTCCGGTGCTTTTTCTGCCATCTGTGCTATCAGAAACACTTGGAGTCAGGGTCAGTTAATAAGGAAGGCAGGGCTCATTTGTTCTTCCACTTTTGAGGTCATCAAGGAGTCTCATCTCCCCTTCTCCTTTTCAGGATCATCCTGTTCATATATTTGGGAGACTTTACTATTTACCTCAGTCTAGAAATGTAAGGCTGGTTCTGTGCCATTCCCCATCTTTACTGAACCCCCCAAACTCACACCCGCACTCCATTTAAGAGCAGATTGATTTCTGAGCATTGCTTGTTATAGAGGAGGCAAAATGTATTGGAATACAGTACCATGTGCTGGAATATTAACTGAGTAGAGCTAAATTATTAAAAATAATTGTCTCCCATGTTTTCCATGCCATGGGAAACAATACTGAGCCAATAACACAGTATTAGGAACACGTTTGCTTCCACAAGGGGTTGGGGACTACATGCAGAGTAATGTTTGTTCATCCAGTAGAACTTCATCATTTCTGCAAATTCAGGAGAACTTCAATTCAGCATGAGTAAGAAGCCCAAACATTTGGAAACTGTGGGAGACCCCTGCTCTGTGCTTTTCTGGCAGCAGCAGTGTTGGTGTCACAGGCAGAGCAGCAGCACACACATACGAGGGCTGTTCTTGGGGATGCCAGTCCCTATTCCAGCAGCTCCACCACTGGAGTCCTCTTTGATCTCCAACTTCCTCTTATATAACCATTTTAATATTTATCTTCCTCTGTGCCCTTGTGCCATCTTACTTATCTTTTCTTTAATGATAGTGACATCTTATAGAGTGCAATGAGCTGAGGAGTGTCAGGACAGGCTCCCAGGACTCTCTTGAGGAAAGTTGACTGTGCCATTCCCACTTTTCCAGTCAGCTGAAGCACAGAACTCTCCAGACCCAATCCCCAAGCCCTCAGAATGGGATTTCTGGCAGACCATTAGATTTCTTACCATGTTGGCCAAGTTTAAGAGAGTGCAGAGAGCTTTGGATGGACAGACACAACCCAGTGCACCTGCCTGAAGGCGTATGCCCTGCAAGAAGCTCTTGGCGAAGTAGAGAGGCCGGGTGCCCACTGTCTGGCTTGGTTGTGCTGAAGCCCATCAGAACCTGACTGTGGAATGTCAGATGGAATGTCATGCTGGAGGAGCCTGTCTCTATGTGTCAGTGTGGGGGATCACTTCTAGGAGGGCAGAGCTCTCGTTTTTTGTGAACTCAACCACCTCTTCAAGGCTGTGCTTCTGTGTCTGTCCTCTGTTCCTCCTGTGTCCCTGCAGTTCCTCTCCTGTCCCTTCCTTCCCCTTTGCAGAAGCAGCCTAGCAGTTACTCAGCCCGACTTCTCAGCCCAGGGGCAGCAAAATTCAATTTATCAGTTCAATTAATTCAATTAATAAGCAAAATTCAACAGATCAGAGAACTGGCATTGCAATCAAAATTACAATCCATGTTGCTAAGTGGAGTTCCTTCACTGAAGGGGACGTGCCATTGTTATTTCCATGCTCATATTTTATTAATATGGAAGAAATTGTTAAAGGTATTATTAAATTGGAATCTCATATAATGGGAAGTGTTCTCGAAAGATGCTGGCAAGGCTTGCAAAGTTTTGTTAATTTCCCTCAAAGCCTTCACAGCTTTCAATGTGGCTTTTTCACAAAGCTAAACTTGGAGGATTAACGCCACTCTCCTCGTGGTGCTCTGTTTACCAAGGGAACTTTGGTCAAAGGGAGAAAAGTGGACAACTTCAGACTTTTCATGTCAGTGCTACTTACAGAACAAATATCCATTGGCAGGGTAAGAGCCTGAAGAAGAAGAAAAGCAGCTTTCTACCTATTGTGCAATAAATCAAAAGGTTCCAGTGAATTTCTTTGAGTGTTAGCAAAATTGCTTAATCGAGGATTTCAAAGGGTGATCAAGACTGTTTTCAGTTATTCCTGACTTGCACTTGTATCATTCCAGACTGAGCTGAGTCTTTTTCCCTAGTACATTCCTTTATTTAAAGGCAATAGAAGGAAGAGAAAGCAGTGAATTTCAATTATCAGAATCCCAACGTGTGGGAAATATGACTTCAATTCTTCCTCTGGAACATCTGAATAAGAGCAAATAATTGCAAGTTCTTCACTAATAAAAAGCAGAGGAAAAAAGAAACAATAAGAGAACATTTTCAGAAATTGGATTTTCATTATCTGCAATAACACAGGAAGCTTATCTGTTGTGAAGAAAGCCAGTCTGACTCTAATGTGGCATAAATATTTGCATGATAATAAGGTAATGTATTTTAGATTAAGTCAATGTATTGCTCACAAAGAAAAAGAAACAGCTGTGGCCATCCTTGGGAAAATTTGACTTTCTGGATGTGACTTTGTGTGTGTGTCAGGACTCTACTGCTAGTTTTCTTTGAAAGTACCTTTACTGTTACAGTGCAGTTACAACTGACTACAGACTCATATGCAAACTCTGAGGGTGGCAGAATAGGGATGCAAGAGCTGCTAAAAAGCTTTGATCTTTAGAAATAAGTGAGGAGTCCAAAAAGGAGAACACAAAACCACTCCGTCTGCCTCACTGTGTTGTACTACTAACTCTTGAGGCTTGAAAATTAAAAGGGTTTGTGAAGCACCAAGTGTATAAATGTATCAACCAAATAGTTTTGTTACAGAAATTATAGGTGGTGAACTTTCAGAGATCTCTTTCTTTTCAAATGTGACTAAAATTCCAAGGCAGTGACAAACTGTATTGGTTCTACAGCAGTGGAATCAAAGTGAATAACATACAGCACTGAGAGCACTGATCCGTTATTGGTGTAAATGTTGATTGCTTAAGTCAAAGGGTTTACAAAACAAAGCAGCTGCATCCTCAGCTACTGTAAACCAGTTCAGTGATGCTTATGAAAGTAAACACTGTTTACTTCAGATGAGGGTCTGGATATCCTTCCTTAAATAATAAACTCTCTTTTCTTAGGAGACAAAAAATCATCCCCTAAAATCTCCAAGATGAACATGTTAAAAGGATCACTGAATATTTACTTTCCTTGATCCAGATTTCTCCCAGAACTTAAGAAGAACAAGTCTTTTTAAGGACTACTTTGAACTACTGTTGGAATCCCAGGATCAGAAAGTTTTGAAGTCTGAAGTTTAGATATAGAAGTAGTTATAGAATAAAGTAAAAAGTTTAAAATGAATATAGAACTGTATGTCAGTTACATGATTGGATGAAAAAGTCTGCAGGGCGACAGATGTGTAATACAGATGTGACTGACTGTTGGTGTAGAAGTGAAAATATATGTATGTAGCATTACTTTATTGGCCAATTAACCTTTAAGAGACCTTGTAACCTGCAGTCTTGTGACCACTCTACACCATGGCTGACCTCTAAATTCCTCTGCGGAGACGTTCTTACACCTTCACGATAAAGAAATAATAAATCAAGCTTAAATCATACCAAAGTGGTCCCATCTCTACCCAACATAATCCCGACAAACTACTACTTTAGATGTACTTCTGCTGATCCGGGACAGATGGTTTACACTGAACAGCCAGAAATAATCTGTGGTGTACCATGTATCTTATGTTCTATATAAACAGCCTCTAAACAATTGCCAATAATCTATTGGCATGGGGAATTATGCATGGGATCAGAGCACTTACCCCATGCAGCCAAGAAAGCCCATGTTACTTACAGTCCAGAAACCAGGAATAATTGTTCACATGTCCCATTTTATGAATCAGCAAGAAAATGATAGCATCAGTCTTAGCACTCTCAAAATTTAGATGGGCACCATACCCAAACATAAAGCACAACAAAAGGCCTAGCCAGTGAATAAATTTCAGTAGGTTAATCAAAAGCAAATGTAAAAGTGGAGATGAAGTTATGTCTCTGTTGTGTTGAATGGATATGGTGCCACAGATTCTTGTAGTCCTACATTTAGAAATCAGCTCTCTTGTATGGAAGCATCAGATTTCTAGGCAGGCCGTGGAAGACTTTCTGTGGAAAATGGAGAGCTTTCCAAAATATAGTTGGATTTTACCATATGTAGTTGGGCTATATATGGAAAAATATGCCCACAGTCTGCATTCAGTGGACAAGAGAATCATTATGGTCACTACAGAGTAGAAAGAAAGAAGTTACAGTGGAAGGGAAGAGGCTGACAAGGAAAGTTGAATGAATTTCTTTCTCTCCCCAGAGTGCCAGGCTCTTATTTCAGCAGCTGTCTGCCACTCAGAGCCTCTCTTGGCTCGCTTGCCAGCACAAAAACTGTCAGCAATAGCCCAACTGACTTCATGCAGAAAAAAAGGTGAATTAAAAAAATGACTGGTATGCTAAGGACTGTTTTTGAATGGATTCTATAGGGCATAAATAGACAAGGTGATTCAACTTAGCCAGAGAGGGAAAACTGAGGAGATGGGATACTGTGTATTTTCAAAATTTAAAAACAAACTGCAGCTTTTTCCTCCCCATTTTTATTCCATATATCTCATATCCTTTTACAAGGAGACAGTATCTTTTCCCAGTGCAAGGTAATCTCTGTGGTCTTTTTTTTTAACTGTAAAGACAGAAAACAAAACTAAATTTGACAGGTAGACACCACATTCTTAGATCAGAAAAACATATGCCAGGGAAAAAAAGCAGTACATTTGCTGCATTTGGATGAAACTATAAAGGCTTTGAAAAACAATTATACTTAACATTTCTCATCAGTAAATCTCACCAGACTAAGGCAGAAAGTATCATCCTCCTTATTTAATGATGCAGAAATTAAAGCATGGGGACACAGGTATGCCTTGTGCAAGGTCACTGTCAGAACTAAAAAGAGAACATTATTTTTCATTTCCTGGCAAATGAGCTTTTAACTAGGCCCACTGCTTTACTATCTAAGCAAAACAAAACAAAACAAAACAAAAAGATAATATAAACAAAGTCCTTGGTAGTTCAATTTTAGGCGTTCACTATGAAACATCCATTAGGACTCCACTACTAGGAATTATCCCCATGCATTATTTGGAGAACAAAAAGAAGCCATAGCAAACTTAAGCAACCATCAAACAAGTTTGTAAACATTGCATTATGGAAAAGAAGGCCACATCAATAAATAAGAACTATCTACTCAGCTCTGGAAAGTAGCTTATGAGTTGGATGTGATGGTAAATATGGTTACAGAAAATGCAGGCTACAAACTATACCACTAATTAAGGTGTGAACTGCAGCACGAAGCATTTTCCCCACTTCCATTATCTTTTCACATGAGCTGTGCTTATATCTGAATTACAGTAAATCTGCTCTAACTTTGGGGCTGAGATTTCTCAACTCTCCAAGGGAGCCTGTCCAGCCTGTCCAGAGTTTAGGAAAGCAGCCTGTGTACCATTTCCCTTTAGATGTTGCATAGAAAAGTAGGCATTTTTGTAAGCTCTTTGAGTCACAAACTCTGAATTCCTTAGTTTTCTGGTAGTCTCCTTTTAACATCTTGACAGTTAAGACAACTATAATCTACCTTTTTTTTCCCCCTTTCCCTCACCTCTACTATCTTTCACAAAAACACAAAAAAACCCCTACACAACACTGTTGTTAGAATTCCTTTTGATTCCCTAGTAATCATAATAAATCCCTCTGAAACCTTTGGAAAAAAACCCCAGAAATTTGAAAGGCTTTTCCCAAACTCTAACTCCTTCTCTTTTTTCTATTATAAGTAGGCTGAATATTATAAGGTTTTACACAGATACTCACTAGTGTGTATGTGTTTCAAGTTGGAATTCATCTGAATAAAATCAGCAGCTTAGCAGAACACAGCAGATGTGATGGGAGCAGCAAAGCTTTGGTAAAGCTTTGCTCACTTGAGTGGATCATTGAGTTTCTGAAACTTCTGACTTGTTCAAGTCTCAGCTGCCTGATACTTGAGGAACATGGCTACTTGTGAAATAAGATAAAGAAAAACCAAAGATTTAGCTGAGCATATTCCATTTGCCCTCCATAGCAAGAATACAGTCAGGAATAATCAAGAATTAAAGTTTAGAAGAGATAGAATAAACCAAAGGTTCCAAGAAAAACCTCACCCTCCCAGGAGTAAGAGATGTCATAGCCAAAATGTCACATCACTGAAATATTACTGAAAATCTGATATTTAAGTATAAACATGGAGTATGCTGACCTCAGATTTATGGGAATGAGCATTGAGTCTGGAAAACTCCCAAATGGCATTTTAAGTGATGGTAAGAGGACATGAGCATTTTTCTCTCCCCTCTGCCACTCACAGCTGGGGAGTTCAATGGGATTGTTCTTATTTGGTGAATTCCTGTGACCCGTGCCAATCCCAGGGCATCCCACAGAAGGTACTCAAGTGTAAAACTAACAAAGGTACCTACACCCGCACCTGAGTTGCTCAGATTTGACTGTGCCCTGGAATCTTTAAAAGCCTCTCAGACAGCTTTGCTTCCACATCATGTTGTATGTTATTTTGTGATTAGAAGAAAATTTATGTTGTCATTGCATTTTCACAGTTCTCAAAAATTTTTGTGTTCATTCCAGCTGTCTGGCTAAGATGCTGGCATGTATCAAATCTGTAACAAATCCCTGGGGAGAAGGACAAAACTTTACAGCATGGGAAAAAAATGCCTTGACTCCAAGTCCTTTGCCTCTCAGATGAGAGGCTTTCAGAACTAAAATCAAGATGTTTTAAAATAGACTCTGTCACATTATCAGCAATCTGAAGGGGATTTTTTTTCCAGGCTTTTGTATGGAAATATGTCTTATCTCAAGAGGAGACAGCTGCAACAGGTCTATATACATCAGCTGAGCATTTTTAGAAAGGCTGTACTGCCTCCTTCTCAGAAGACAACTGGTGCCTAACAGCTCTGGCTCTGGAGAGCAGCGCACAAGCAGGGCAAGAAGAGAAGACACAAGGAACCTGTGTTTTCAAGACACAAATCTACTCTTGTTCTGTCACCACAAAGAATCCTGATGTCATTATGTTGCAGCAACTTTGTAACAATGACATAATTTGTTATATTGCAAATATGTATTTACATTACCTTGACTGCTTCCTTCTTAAGATCAGCTGCAATGTTTTGTGTTGCTCTTGCTCTGTAAGAAGCTACATACACTGATCTGAAGAGTTTGCTGAGAAGTTAGTTTGTACAAAGGACCTTAGAAGCTAAAAGTCTATGTTATTAAATGCACCAGTGGTTAGTTCATTTCATTTTAAAGGATAAAAATAATAACCCTTTAGAAATACTGCAAATAGCTCTGCTTTTCCAAACTTCGCCTTCTTTACTTTCTCAAGTAAGCAAGTGGCAATGTAGGTGTGTGCACACAGGGTAACAACCAGGGATGAGGACAAATCCTGAACATTTCAGTCTGTCCTTAAGGGTAGCGGAGGTGCATCTGGCCTGTAATTTCATCCCTCCAAATGGTTAACAGAATGTAACAAAATCTGCTGCTGTATTCCCAGGGGTGTCCTCTGTGTTTATGATCTCAGGAAGAAAGCCACTTTTATGATGTCCTGTTTTTCAAACTTCACTCATACTCTGGAGCCTATTTGGTCTTGAGAATGACTGCATCTCCGACTGTCACTCCAACACTTCTTTCATTCAAAATGATCTATTCATCTGTATGCATAAACATGTCAATCTTCTGGTTCAAAAAGTCCAACCAACCCTTCAAGAACAAAAAAACAACAACAAAAACTTTCTCCTTAATCCACCTCCCTCATTAGCTAGGATTAAAAACCTTAGTCAAAATGATTGGCCTTGTGCCCAGAAAAGCTATGAGATCAATAATCCAAACAGACTTAATGATCCTCTTAGAAAAGAATAACTTTTGTACTTCTCCTATGGAATGCTTTGAAAAAGTGATGGAAACACACAAGAAGCGTCACAACATCTGCATAAGTTAATTTATGTTATTTTCAAGTTGTACAGTTGGAGGGGGTCTTTGGGAAATAAGATTTTTTTTCTTCTTCTCTGTTAAATGACATTTATTGTCTGCAAAAAGAGTAATATGAAAAATCACAAACTGTATCAGTGATTAGCCTGTAAGAGCCTAAGAAGTTTCATTAACATTTCCAGTATCTCATTTCACTCATGAGCAGTTTAAAATTATTGTATTCCTATACAAGCTCAGTATTTTATAAACTTTTTTGTAGGCAATTAAGCTTGTTGGTATCCTTACTTTGACACTACTAATTACAGCTTCAAACTTTTAAAAAGTGCGACTTTTATTTTACAAACTCAAGTGTTGGTGGGAAGAAAAAGGAAACCAAACTAAGCCCTACAGTATAGTCCTATATCAGCACAAGGTGGTGTTATAAAAAGTCAGTGCATTTGACCAAAGCAGGGTTTAAACTGCACAGGGAATGCTTCTCTCATGGACAGTAGGAAAATATTTTGGAGTAGAGACTGGCAGGTACTCAGCAGAGCATGGATATTGCATGTGGGTGTGCTAGAAAATGGTCAGGCTGGGCTGACTGCAGCTCTGTGGGAATTAGCTGTTATCAGCACTCATTATCTGTCCTCTCTACACTTCCTGGGCACATCTGTAGCCCAAATCAGGCCTTGTATTATGAAGGAGAATAAATCACCTTTGAATGGCCTGGTATTTTTTGCTATTTACTCTAGAGATGCTATACAACCAGTTTGAGCTTAAAATTTTAGTAGCTAATTTTGGCAAGATTAATTCATGCTGAAGACAACTCACCAAAACTATAGCAGAGTGATGTGATGCCAGCAGTTTCAGCCAGCTCATCCATTTGCTCTTGCTCAGAAGTGCTGCTTGCACAGACACAGGTGGGCACATGGGGAATCCTGCATGGAAGCTGAAACGCTCTGTGATTTCAGGCTTCTCTTGTCTGTTCAATAAGGGGAAGAGGGAACAGCTATGCAGACTTTCCCCCAGCACAGCCCCCAGGAAAACCACTGGGATCAGGTGTCTCATTTGACACAGCTACCCAGCAGTGTCAGAGCAGCAGGTAAGGACTGAGCTCTCGGGGGACATCAGCTCCCTCCAAAGCTGAAATCGGACCCTCAGAGCTTGCTAGGGAAGGAAAGGAGAGCCTACAGGGACAGATGCAAGTGGAAAGGTTGGGGTAATTACATGCTGAGGGCTTAGGAAGCAGATAACAGAGGTGAGGTAAGAGCTGAGCAAATGCTGGAGCCCCAAAGGGTGAAATCTGATGGAAGACAGAGACTGCAGAAAGGAGAAGCACCACTGGGCACGTGGAGTGGTTCTGCAGCAGGCTTGAGAACACAAAGAGCACTTTTTCCAAAAAGTGACATTTTTTTCTTTGGGGAGAAAAAGGGAAGTATGTTGATAAACTTTAACTAATGCTTACCAAGAAAGGTCTCTTAAAATAAAAAATGAGAATATATTCATGCTTTGGATGTGTAGTGCTCCTCATTCTCACTAGAAATAACTGCATAGTATCAACAGTGCTTCAGTCCACACTGTTACTGTTTCTGTAAAGGTCATTAAGTTCACTTTCACAAAAGAAAACTTATGAAGAAGGAAAACTATTTGCACCCCATTTCCTTGAGGGAATAAAACCAACTTTGCTAACCTGGTTACATAATTTTCACAGTTCAACGTTTCAAACTGTGAAAGAAATATTTTTCAGACTCATTATCAAGCCACTACTCAGGCAAGCAGCTCTCCCCTAACAAGCAGCAGCTTCCAGGGCAGCACAGCTGAGGAAATGTGGAGACCTTCTATACAGCAGCTGCCGACACACTTTCCCTGTTAAACAAATCTCTTTAAGTGTAACTGAAAAAAATCTTCTCTTTCACCTAGACACTCTATGAAAAGAATTGCTTAATAGATGTCAGCTGAAGGGTATGAAAACAAACCTAAAAGATCTACAGCAATAATAATTTTTAAGCTGGTACTGGTGATGCAAAATAAAATCTAGTCATTAAATAAATTCCACTAGGAAACCTAAGGAAATGTAAGGCAAAAGCAACCTCTGTAACCTATGGCTGTGCTACCAAAGCAAACATCAAAGTACTGAGACTGAAGTGGTAAAACCAAACAATATAACATTACCAAAATAATCAATTCCCTATCTTTCTTGTTTGCAAACACTAGGACGCTGAAAACATTTCTGTTATAAAAAATAGCTTTTTTTTCTGAGGAAAAAACCCTTTGTAATTGGTTCTGGTTCACTGGAGAATAATAAATAATAGCACCCTAGCTGCTGCCAGATTAACATGGTACTTGTTCTGCAGGCAATACTAAAATCATACCTGGAAAGAGTTAATAACTTTACTTTAAAATAATACTTATACTTTTCTCAGAGTTTCAGTAATAAATGCTTTTAATTACCCAGGGGAAGGAGCCATAATGAGACAATCAGTACTGGGAGATTTCAAGCAAGTACCTTGCTCAAAGATGGATGCAATTCCAGTCAAATGCTCCAAGTTCAACTAAAGTGATACCATTTCACCTCCTCCTTGATGTGAGACCATTTTGAAGACTGATTCTTCAGTAGTTCCTTGCAGCACTTCAATTTAAAACCTGATCTAATGAACAGCAATAGATGCTATGGACTCTAAACACAAAGAATCGACAGGTTAGCATATTAATGTACTCAGATGTCACATAAATCATTAGAAGACGTTTTACTGAGTGACTCAGATATCTGGCAATACACATGCAAAGCCTCTTTAGCTCTTAAATATAAAGCGACTTCCTTTTGGCAAAGTCCTGATTAGAACAACATTGATTGGAGTTATTTATAGCTTAAATGCTATTGCTGAAAATTCTCTAAGTTGTAGATACTCTATTATTAACAATAGTAAAGCTCTAAAAATCAGTCAGCAGAGGCCACTTCAATCTCTGCATGATAATAAAGGATTATTATGTGCAGTAACCTATTTATGAAAAGGAAACAGTGTGCTTCTTTCAGACCCCATCAATTGCTTTAATAAGGAATTGAAAAGCCTGGCCTACTTTATATGCAGATCACCATCCCAGTTGCATAAGGATTTAGAATAGACAAAACAAAACTGTTTTTGTTGTAAATAAGGGCTGTTTGTTTAAATTGCACAATAATGTTTGCGTCTAAAAATTATTTAGAAGCTAATAAGGCTTAATAAAGTTTGACTGTATACTTGTTAATAAAAATGGTTTCAATAATCTCCAGGAAGGAAAAGTAAATTGAAGGTGATAACATAAAGCTTGAAGCAAAACAGGCCTGAGTTAATGGGAAAGGAGAAGACTCACTGCATTTGTTTACTGATGGGCTTAAGAAAATGAGTGCTGAGAACAGAATTCAGTTAACTTAAAACATTGTATAAAATTTAAGACAGTGAACTTAATGGTAGTTTTCTCTAACAGATTAGAGTTATTGCAGAATTACTTCTGCTTTAGAGACAGAAAGCATAGACATAGACATAATTCAGACTACCAAAAGTTAGTGTGATGCACATATTGATTTCAGCTACCTTGAATTGGAGGACCCCAGAGTCCTGGGTTCAAATTTTACCTTTGGCATTGGTTCATTTGCCTGTATGTTAATAAATTTAATGAGGTGTGGGATGACCCCTGCTGGTGTCCCTACTTATGAAAGAAATATGTATCTGGCAGGATGAAGACATCTTAATTTCAGTCCAAAAAGATACAAATATAAACTCTGTCACAAAATGTATAAAAATACCTAATCCAATGCACGAAATATTATGAGTAATGTTCTGTTAAGTATGAAAATAATCTTAAGCCATTGAACATTACTGTGTTAGAGCTGCAATGCAATGTATTAAGAAGGACATTAATTGTTCACTATGACATCAGTTCACTATGACATGGTGTTAAACATCTTTTATTAATGAGCTGTTATTCCCGGCTGAGGCATTTGATAACCTCTAGTCCATTGCTAAATCCTCTCAGTTGATTTCAGTGAATCACTCTAAACAAACCTAGAGGGAAAAAATACCCCAATAATTTACATTTGAGTCTGTAAGGTCCTAGAACTAGAGTCATTTAAAGAAGGGCAGGTTTCCTATAAATCAAACCTTCTGATTTAATGCAGCTGACATATAGATCTATTTTACAATTTTTTTTTTAATTTCAAAAATACAACACATTAAAATAGGTTCAATTTATCAAAGCTAAGAGCAACAATTAAGTAATAATGTACTTAAAGTGCAAAGGCACTTTAACACAAAAAAGTGACGCCCAGTGGCTATAGTTGGTAATTGAAACAGCTGTACTGTATATTATTATTTACAAAAGAAAGTCATAGTTCAGGAAAAAAGATCTTTAGAGATCTTCTACATAATACATTAAGCTTCCATTTTGAAATGAAAAAAAAAAAACAAAACAAAAACCAACAGAAAACCCAAAGACCCCCTTCCTCATTTCCTTTGAAATCAAAAAGAATTATGCAAGATCCATTACAGAAAGATACATTTGCAATGACAGTTCCTAGAGAAGGGTCAAAAGGAGAGAGATATAGAAATAACTTAAAGGGAACGTTGTAAAAGCAACACCACATCCCTGCTATGCTGCAAGGGTTCTTTTTCTCTCTCATTCCTTCTCTGAATTAAAAAAAGTGGAAACGTTGGGAATGCAACATGACATCAGTACTGAGTTCAGACTCAAAGAAATGTGATGCTGAGCTCATTTAAAAAATTTCCTTTGTCTCCCACCTCCCCCCTCACAGCTGACTGATTGCAGTTTGTTTTTCCAGAACTTCGAGGTAGTCTGGTTCTGTTTGTAGCTTTCCTTGGAGTAAAGGATGCTCAGGTTTAGACTGTTCAGCAAAATATTTCCTGGGAGTTCCATACAAAACAGTTTTATTTATCCTGTCCTGGTTTTGGCGTCTGGATTCATATGAAGGGGCAAACTGCCTTTTGGGTAAGGTACAAAAGTTATAATGAACTAATCCTCCGGTGGGGAGTTCCTTGACCCTTTCTGCAATATTTTGATACAGCAGCTCTGGTTCCCTCGGCGAGGACTGCTTTTCCAGTAATTCAGCTGCACTGATGGTAAATGCAAGACTGGTGGGGTCTTCTTTTTTGTGGTCAAGACTGCTATAGCTAAACTCATGGAGATTTCTGTAATAGGCAACTGGATCCCCTTCCTTTTGCATGTAGATTGGGTTTTGGCACATCTGTCCAACAGGAGGGGGAATGTAGTTATAAACATGTCCTTCAGTTTTATCATGTGTCTCAGTGTTGTAAGACCCATACTGGAGCTGAAATGAACTTATATCTACATTGTTGGCACTGCTGGGCATGCTCTGCACCCCCTTCCGGCGCTTAAGGACAAAGACAAACAGACCTGCCCCAAAACAAACAGACAAAATAAACACAACCAGCAAGCCTAAAATTAGGACAGACAACGGAACTTCAGTGTGTAATTCTGGGTAGGAGCTGGGTGAGACACCGAGATGAGGGGTATCTGTGTTCTGGTTCATGGAGAGGACAGAGGAATCTGACAAGTTGGGGTTCTCTGGGCAGATGGCTTCTTTGCTCAGGAATTTCAGATGCTCTCCAGAGTGCTTGGTGGGAGACTCACATATTACTTCATTGATAACTACAGGGGGATTTGACTGCTGGTTGTTCTGGTCAGTGACTTTCTCTATCCAGTTCCTCAGCCCCAGGATGTCACATGTGCAGTCCCAAGGGTTCTCTTGGAGGTCTATCTGAATTAGAGCTGAGAGTTGGTCCAAGACTCCTCTCACAGGCAGGTGTGAGAAATGGTTGTTTCTAAGATTGAGCCTGGTGAGGGAAGTGCCTCCAAAGACATTATCAGGCAAGGATCTGAGCAGGTTGTTATTGAGAAACAAGAGATGAAGATTACTCAGAGCATCAAATGTGCGTGGCAGGATCTCCTTAATGACATTGTACTCTAGGTAGAGATATTGCAGGCTGTGCAGCCCCTCGAACATGGGTCGGTACAGAACCTCAAGGTAGTTGCCATTAAGATAAAGTCTGCGTAAACTTGTGAGGTTTGTAAAGGCACCTTCTTGTATGATGGCAATTCTGTTATTTCCTAGATGTAGCAAATCCAGAGAGCTGTACTCTGTGAGATCGGTTCTATAAATGACTTGCAGATAGTTACTGGTAAGGTAAAGTTTCTTTGGACTGGTTGGCCTGGGGTGGAGATCGGAGATGTTACTAATCTTTTTCTCTTGGCAGTTAACATTTAGGCCATTGTCTGAGCTCTGGGACGTACAGATGCAGCCAGCTGGGCAGGTGATGGGCACAGGAGACTTTGTCTGGTAAACCATGATAGGTCCGAATATTTGTCTGTCTTTTGACACGGAGACACGGGGGGTGGGGCGGTTCCTGGTTTTGGGTGGCCGGCTGGCTTTTGGGGCCCTGGTGGGATTGATGGCAGAGTTGGCTGTGGGTGATAGCCTCGAGATGTGTGGGTCTGGGAGGACAGGGTGTTTTTCTCTCTGGTTTGAATCACTGGAGCTTTTCCTAGGGCAGAGATCTTGCCTGGTGAGCTGGGTCACATCTTTTCCATGAAGCCTGAAAGGGGTTTCACAGACTATCTCACCCACAAACACGGTGATGGTGTCTAGCCAGGCCTTGAGTGGCAGCAAGTCGCAGGTGCAGTTCCAAGGGTTTTCCTCCAGCTGGATTTCCATGATGCCTCCAATGTGCTCCAGCACACCAGCAAAAGGCATCATCTTCAGCCGGTTCCCCCGCAGGTCCAGGTGAGTGAGGAGCACAAAGCGGAAGACATTGCTGGGCAGGGACAGCAGGAGGTTGTCATTGAGAATCAGCACCTTGAGCTTGTTCAGCTTGCTGAATGCCCCCGCTTCAATGGCACTGATGTAGTTGTAGTCAGCCTGCAGGTACTCCAGACTCTCCAAGCCTAGGAAGGTGTCTTCCTTCAGCACTTCCAGCTTGTTGTTGTTGAGGTGCAGCCTCTTGAGGGTGCGGAGGCCGCTGAAGGCCCCTGTGCGGATCTCCTGCATGTCGTTGTTGCCCAGGTGCAGGGTCACGGCGTTGGAATAGTTGACGAACTCATTGGGGAACAGGCGGGTCAGTGCGTTCCCATTGAGAAACAGCTGGTAGATCTTGGACGGGGGCGGCAGCAGGAGGCTGACGGTTGTAAATCCCTTGTTTTCACAATTAATGTTCAGCACGTTCTCCTTCTCCTCACAAGGGCAGCGGCTCTTGCTGCAAATGTCTTTGGCAGGTTTGCGACTCTCTGTCCACGAGATCCCAGCCACTGTTAACAAACTGAGCAACCAAACACCCTTCAGCATCTTTATGCGCCGTCGATCCCCACTTTGGTACCTACAGTCAAACCTTTTGAGACAGGTAAGGAGAGAAAGAAGAAACCCCCAGTGAAAACGGCCGAGAGCAGAGGCTTCACAGGGAGAGCGAAAGCAGGTCGGATGGCTGGCGGGGAAGGGGAGCTGCAAGGCAGCGACTTCCAAACTCCTCTGGAATCCCCCCCTCCTCCTCCCTTCTTTTCCTCTCGGAAAGCGCCTGCGGAGCGGCTGTGGGAAAAGCCCCGTCGGGGAGCTCCTCGAAACCCGGGGTCCCCCGCGCTGGGCTCTCCGCCCGATCCCCCGCCCGTCGCGGCCGCCGCCTCCGCCCCGG